>ML779916.1:415453-427213 GCA_009831015.1 Picea engelmannii | reverse complement strand
CATTCCAATATGCATATGGATATGAATATGCTCAATATGGTTATCCTGGATAAGCAACTTAACATTGATTTAGTTAAAATTGAGTTTTTAAAAAACTTGTGAATACTAGATTTCTTTTTAACTTGATATTAACTTTGCATATTTACTTTGTTTTTTACTTAATATTAACTTTGCACCAATTATGACTTTAATTTAATTAACATTGATTTAAAATAAGATATACTAAAACCACTTAACATTATAAACAACTACAACCTTAATTTAGTAAACCTTTATTTAAAATAGTAAATAGTAAACTCAACTACAATCTTATTTTAATAAACATTTATACAACCACAACCTTACCTTAATTTAGTAAACCTTTATTTAAAATAGAGTTTAACTCTAGTAGACTAAACCACAATCTTAACTTAATAAACATGTATTTTAAAGAGTCTTAGAACCACCATTTAACTCTTGTAAACTAGTAAGTTAATATAGTAAACTAATCTTAATTTAATAAACATTTATTTAAAAGAGTCTACTAGAACCACCATTTAACTCTAGTAAACTAGTAGGTTAATCTAGTGAACTAGTAGGTTAATGTGTTTTTCTTCGGGCGGGGAGCGAGAATTCAAGTTATTTTGCATGTGCTTTTAAAGACCTTTTACTACTATTCTTTATTATATGAATTGATAACAAGCCGCAACCATTCATTGAAAGGAGGGCTGAATTTTTTAGTAGCAGGTGGGTGATGATGAGACAACTATTTTGGAAATAGGTCATGGTAGACACGCGTAGAGCAAGTTTGAGAGTTTGAATTTAGAGATTTTGATTTACAAGCAATATAATCCTAGAGAGTTCGATTTCATGTCATAGAATTTCAGAGATTTTGGGTTAAATCCATAGTATTGTAGGTTTGGTGTTTTTTTCGTTTATTTTCTTGCAGGTTTGGTGATTTTTTCAGTCTTTTTCATCCATTTTCTTGCAGGTTTGATGATTTTTTTTGTCTTTTTTCTTCCTGGGCAGGATTTTTATATTGTCTCTTTCAAATAATACTGAGACAGGATACTTTGTCATATCTGAAATGGCAGATCAACCATCCAGAAGTGTTGATACTAACACTATTGTTGGAACAAGTTCAAATCTCAGTATTAAGTTTGGGAGGTGTACAAACACTAATATGGCAATGGTGACACAACAACAGCAAGGGAAAATAATCCCATATGGATATGGATCTAATAATGCATTCCAATATGCATATTATGGATATGAATATGCTCAATATGGTTATCCTGGTTATGATAGATATGAATATGCTTAATATGGTTATCCTGGATATGATGTATATCAATATGTTGGATATGATGCATATGTTGGATATGATTTATATCAATATGTTGGATATCACCATGCTTATCCACAACTATACTCCAAATTTTGAGGATACCCTCATCCATACGTTGTGAATAATAATTATTATGGCCACCCAGCAACACCACAACTGCAACATTAGTCGCTACAATTACAACAACCTCAACCGCACCAACTCCAGAGTGGGAGTGGTCCTGTAGTTTTCCAGGATGAGTGCAACCTTCCACGATTTATCACTAGATATGCCAATGCAAAGTTTTTTGTTATCAAGACTGACAATAAGGAGCACGTCCTTAGATTTAATGGAATGGTTCTCAATAAATGATACTATTGTGGTTTGTCTTGGCTATGTGTTCTTTAAGTTATGCTTTGAAGGATTTTATGGTTTGCAGTATGTATGATTTTCCCCATGATTAATGGATTTGGGGATTTGGTAGACTCTTGGACTGTTTTGATGTTTAAGGATTTTATATTGCTTAAAAAATGTTTTGATATTCTTCTTGGCCAGAATTCTTGAAATGTGATCCTTGTACCCTAGATGGAAGGTAAAGAGAGGTGATTAGTGGGAGGGGAAGAAGAAAGAGGATTTTTGGATTTAGCAATTTGAGCGGAGTGGAAGGCTCTATTGATTTGGGAGATAGAGTATCCTAGTATACTTATTTTTTCAGTAAACTTGGTGGGTGAGGGAAGGTGGGAGATGAGGACGTCCAAAAAGGGAAGAGACTTATCCTTTCGTATTTCCATTGTGAATTGAATATGGAGGGAAATGATATTAAGGTGATCAAAGAAAGCCATCAAAGAGGGATGTCCATGAGGCCAGATGACAAAGGTGTCCTCAACAAAACTAAACCAACATTAGGGTTTAATATGAAAACTATTTTGAGCTAAGGTTTCAAAATGTTCCATAAAAATATTAGCAACCACTCTGGAAAGGGATGAGGCCATGACGGTTCCTTCTGTCTATTCATAGCAAGCCCCTTTAAAGGTGAAGAAAGTGGAGGCAAGACAAATTTTTATCAGGTTGAGGGTTTTGTTAGAGATAATGCTGCATACTAAAGTTTGAGGATTAGTTTGAGGATGTGTAGGAGACTGTTGAGATATTCTCTCAACTTACATCCCCATGTTTAGAATTAGTTGGATCTCACTCCAACTATATATACCTAATGTATCTGTGTGTAAGTGGGCCATACAAATTAACATTTGTCTGTTTATGTGATATGGCTTCTCTCCATATTTGTATTTTGGTATCAGAGCTTGGCTTGGCTTAATCCCTCATGGGATGTCGAGGAATATGTGAGAGTTGTGATAGTCAATTTCATGTAAATATGTAGGAGCATATTAGTTTTCTAAGTAAGTGATTTGAGGTGTGATTTTATTGTGTGAGTGATTTTTCTACTGTGTATTTCTATGAGTGTAAGTTGGGGAGTTTCCTATACCGGATTATGTACAAAATTGTTGCTAGAGCCAGTCACCATTTGAAGATGAAACATGATTTGAATCTCCTTGTGGTCTACCTGTAAATAGATCATTCATGATATCTTTTATATGCGGCCAATGCAACAACCAACCACTGATTCACTAAGAAAGTATTGATTTTGTGTTTATCTAAAGTAAGTGGTAATCTAATTAGGATTGTCTCCTCCAATAGTCATCGCCAAGAGGGATTGCAAGCTATGCAATCTATTTGAATTCCAATAGTTTCTTGTGAGACTACCCCTGGTGAAGTGAAGTGTGAAAACGTGAAGTCACCAAGCATGCAAGTCAATGTATAGAATTGTTTTTATTTAATGTGCAAATCCATTGAATCAATTATTGATGGAAAGAGTTATGTGAAGAAGGAGCCATCATCTTCAGATCTTCCAGAAAAGAATGTGATAGCAGCCGCCATCGATTTGAAAAAGGTTTCACTTCATTGAAATCTGAGTTGTGTGTTGAGCTTGTTGATATTATGGTAGTTGGAGGAGGTATTTACCTCCATGTGTAAACCTGACGAGAATAGAATATTCTGAGAAGCAAGAATAAACCCTAATTAGTTGGATAATAACCCTAGAAGACAAGTTAACTCAAGAGGATAATTTGTATTAGGTTATTGGCCTCCAAGAGAAGAAGTCGGCTAAAGGAATTATTAAATACGAAGTAAATAGGCACCCAGAAGGAGAAGTCGGACCAGGCAGTTTGCCAGTTTTAGTATAAATACAGGAGGCCAATCTTCATTATGGAAGGCATTCTCAGAACTGCAGTAGCACACTTGTGCGCACTACAGTTGGGAAGTTTTGTGTGCAAGTTCTAGAGAAGTTGTTGTCGCCAGTCTATAGTCTCAGTCTTCTATGGGTTTGGACTTTCTGATTAGTTTTTTTATTCTTTCTTGGTGCGCTATCCTTGGAGAGAGGTGCACTATCTTATTTGGCTATATAGCCTAGGGTTTTCTTTCAGAATGATTCTCTTTCAAGGTTAAGGTGCTTGGGGGTGGCTTCGGCCTATGGTTGGGTGACAATAGTGATATTTTCTATGGTTAAACGAGAACATCCATTATATTCTAATAGATTATGGGCCCATACCTCCTTCATTTAGTCTAACCACTAGAAGGGAGCATAGCCATAAGGATATTAATCTCGTTGAAGAACTGTCGCTAGGGTTTCTAGCAGGAACAGTTACTAAAGCACTGTCGCTAGGGTTACTAGCAGGTGCAGTTGCAGAAACCCTAATCCTCTCGTTGAGGCACCTTAAGTGAAGGGATTGACCTAACTTCTAGATAGACTAGTGCACCCTAACCTACGCATCTCTTGGTACCCTCAACAAGCCAAGACGTCAAGTATGAGTTTTTGTTCAAATCTAGGGTTGACCAAGTCAAAGAAACCATGACTTACTCTATGAAGTTAGAAAAAAAGTTAGATGGGGCTTCTAACTTCAGAGCGTGGAAGACAAGGATTGACCTCATCCTTGCCAAGAATAAAATGTTGGACGTCGTGAAAGGAAATATCGTGGAACCAGAGTTTGAAGAAGGAAAAGAGAAGGAACCGTAGAACGTTGCAGTTATGGAGAAGTTCAGAGACATTGACATCAATGCCATGAGTATCATAGTGGACTTTGTAAAAGACCACTTGATACCCTACATCTCCCATCTTGACTCATCTAAGAAGACGTATGATGCCCTAACAAACCTCTTCTTAGTCATAAATATTGGACAAATAATGAGTCTGAAGAATGAGATTTGTGACATGAAGATGACTAATGATGGAAGCATAACATCATACTTTGTGAGAATATCTCAGTTAAGAGATCAACTACAAGCTATTGAAGAGATCATTTCAGAAAACATAGTACTCAATGGTCTTCCCAAGACATGGGATGTATTTTCTGCAAGCATGAACACAAGGAAGGAGTATCCTACATTTGAATAACTTTGGACTTGTTGTGCACAAGAAGAATCAAGAATCAATGCAAAAGAGAAACCCCAAAAGAAGTACGATGATCAAGCCTTCACAACAAGGTTCAAGGATTTTAGGAATAAAAATACATTTGGCTCCAAGAAGAAACCAAATCAAGAGAAAGATATATCAAGAATACAATGCTTCAATTGTCGAAAGTATGGTCACTGCAAGAATCATTGTCCAAAGTTACCGAAAAGGAAGGAAACACATGAAGCATCGGTTTCCGAAGAAAAGGAACCCTCAAAGAAGGCCAAGCAGGAAAAACATACTTCTTCTTCTAAGACAAGGTAACAATACTCTTCATAGTTTTTGTACATACCATGTTTTGCATATCTATTTCCTAGAAAATAATATGTTCAAAGAGAAACTATACCTATGAAAGAACAACAAGATAACTATTTCTATCACAATGGCTACGAGTTAGGCAATACACATGAAAGGATGAAGTACATCAACAAATCCTGGTAACAATTCATGTGGAAGTTGTTACATAAGTAACAGTTGTAAGATAAGCCAAAATCAGAATCAATCTTTAAGAAACCTAGAAGAAGTAAAAGACAGAAAGAAGTCAGCAATCAAGAGGAAATTGGAAAAAGACTTGTGACACTTTGTAGAAGGCAATTAGGATGCATACGGAAGCATGGGCTCTCTTAGTTGGAGGGAGTTGATTACAGAATTCCAAAAGATGAGCATGAACTCATGCATGAAGCAAGGATTAGAAGGTAGCTAATCCTAAATAATATGATCCACTGAAGATGATGAAGTATCTATCTATGTTCCCATCAATGGTAGTAACCATGAAGAGTAACACATGTTCAATTTGACTTTAGAAGAAGTCTTCCTCGAAAAGAAGCCTTAAAGTATCTCTAGTTGTCCATCCACATCCATGATCCTATGATGAAAGAAAGAGGTTGGAATCTTAAGGAAATGGAATCTATGGAAAACTCCATGAACCTAAGAGCTAAAGAAAAACATGAGGAAGAACATGAAGATTCCAAGAGAGAAGGAAAATCCAGAACAAACAGTCATTGTATCGAGAATCACAAGACTACCAGCCTGATATGAACTCACTAAAAGGAATCAAGCATAAGAACTGAAAGTTGTGATGAAGAACAGTGTGTGGAAGACTTATGAATGAAAGCATTGTGAGATCCAGAACTAGATATTCTCCCAGATGGAGGGAGACAACTATAATGATTGCTTGTTCCAGTAAACCAGACATACCTCTACATGAGCCATTATATCGTCCGCAATATCCATGGGTTGGAGTTTACATCAAATGAATGAAAAGACTCTTCTCCAGAATAATTAAACAAAGAACGTATGTAGAATAACCTCAAGTTTTTTAGGTATACCAGGAAGAAACCTTTGTATGCAGATGGAAGGAGACAACTTGGTAGAGAACCTCAAATGCACAAAATAAGCATGGTGAAAAACTTTCTATAATAAATATATTGTATTAGAATGGTTACTCAGAAGATCAGGATGATGGATTGCTAATCCATGACAAACTCTCATGATGGAAAAAGATGTACCATTTGGATATGTTCCAGTTTGACCCTTTCCACGATGTTATGACCTAGCAGGAAACAAAAGATGAATCCAACAATGATATACTATATTGATCAAAGCTATATGAAGCCTTCAAGAGAATACCAGTGTTCCAAAAAGACCGAAGTACATTGAAATCAAGCATTACACTCTCCGTGATGAAGTCCATAAAAGAGAAGGTGGTTCTCCAATATATATCTCCACAGATGAGAAGATAAGCATACATTTTGGTGAAGCCTCTATCCAAGATGAAAGAGTTTGTGTAATCAAGTTGGAGCTCGTGGAGATGAATTCCTTATTTAAAAAGGAGGAGATGACTCCCAGGTTGGGAGGGAGCACTGATGTGTTAATGATTTATGGACAGTCATTTTTCAAGTTTGTAAAATGGTCCAGGATGAGAAGTTCCTTTCCAGTTCGAAAAGTGGTTTGAGATTTCTGACGGATAGGCATTTTCCAGTTCGGAAAATGGTCCAGATCGAACGATCATTTTTGTAATGAAAATGGTTCGATGGATTGTTGATGTACCATAGACAGTGATTCCCCTTATGGTTAACATAAGGAATGGTCTAGGATAGTCTCTCTTCTTTATGGTAACTCTTAGTAGTGGTCAAGAAGACTAATATGCCTCGCCAAACAGTCATTCTTTCAAATCTCACAGTTGTGAGCAGTTTCAAAGAATGGTCTGTTTTGGAGATTGGTGCAGGATAGTCAGTTCCTTAGGAAATGGTCCGGACAGTCATTCCCTAGGGAAGATTCATTCTCTCTAGGGTTCACATTGTTTAATTCCG
Source organism: Picea engelmannii (assembly GCA_009831015.1). Lineage (NCBI taxonomy): Eukaryota > Viridiplantae > Streptophyta > Pinopsida > Pinales > Pinaceae > Picea > Picea engelmannii. Next base: position 420,090 of record ML779916.1, on the reverse strand, counting down.
GAGGAATGGCCCAAATAGTTGAATGGTCTAGGTTCAGCAATCAAGGACAGGCATTCCCTAGGGCAGACTCATTCTCTCCAGGTTGCACTTTGTTTAAGTGCCGAAGGAATGGCCCAGATAGGTGAATGGTCCAGGCTCAGAAATCAGGACAATTATCCTTCCTTGCTTGAGAAGAATAGTCCAGATAGCTCATCGTTGATGTTTTAATTTCTTAGGGCAGATGCTCTTCCATATCTCACATATGTGAGTGGAAGAATGGACTAGATGATTCATTTTATATATCATAACAATGTTTTTCTATGCAGTTTGATGATATGATTATTATGGAGACTGTATGTCTCCGGACAATAGATGTATACTATTGTAGTGGATGTGTTCCATTGATTGTGACTATATGTCACTGATCAAGTATCTGTGTGCTACTTGGTGTGGTAGTGTACCATTGGATTTTAGTTGTGTACTACTATGGATAGACACAGTTGTGTTCTATTGAATGACATTGTTCTGATTGCCTTGAAGACTATCACTAGTGTTGGAAATGATTATCAGCTAGATGGAAAGAGAATTCCAAGACGAAAAATGGTTCAGGACATATGTCTGGATTAGAAGAAAGGCTCTTGTGTCACTCTGTGGAGTGAGTGACTTATCCAACATCATGTATGATTACTCAGATGGAGTATGGTTTCAAGCGATGATGCAGCTGATGACATTGATAGTAATGATGGTACTCATGATCTAGTCATGAGATAGTCTATACGACTATGTTGATTGTACTGGGTGAATATTATGTTTGTGCTCAAGACCATTACCTTCAAATACCTCCCTAGCTAGGAGAGAGTGTTGATATTATGGTAGCTACGGGAGGTATTTACCTCCATGTGTAAACCTGATGAGAATAGAATATTCTGAGAAGCAAGAAGAAACCCTAATTAGTTGGCTAATAACCCTAGAATAAAAGTCGGCTCAAGAGGATAATTTGTATTAGGTTATTAGCCTCCAAGAGAAGAACTTGGCTAAAGGAAATATTATATACTAAGTAAATAGGCACCTAGAATGAGAAGTCGGCCTAGGGAGTTTGTCAGTTTTAGTATAAATACAGGAGGCTAGATTTCATTCTGGAAGGCATTCTCAGAACTGCAGTGGCACACTTGTGCGCACTGTAGTTGGGCAGTTTTGTGCACAAGTTCTGGAGAAGTTATTGTTGCCAGTCTATAGTCTCAGTGTTCTCTAGGTTTGGACTTTCTGATCAGTTTTGTTATTCTTGCTTGGTGCGCTATCCTTGGAGAGATGTGCGTTATCTTGTTTGGCTATCTAGCCTAGGGTTTGCTTCCAGAATGATTCTCTGTCAAGGTTAAGGTGCTCGAGGGTGGCTTCAGCCTATGGTTGGGTGAAAATAGTGATATTTTCTATGGTTAAATGAGCACATCCATTATATTCTAACAAAGCTACCATTACTAGAGACGAAACCATGAGATAAGACAAGATTCAATCACTTACCAGAATTGTTGTCGAGGAGCTGCACGCTAGTAGAGAGGAGCCATTGATGGGCCTGATTTAAACCTGTTGCCAAACAAAAATATCAAGAGGAAATCCTCCTTTTGAATATGCAGTTGAAATTACATCATGTGATAAAGAGAAAGGAAACACAATTGGATTGGTGTTTTTGATCCATTGTGACGAGACACCATATGTTAGTTTTCAGGAGAAATATACTTGGATAGAAAAGTTTATATATTTATGTTTCAAGTCTGAAGAGAGATGAAAAAATCAACTCAATCTGCGAGAATGGATCTCCCGCCGATTGACTTCAACATGGATGGTATGGCTGTGGAGTTCAAGAATATCCAAAAAATTATGTGACGACTAGAAACCCTACATTCCCTGCAGTAAACGATATGTGTGTTTATTTGTGTGTCTACTTGTGAGTTTGCTAATTTATGTTGTAGTGAGCAAAAAAATTATTATATGTTGTAGAACCAATTATAAAACAGAGTAGCGTAATTCAAATTAGTGGTTCTCAAGAATAGATCATTAATGGATTATGTCTATTTTATGTCATACGCTGGTGGGACTTGTTGTACTTCGGTGCTTCAAGATCATTAGTACATGTTATTTTTATAAGGTCAAATTGTATAATTGGTTGCTGAATATATTATGTATATGGAATTTTATCCTTGATAACTGATGAATAGCGTGGAGGGTCATGTATTCAAAGATGGTAGCAGTTCCATATAGTACTTCAGTATCAAGATTGTCCTTCGGGAGATCGAGAAGCATCAATTCTACAAAGTTTGTCAAAGATGGTCAGAAGCATTTGTATTTTAAATGAGTTGAATGGTAAGCTCGAAGATGAGGAAGAGAAATAGCACAGTCTAGAGGCATCAAAGTGGGTATATGCACTGATGAAGACAATGTCAGACAAAGTTAAAGTGTTGTAACTGTGATTTCATTATTGTAAGGTATTTTGAATGTAATCATTAAAGGGGGGTGTTAGAAATAATGCTTCATTAATGATGCATACTAAAGTTTGGGGATTAGTTTGAGGATGTGTAGGAGACTGTTGAGATATTCTCTCAACCTACATCCCCATGTTTAGAATCAGTTGGATCTCACTCCAACTATATATACCTAATGTATCTGTGTGTAAGTGGGCAATGCAAATTATCATTTGTGTGTTTATGTGATATGGCTGCTCTCCACATTTCTATTTGGTTTCAGAATCAACTAATTTTAGATTGAGGGTTTCAGAATCAACTAATTTTGAGATAAGGTCAAGGGCTTTAAGAACATGATTTTTTGTGAATAAAGATACTTAATAAAAAAAAGTTATAAAATAATTTAAACATGAACTATTAATATGAGTAAATAACAATTATCAACTTAATTATGAGTTATTTATGTGCATAATTAACAAGTTTCAACATATTAAGTAGTGAAAACTACAATTAACTTTGTAAGTTGATGAAAAAAATATTAAATTTATAAAATTGAGAATAGAGTTGGCTAATAAAAGTTTTTGTACTAATAGAAAAATATTTTTTGAAAGTAATTATTTTTTTGTGTGGATGGAATACACATTCGATAAACCCTCCAAGTACTTCCCCTTATTTTGAGGATAGTAAGGGAGGTAAATTATTGTGAGCCAAGATCGGGAACTTGACCCCAAACATCATGCTTGTAATTCACATCTCTCAACCATTGCAACTAACCTACCGAGCTAATTCTTATATATATATAATTGATGTTAAATTTATTATTACTTTATTTTGTATAATGAATTAAATATCAAATTTATAAAATTGAAAAAAGAATTAATGTTAGTAAAAAAAATTGTAAAAATATATATTTTTAAATCAATTATTTTATTATATATATTTTTTAAATAATATAATTAGTTGGTTAATAGAGGTTTTTAATTTTATTTTTTAAATAATAAAATTAATTTCTTAAATAATAAAATTAATTGGTTAACAAATATTTTTGTATTCCAACAACAACAACAAAAAAATAATATATTGCTATATTGATTCTTTAACATAATATAACATAATTAAAAATAATCAAATCCAAATAATCATATAGAAAAGATTGTAAGACCTCACATAGATCTTAATAATGAGGGTTTGGGAAAAAAGAAAAAACATATCATAAAATGTCACACTAATTCAATAGCATTTATATACATGGTTGAGTTCGGTAAATCCAAGACAAAAGTATAGAAAAGATATGTAAATCCCATGGCTAAGAAGAGGAGCCCATTAACAATAAAGAATAAAAAAGGGTACTTATACTTTGGTGAAGGATGTAACTTACATTTCAAGTTCTAAATAAAAAATCATTAATAATAAAGTTAAGTAGGGAGCAATAATAATAATAATAATAATCTATTTTTAAGGTCACGGTTAAGCCAACACATCAAATTGGTGTATGAGACCCCCCTTGTTTGTGGGACAAGGGAGCCAACACACCAAATTGGTGTATGAGACCCCTTTGTTTGTGGGACAAGGGACCCCCTCTGCCCAGTGATTTAACTGGTAAAGGCTACGAAAGTATACATACCCTACCCCCCTCTGGATTTGAACCCGTGACCTCTTAAGAGGAAACACATGTTCTTAACCATTAGGCCCACTCAGGTTGTAAACATACAAGATTCTTTTAAAAGTCACATTGTATGAATGTAGATCTCCATGCATGTTATTCATTTTTCACTTTAATCTTCGTATATTTCATCATTAATTTATTAAAAGTGAAAGATCATAGTCAACCATAATAAGATAAGATAAATTTACTAAAAGTGAAAGATCACAATCAACAATAACAAAATAAATTTATTAAAAGTGAAAAACCACACAGTCAACAATAACAAGATAAACTTGTTTATTATATTGGAAAATAACAATTTTTCATCATACTTTAGTATTGATGTCATATTTTGTAGAGTGAAAAGAATGACATGGTGTTCTATCAATATCAAGTTGGCAGGACATTTACTACAGTTGATAGTTTGAAAATATTTTTCCTTGGATTCACAAGTGCTTGACCTTGTTAACCAAAACCTTATCACATTCATTCATAAAGGGGGTTTTTAAATGGTGAAAAATAAGTCAATATATTGTAGGTATTGGGGAGAGGATGTG
>ML779916.1:379651-406688 GCA_009831015.1 Picea engelmannii | reverse complement strand
TGTTTTAAACCCTTGGTTGTTTAGAATGAGCCTTCACAATTTTACAACTAGTTTCAAAGGCTAGTTTGGTAATAGTGATCTAAAGGTTTAAAAATTCTTGTTGATAGGCTCAAAAATATAAAATAAAAATTTCCATGTTGTATTGGGCTCATAAAAAATTTCCAATGGTGCCTCACTTGTCTCATTATGACATTATATGACCCAGTTAGAGCTATCACAAATCTCTTAATTGATTAAGGCGGGTGATCCAAATTATTTTCGACATGAAATGAGAGAAGAGATATAATAAAGAAATGTACAGAGATGTATTAGATATCCAAAAATATAACAAAAGCGTATTAGAGATTCAACCATAAACAAAAAGATACAGTAATATACATTTTTCTATTAATGAGTGAAAATGTACAAAGACTGTAAAAATACAGAATGAAAGACTCGCTAGAATGATGGTAGCTTATCTGTGAGAAGAGATGTGATGGATACTCGCTTTTGCAAGAAGATCATTTTAAAATGAGGCTCAAAAGGCCTTTTATCATAAATAAAATCCAAAACCTTAAACCTGGAAAATGAAAAGCCAATAGTTTTGTGGACCCCGTTTTGCGTAGAATGGTGTATCAACTTCCGGAGGGCATAAATTTGGCATACGATCTTCATTTGGGGTGCACGATAGCTCGCTAGAAAGGTATCATAGAGGAGATTCATTTTGGGGTCTCAATCAAAGTGTTTGGATTTCATTGAGAAACTATATCCTGAAAAACCTTCATTTAGGCCCTCAAAATGGCCCCGGAAGTTTAAAACTACTAAAAATAGTAAATTTCCAAAATTACAAGAAAACTATTTTGAGCGAGTTGGAAAAGGTGGGTGGATACCTATATCCACTTGGATCAATCCTCCCTATTTAGGAAGAAATGGTATCCATTGCGTTAATTTCCCAAGGGAGAGGGAAAAGAGTTTGTTGAATCTGCATCTTGATGAGTTGCTTGCCTTGTTGGAGAAGATGCATTGCTTAGCTTTTTGAATGTTTTCACGAACCTGTGGCTAGAAGGGTTGGAACTTTTTAACTATCCTAGCTACATGAGATGTTTGTGTCCAGAAGGTAACTTTTCACTTTTTTGCAGTCTTTTCGACCTACTTCTTTTGGATAAAAGGTGCTTGGACCTAGGCTATAGTGGTTGGAGTATCCATTTGTTCACCTTTTGAACAGATTGTGAAGAAGCTAAATTTTGTAGTATGAGATACTACCTTGTAGCATTGTTTAGGTGGGATAGTAGTTAGAAACACCTTTGGTATCCTGTAGAGATTATCCCCCGGAGTAACAATGACAGTACAGGGTCGAGACTCATAGATAGCATGGTGCGTCCACATATATGGTTGGCCCAATACAACATCACAAACATCCAGCAGGGAAACATCACATAATACCTCATCCTTGAAGGGATGGATGTCATATGAAAATCGACACTACTGGCTAACATGAAGATCTCGTCCCTGGCAAAGCCACCTGATATTTTATGGATGCAGGTGTGGTGTTGTCAACAATCCCAATTATTTGACAACCTCTGCTGATATGTGTTTCTTATGGCTCCCACTATCAATAATAAAATGCAGTGGGGTCCCCTTCACCCACATCTATGAGTGAAAAAGGTGCTCCCCCTCTTCAGAATCTATTTATTCTTCTGGTTGAATCGTTGTGGTCACGATAATAACAATGGTGTATGCGTCGATGATCTATATTTTACCAGTATTTTCAGAATTAGATTTTGAATCAGGTTTGGGTTCCTTGTCTTTCATCTCGTCCACCAATGACTATTTTGAGTGACATTCATCGGTGTTGTGCTAGGGGATTTTGTGGAAATTGCACCATTTTCCAGTGTCCTTCTTCATCTTCCCATGAGCCTTATTTTCCTATGGCTTAGACTGGTTTTCAGGAAGCTGTTTGTTAGGGTCATCTTTCTCATACTTTGGTTGTTGCGGATTTGCATATCCAAACTCCCATTTGTTCTAGTGTCTAAATTTATTATCATTTTTAACAACATATCGATATGCAACACCAAGTGATGAGATATCTAGAAAATCTATTTCAGTTGGGATGTATCTGTGTAGAGCCCCACAGTATTTCAGAACCAAATGTCACTCAAAGTCTTTGATACCCAACTTGATGCGCAATGTATGGAAGGTATTGGTGAAATCTGACACTGCTTGGGCCCTCTCTTGTGGTAGTGTGATCCATCTCATGTACTGGTCTTTCATTGTTTTCAATAGGGTAATATTGTTCCTTGACCGCATCCACAAAAAATTCCCAAGTGGGATCGTCCCCATATATTCCAGACTCCTCTATGGAACTTTGCTCCCAGTAAGTTTCTCACCAATGTTTGAGATGGGGGAGAGCCTTAAGGAGTGTGAAGGTGATTTTTTCCCTATCATAAAAATGGTGAACATAGAAATAACCTTCTAGTAGATTTAACCATTTGTCTAGGGCATCTTCATCTATCTGACCTTCAAATAGAGAAATATCAAAATTAACCTGTACCTTGAAAGACGAGGTGCCTCCAAAGTGGTTACTTGATCAATACTTTCCTTTTTTTATCGACAGGCATTGAAGGATGTGGGAACAATTCTCCATCATTTTGTCCCTCTATTGTGTGAGAACTTGCACAAACAAACAGATTAATAGAATCTTTGGCTATGTCATTTTTTTTTCTTTCACCATGGAGGGTTTCTTGGGTGTGCGAGATCGATTTTCCTCAAGAGAGACAATATCGAGACCTAACCTGCTATACTCGGAACTCGTCGGGGACATGCACTGAAAAATGATCAAGAGCCTTCTCTAATACCACTGATCCAGATTATTTTCGACACGAAATGAGAGTAGAGATGCAATAAAGAAATGTATAGAGATGTATCAGATATCCAAAAATATAATAGAAATGTATCATAGATGCAACCATAAACACATAGATACAGTAATACACATTTTTCTATTAATGAGCGAAAAATGTACAAAGACTGTAAAAATATAGAGTGAAAGACTAGCTAGAATGGTGGTAGCTTATCTATGAGAAGAGATGTGATGGCTACTCGCATTTGCAAGAAGATAATTTTAAATGAGGTTCCAAAGGAATTTTTTTCATAAATAAAATCTAAAACCCTAACCACGGAAGATGAAAATCCAATAATTTTGTGGACCCCGTTTTGGGTAGTTTGGTGTATCAACTTCTCGCGGGCGTAACTTTGGCATACGATCTTTGTTTGGGGTGCATGATAGTTTTTTGGAAAGGTATCATCAAGGATATTAATTTTGGGGGCTCAATCAAAGCCTTTGGATATCATTGAGAAGATATATCTTGAAAAACCTTCATTTAGGCCCTCAAAATGGCCCCGGAATTTAAAAACTGCTAAAAATAATAAATTGCCAAAAAATTGTTTTGAGCGAGTTGGAAAAAGTGGGTGGCCACCGATATCAACCTGGATCAATCCTCCCTCCTTAGGAAGTAATGGCATCCATTTCGTTGAATGCCCGAGGGAGAGGGAAAATATTTTGATGAATCTTCATCTTGATGAGCTGTTTGCCTTGTTGGAGAAGATGTTTTTCTTAGCTTTTTGAAGGTTTTCACGAACCTATGGCTAGAAGGGTTGAACCTTTTTAACTAGATTGGATACATGAGATGTTTGTGTGCATAAGGAATATTGGTTCTTTGCTACAGTACTTTCGACCTTATTTTGTTCGATAGAAGGTGCTTGGGCAAGGCTGTAGTGGTTGCAATATCCTTCTGTTTACCTTTTGAAAAGATTGTGAAGAAGCTAAATTTTGGAGTATGAGATACTACCTTGTAGAACTGTTTAGGTGGGACAGTAGTCAGAACCACCTCTTGTATCCTGTAGAGATGACCCCCCAGAGTAACAATGACAATACAGGGTTGAGACTCATATATATCATGGTGCTTCCACATATATGGCCGACCCAAGAGAACATCACAGACATCCAGTAGGGAAACACCACACAATACCTCATCCTTGAAGGGATGGATGTCATATGACAATCGACACTACTGGTTGACACAAAGATCACATCCCTGGTGAAGCCACTCGATGTTGTATGGTTGCGGGTGTGGTGTTTTCGACAATCCAAACTATTTGATGACCTCTACTGAGATGAGGTTCTTCGGGCTTCTGCTATCAACAATAAAATACAGTGGGGTCCCCTTCAACCACATCTGTGAATGAAAAAGGCACTCCCCCTCTTCAGGATTTTTTGGCTCTTCTGGTTGAATTTTTGTGGTCATGACAATAGTGTTGGGGTTTGTGTCGATGATCTATCTTTTACCATTATTTTCAGTATCAGATTCTGAATTAGGGTTCAACTCCTTGTCTTTTATCTTGGCCACCAATGATTGTTTTGAGCGAAATTCATTAGTGTTGTGCCAAGGGCTTTTGTGGAAATTGCACCATTTTCCATTGTCCTTCTTCATATTCCCGTGACCCTTCTTTTCCTATGGCTTAGAATGGTTTTAAGGAAGCTATTTTTTAGGGTTGTCTTTCTCGTACTTTGGTTGTTTTCGATTTGCAGATTCGAACTCTCGTTTGTTCTAGTGCCTAAATTTCTACTCGATTTTAACAACATATCTATAACACCCCAGGTTTTGAAAACCCATTTTAAATAATGTATTGTTACAATGATGAGAGGCCAGAGTTCCCAAAAAATTATTAAAAGGCCAGTGTGCAAAAGACATGTAATGTTTTTCTATCATTATTAATAATAAATACATTGTTGGTTGCTAGATGGACAAGGACTAGAGTTAAAGGGGGATATTATTCCACAAGAGAGGGGGCTTGAGGGGCTAAGTGTTTATTCCTATGTTAATTACCCTTTTTTCCTAAGGGAGGGGATTGGTTATGGGAGAGTCTTGGGGAAGGCCAAGAGGTTCTTGATTTCCACATGTAGTTACTTAAACTTGCCTCTGGTTTGATGGGGCTGTTCGACTGATGGCTTGTTCACTAATTCCCTGTACGATTCACTCATTTCCCTCACACACTCCCATGCACAAATTTACCCATCTGTTGATCCATCCTCATCCATGTCTTGGCTCGGGAAAGGGAGCCAAAATGCTCAAGATTAGCCACGAATAGTTGGTCGTAGTGGTCCCTGGTGTGATCCAGTCGTGACCTGAGGTTGCATATCTGAGATGTGTTGGCCTGTGTCCAATGTTTCTCATGGATGCGAGTCTTGAGAGTTATATTATTGACATTCTTGACCAGTTGCATTGGAGCCTAGATAAGGAGAAGGACTTCCTAAGGGACTATGTGTCAGAGAAGGGTGGAGGTTCGTTCTCTTGAGTGGTGCAAGATGGGTAGAAGAGAGATGGGTACTTGGATTGCTGTGAGAGCTTGGGTGTTGACTGGTTTGGGAATCCAAGTACACTCTAGAACTGTCCTTGTGGATTCATAGCCCTAGCTAAGGGGTGACAGTGTTGTTGAGATTTGGAGAAATGGTGTCTATGGTTGGTTGGAACGTCCTTGGTCTGCGGCCAGTTGGTGTCATCTTTCATAAAGATAAGTGCTCTCTGCTATAATATCATTTGTGTGTATATGAATGTATTATGTTGTATATTTATTTATCTTTTAATTGAATCTTTAGACTATGCATGCTTGTTGTTTACTTTTGTGCATGTCATTAAAGTCTTTTCTTTTAGGCATCCTTAAATAATGAAAGAGGTATAGATAAGAGAAACAAGTCCAAGGACATGCTTGAAGGTAGCGTACCCTAGCCTATGGGTGGTTGGGTATGTTACAGTTTGGTATCAGATATTTTGGTTGAAACACCAGGTTGGTATGGGTCGGGTCTGTTAGTCAGAGTCTCATGGTCGAGATCGAAATCTGACAGTGGAGTTGAAAAGCTCAGGAGGAATGGCATTGTAGAATTATGTAGGAGATAGATCGTCAGAGATCAGTGGTAAGGGGTTCAAAGGATCGTGACCATCCCCCTTCGAATCTGGGAGTGATCGCCATTGTAGGATTGGGAGAGATCCGATATCATTGGATCGAAGGACAAACAAACATGGGTCATCCAATGAAAAGGAAACAGGGGTTAAGGTCACCACTTTTAGATCCCATTGGAGAGTGAGATCAATGGACAAGAGGAATTGCAGGGAACCAAGATGCACGGGAGATAATTTCCCCATGGAAGTCTCACAATACAAACCATGGTTTCCCCAAGGGGTTATGTGTCAACATCAAGAGAATTGTGGGGCGAAAAGCAGGTTACTCCAAACCATCAATGTGTTCCCCCGCAATTTGAAAGTCATGAAGTGATGTGACATGTTGGTACTCGAGCGACGAACCTTTGAAGAGACGAAGTATTTGGGGACCATCGATATGTAGGATGAAACACATCAACCGATTGTGTACTTCGGGTGAGATCACTCTAGGGAAGAGCGAGTAGGAGAAGTTGAGAATTGAGATTTTCGAACCCCGAAGATCCAGAGTGAATCTTAGTCATCCGATATAGGAGGACACATGGCGACAGATTGGCTAGTTAGGGAATCTAGAGTTTAGGAGAATTGGAAGTGTGCTATTATGGAAACTCCCGAAGTCCCGAAGCCTAAAGCGTTGAAGTGATGGGGCATGATGATGTCACTAGAAGGTGATGTGGACCCCTGAATTTCCTAAAGTGATGTGGCTTGCATACGTCACCTAGGATGATGTGGACACATGGAATGTGTGCCACATGTCAGTAATTTTTTAGCATTTGGAGTATTGAAAAGTCAATTAGAACATGACACATGTCACCTTCCTGATTGGGCCACATGTATGCTTCCAGTATTTTTCCATGTGGCGACAGATCGTACAGTCCGAAGACTAGGAACTCTAGAGGGGAAAGATGTGACAGGTTGTGTTGGGTTGAAAACTCCCAAAGGCCACAGTACATATCGATCATCAAGTCTAGAAGACACATGTCAAAGGATCGTCGACTTCGGGTGAAAGAACTTTGGGAGAAAGTGCAGGAGGAAAGTTTGAAACTTTTGAAGCCTAAAGAGACGAAGCGATTCACAACCGTTGATCTATGGGAGGACACCCATCGATAGATCATGAACTCCGAGTAAAGTGTTTCAGGAGGAGGCAAGCGAGGAAAGTTGATACTCCTGAAGCACAGAGTCCCGAAGTGGATCTTGATCGTTGATGGTGAAAGAGGACGAGGACCATTGATCCGATCATGGCTGAAAGTTTTGCAGTCTCAAAGCTTCGAACAATCACCTTTTTATCTAAGCACAGGGCCATGGTTGTGGTCATATACAGATTGAGAGCTGAGGGAAGGAGGGATAAGGGATGAATTGGTTTTCTTTGAGACATAAAATTGCTAAGGAAGGATTTAGCCGCAGTTTCTAGTCGTGGCCACCTAGGAGGGTGGTTTTAAGGAAGCGCCTGCACAGGATGAAGTTCTATGTCAGCCAAGGATAACAAGGAACTATTATGTTCGGAGAATGGGGATATGATCTCCATGGACAAAAAAAAAAAAAGAGAGACATGTAGCATGGTTTGGAAATTTTGTTTATCATATGCATAAATCTAACAAAATGGTCGCTTGCACATTTTGCAAAATTAAGGTGTCTAAACACTTCAAATCATGATGCGTATTGAGGAAATGGAAGAAGGTGAGGGACCCTCCAGTCATGACAAGGAGGCCGAAGGCCAGAATACCATAGTTGGTAATGAAGAGACAGATTCCAATGGATGAAAGGGAAAAGGAGAGTAGGAAGCATTAATAGAAATGGTAAGAATTATGAAGATGGAAGTGCAGAGCTACAAAGTAGACAACGAGAGATTGATGAGAGAGAAAAATCAGATAAATGCCCAAGTGTTGCATATCTTAAATCAGTTGTAGAGGAAAATGAACAAGGGATCAAACTCAAGACAAGAGGAAGAAGACAGGTGCCATGAAAGAAGGAATGATCATGGAAGAGCTGGTTATTCCAGAAGTGGTAGTAGAGCTCATGGACACCACTCACCTCCTTACTAAGAAAGAAGGTTTTAAGCATTAGAAGATATCGTAAGAAGTCCAAAGGTGTCTCTTATCAGACACTAAAGAAGGAAACAAGAGGCAGATAGTTTGTAAGTAGAGCTAAGGAAGCTCAAGCCATCTTCCCTCAATGGTGAAAGAGAAAGGGAAGATGATGTTGAAGCATGGTTGCTTGGACTCCGGAGATATTTTCAGTTTCATAACTATTCATCCATCCTGGAAGCCAGGATTTCCACCTACCATTTACATGCGAAAGCCGCAGTGTGGTGGGACCAACTGAAGCAAGTGGAACATGTTAATGAAAGTAGGATCACTTGGAAGAAGTTCAAGAAGTACTTCTAGAAGGAGTACCTCTTAGATCATTTCTATGAAAAGAAAATACAAGAGTTCTTTGAACTTAGGCTGGGAAGCATGATTATGTTAGAGTACGAGAAGAAGTTCTTGGTATTGTTAAAGTATGTCAGGTTCATTGGTGATCAGAAAGTAAAAATACAGATATTTCTAAGTGGAATCCCAACCTTTTATAAGGAAAAGATCAAGTATGATGAACCCAATACCTTGACTAAGGCCATCAGGAAGGCTAAATACCTATATGAGCAAGGCCAGGGAAGAAAATCCCTACAAAAATCTTGGAAGGAAAAGAAGAATGTGAAGTCCAATCAGACGAGGAAAGGATTCAAACCTCCCTTCAATAGGAATGAGCCTAATAGGAATCATCGAGATCAATATGCTAGGGGGGATTCCAAGAAAGAAGATTCCTTGGGAAAAGGGGGAAGACCATCAATCCAATGTTGGGGATGTAAGGAAGATCACCTGTACAAGGATTGTCCACATAGAAAAGACAAAGTGAAGACTATGCACAAAATCCAAGAGTCTACAATAATCAAAGATATGGGAAGAATATAGGCAGATTTAGATGATCGACAAGAAGAATACCAATCCAATATGATCGAAGTGGAAGGTAAGATCATAAATTAACCTGTTGCTATTTTGATTGATACAGGAGCAATTCATTGATACATTGATCCTAAGATAGTGGATAGATTACATTTGGAGAAAAGTAAACTTGGAAAATAAATTTTGGTTCATTTAGCCACTGGAACCAAAAGAAGAATCCATGATATGGTCAGAAGTTGTTCCATAAGTCTTAATGGCATGAATACTAGTATTGATCTAAATATCATACCATTGGGGTCTTATGATATTCTGTTTGGAATGAATTGGTTGGAAAAGCATCATGTTGTCCTAGATTGTCATAACAAGACATTTACATGTCTCGGTGGAAATGGAAAACAAAGCATTGTGAAAGGAGTTCTAAGACCCATCTCTATAAGGGAGATTTCAGCCTTACAGCTAAAAAGATGTTTTAGGAAAGAATGTCAATTGTATGCAACTCATGTGGAAGAGCTAGATAATACAAAGGGGACAAGCCTTGAGGATTTCTCAATAATACAGGAATTCGAAGATGTATTCTAAGAAATACCCGGATTACCACCAAGAAGGGAGATAGATTTCTCAATTGATTTAGTGCCAGGATCTGTCCCGGTGTAAAAAACACCTTACAGAATGAGTACACCAGAGTTAAAATAATTACAAATGCAGTTGAAGGAATTGTTGAAGAAAGGGTACAGACGTCCAAGTGTTTCACCTTGGGGAGCACAAATACTTTTTGTCAAAATGAAGGATGGAACATTGAGGTTGTGTATTGACTTCCGACAGTTGAACAAGTACACTATAAAGAACAAGTATCCTTTACCTTGAATTGATTACCTCTTTGATAAGCTAAGAGGAGCAAAGATATTCTTAAAGATTGACCCGAGGGCATGATACCATCAGGTAAGAATCAAGGAAGAAGACATTCATCAGACAACCTTTAGGACCAGGTATGGGCATTATGAATTTGTAGTAGTGCCATTTGGGCTGACCAATGCACCAGGTGTCTTCATGTGCTTAATGAATGGCATATTTAGGATTTATTTGGATATTTTTTTCATAGTATTCCTGGATGGCATACTTATCTATTCTAAGTCTGAAGAGGAGCATTAACATCACTTAATATTGATATTGCAAGTACTGAGAGAACATTAGTTGTATGCCAAGTTGAGTAAGTGTTCTTTTTATCAAAAGCAGATCCATTACTTAGGACACATTATTTCAGAGCAGGGCATAGAAGTAGATCCAGACAAGATTGAAGCCATTAGAGGATGGCCAACACCCAAAAATGTGTTAGACGTCAGATATTTTATGGGTTTAGCTGGCTACTACAGAAGTTTCATAGTAGTGTTCTCTAAGATTGGCCATCCCATCACTTCGTTGCAAAAGAAGGGAACTAAATTTGAATGGACACTCAAGTGTGAAAAGAATTTTAATGTGTTGAAGGAATTACTTACTAGTGCACCTGTGTTAAAGATTGTTGACCCAAAGGAAATTTTTGTGGTATGTACAAATGCATGTAAGAAAGGAATTGGGGGATTCCTCATGCAAAATGGACATGTCATTGGATATGAGTCCAGAAATATTAAGGAACATGAGAGGAACTATGCCACCCATGACTTGGAACTTATTGCCATTGTTCACACCTTGAGGATGTGGAGGCATTATCTCATGGGGAAGAAATTTGAATTAAGGAGAGACCACATTGGCCTGAAGTACCTTTTTGAACAACCAACCTTGAATTCCAGGAAAACAAGATGGCTGGAATTTTTAAGTGAATATGACTTCGATATCAAGCATATCAAGGGAAAGGAGAATAAAGTTGTTGATGCACTTAGTAGAATAGTGCATATCCTGCATGCTACTGCTGTCAATATGTCAGTTAGACCTTAAGAGAATAATTTTAGATGGTCTTTTTACAGACCAACATTACCTACAGGTAAAGGAAAACTTATAGTAAGGAGATGTACAGTAGAAAATAAAGGAGTATGATATAAAGGAAGATGGATTAGTCATGCATAAAAACATAATCTATGTTCCTAGTTCTGGAGAACTGAGGAATTTGGTACTAAAGGAAATGCATGATGTTCCTTATGTTGGACATCCCGGTTACCAGAAAACAATTACAACAGTAAGAGGCCAGTTCTTTTGGCCAAGAATGAAGAAGGATGTTGTTCATTACATTTCTTCATGTATGGAATGTCAGAAGGTGAAGGATGAGCATAGGCACCCAGCGGGTTTGCTGTAGCCATTGCCAATCCCGGAGAAGAAATGGGAAGTGATCACCATGGATTTCATCACAGGATTACCCAGAACGAATAATCAACATGATTGAATTATGGTGGTGGTTGGAAAATTAACAAAGGTTGCTCATTTTGTGTCTGTGAAGACAACACATACAACAACTAATATTGCAGAAATTTTCATGAAGGAAATTGCTAGGTTGCATGGGATACCTAGGACAATCATCTCAGAAAAAGATACAAAGTTTACCTCCAACTTCTGGAGGGGATTGTTTAAAGGATTTAGCACAAATCTAAACTTTAGCATAGAATATTATCCCCAGACAGATCGACAAGCATAGAGAGTCAATCGAATAATTGAAGACATGCTAAGAATGTATGTGATGGATAAGCCATCCAAGTGGGAAGATTACTTACACTTGGTTGAGTTTGCATATAATAATGGGTAACAAGCTTCATTGATAATGAGCCCATTTGAAGCCTTGTATGGTAGGAATTGTGATACTCTAGTAAGCTGGGACAACCCAGCAAATAGAGTGGTACTTGGAACGGAGTTGCTCAAGGACATGGAAGACTACGTGGTCAAGATCAAGAAGAATTTAAAGGAAATTCAAGATAGGCAGAAAGTTTATGCAGACAAGAACAAGACAACTAGAGAATTTAAAGTAGGGGAGCATGTACTTTTGAAAGTGAAGCCCAAAAAATGCTCTTTGAAATTGGGTAGTTGTACAAAGCTAGTGGCCAGATTCTCCAGTCCATTTGAAATATTGGACATAATAGGGCCAGTTGCATACATGCTTGCTTTAACTACTTCCATGAATGTGCATAATGTATTTCATGTCTCTTTACTAAAGAAATATGTACATGATACTAACCATGTTATTGATTGGCATCTGATCTAGGTAGAGACAGAGGGATATTTTCAGGTTCAACCAGTGTGATTATTGGATAGAAAAGTCAAAATGCTCTGAAATCGAGTTATAGAGCTGGTCAAAGTTCAGTGGACCTGCTACGGTCCTGAATATGCTACCTGGGAGCATGAAGATGCCATGCAGGCAAATTACCCACAACTTTTTGAATAAATTTGAGATTTTGATCTCTATTTTGTATATGCACTAAGGATAGTGCCAAAATAAGGGGGAGGGGATGTAACACCCCATGTTTTGAACCCCTATTTAAAATGATGTATTGTTACAATGCTAAGAGGCCAGAGTTCCCAAACAAATATTAAAAGGTCAGTGTGCCCAAGACATGTAAGGTTTTTCTATCATTATTAATAATAAATACATCGTTGGTTGCTAGACGGACAAGGACTAGAGTTATAGGGGGCTATGATTCCACAATAGAGGGGGATTGAGGGGATAAGTTTTTATTCCTATGTTAATTACCCTTTTTTCCTAAGGGAGGGGATTTGTTATGGCAGCTTCTTGGGGAAGGCCATGAGGTTCTTGATTTTCCCACGTAGTTACTTAAACTCACCTCTGGTCTGATGGGGGGGTTCGATTGATGGCTTGTTCACTTATTTCATGTATGATTCACTAATTTCCCTCACTTACTCCCATGCATGCATTTACCCATCCATTTATCCATCCTCATCCGCATCTTGTCTTGGGAAAGGGAGTCAAATTGTTGAATATTAGCCACAGATAGTTGGCCATATTGGTCCCTGGTGTGATCCAGCCATGACATGAGGCCGCATGTCTGAGATGTGTTGGCCTGTGTCTAGTGTTTCTCACAGCTACAATTCCTAAGAGTTCCAGCATGGAGATTCTGTACCATTTTCCCTAGAGCTCGAATAAGGAGAAGGACTGCCCGAGGGACTGTGTAGTAGAGAAGGGTGGAGGTTCATTCTCTCAGGTGGTGCAAGCTCGGTATAAGAGAGTTAGGTACTTGGATTAATGTGAGAGATAGAAATCCTGTCAGAGCTTGGGTGCTGATTGGTTTGGGAATCCAAGTACACTCTGGAACCATCCTTGTGGATTCATAGCCCTGGCTCTAGGGTGACACTATTGTTGAGATTTGGAGCAGTGGTGTCTATGGTTGGGTGAAATGTCCTTGGTCTACAGCTAGTTGGTGTCATCTTTCATAAACATAAGTGATCTATTTTATTGTATCATTATCATGTATATGAATGTATTCCGTTGTATATTTAATTATCGTTTAATTGAATATTTAGACTATGCATGCTTGTTGTTTACTGTTGTGCATGTCATTAAAGTCTTTTCTTTTATGCATCCATAAATAATGAAAAAGGTATATAAAAGAGAAAGAAGTCCAAGGGCGTGCTTGAATGTAGTGTTCCCCGACCTGTGGGTGGTTTGGTATGTTACAATATCGATACGCAACACCGAGTGATGAGATATCGAGAAAATCCATTTCAGTTTGGATGTATCTCTGTAGAGCCCCACGGTATTTCAGAACCAAACGTCACTTAGAGTCTTTGATACCCATCTTGGTGTGCAAGTTATGGAAGGGATTAGTGAACTCTTCCACTGCTTGACCCCTCTTTTTATAAAGTGTGGTCCATCTCATGTATTGGTATTCATAGTTTCCAATAGGGTAAGATTGTTCCTTAACTACATCCACACAAAAAATCCCAAGTGGGATCAACCCCATAGATTCCAGACTCCTCTCTGGAACTTTTCTCCGAGTAATTTTCCAACCAATGTTTTACATGGGGGAGAGCCTTAAGGAGTGCGAAGGTGATCTTTTCCTTGTCGAAAAAATGGTGAACAAATAAATAACCTTCTAGCAGATTTAACCATTTGTCTAGGGCATTCGCATCTATATGACCTTCAAATACGAGAATATAAAAAATAACCTGTACCTTGAAAGGAGAGGTGCCTCCAAAGTGGCTTCTTGATGAAGACGTGCCTATTTTTATCGACAGGTGTTGAAGGATGTCAGAAAAATTCTCAAGCAATAGATTAATAAAATCTTATGCTCCGTCGTTTTTATTTTCTTTCACCATGGAGGTTTTCTTGGGTGTGAGAGAGATATTTTCCTAAAGAGAGACAAGCTCGAGACCCAAATTTCTATACTCAGACCCCGTTGGGGACATGCACTGAAAAACGATCAAGAGCATCCCGCTCTGATACCACTGATATAGATTATTTTCTGCACGAAATGAGACCGGAGATGTAATAAAGAAATGTACAAAGAT
Source organism: Picea engelmannii (assembly GCA_009831015.1). NCBI lineage: Eukaryota > Viridiplantae > Streptophyta > Pinopsida > Pinales > Pinaceae > Picea > Picea engelmannii. The sequence continues at coordinate 392,335 of ML779916.1, read as the reverse complement.
GTATCAGATATCCAACAATATAACAGAAATGTATCATAGATGCAACCATAAAAACAAATATACAGTAATACACATTTTTCTATTAATGAGCGAAAATGTACAAAGACTATAAAAATACAAAGTGAAAGACTCGTTAGAATGGTGGTAGCTTATCTATGAGAAGAGATGTGATGGTTGCTCGCATTTGCAAGAAGATAATTTTACAATGAGGATCCAAAGGCCTTTTTCTCATAAATAAAATCCAAAACCCTAACCCCGAAAGATGAAAATCCAACAGTTTGTGGACCCCATTTTGGGTAGTTTGGTGTATCAACTTCTCGAGGGCATAACTTTGGCATACGATCTCTGTTTGGGGCGCACAATAGCTTGTTGCGAAGGTATCATCGAGGAAATTAATTTTGGGGGCTCAATAAGATCCTTTAGATATTATTGAGAAGCTCGATCTCGAAAAACTTTCATTTAGGCCTTCAAAATGCCCTGAAGTTAAAAACTGCTAAAAATAGTAAATTGTCAAAATTGCCAAAAAAATGTTTTGAGCAAGTTGGAAAAGGTGGGTGGCCACCAATATCCACCTAGATCAGTGGGATGGTTTAACCAACTTTCATGACAGAGGTTCATGTTAGTTAAATAAGTACTTAAAAAACTCATCTAAAGATTTCATTCCCACTTCATTGAAGTCCTCATCGAGATATTTCCATTGATACTTTATTTTCCCCAATTGGATATCGTATGGTGATGTGGAATCTTTCACAAGTTTGGGTATTTTGTGGACTACACTGGAAAATCAATGTTTAGAGGGAGGATATTCCTAGAAAAAATGGAGGGCCTAGGTGGCACAATATTATATTTATGATTGCATACTCTCAACAGGCTCATCAAGACCTTTCCAATGGTGTTTCCCATGCTACATTCTATCTATATCTCATTTGGCCTCATTTGTTCCTTTTCAATCAAGGTTAAAATCAAAGTTAAAGTCAAAGGTAAACTTAGCACACATTTAGAGAAAATAAAAAAATTAAAAAATTAAAAAAAAAAAGGAAAGAGAAAATCATGATAAACGACCTCCAATGCAAAAAACAAAATTGAAAAAAAATGTAAAATGAAAAACAAAAAAAAAACATGTTCCTTGTTCATGTGCTTAATTCACTAAGGAGGGAATAAGGCTCTAGATTAGCTCCAAGTAGTGAGAAGGTAGGGTTTTACCATATATTTTATGGCCCCATTGGGAATAGAGTACATGTACCATCATCTCAAAATATTAGTATGCTAAAATGACTTATTTACCTCCTAGCTATATGATGAATTTTTTGAGTTTGTTCTCTAGTCTGGATATTTTACTTGGAAAAGAAATGGTCGAAATTCAGTGCATGGATGATTTTAAGTGTTACTTTTTGGTTCATGAGTTTGAGTGTTAGTTGTTGGTTCAGAATATAGTTTATGACTGCGTTAATTGTAGAGGAATGTGCATGCACTAGTTAAGAATATGAAAGAGAAACGTTGATTATGATAAATTTATGCTTATTGGTTGTTTATTAGTGCATGGATGAGTATCAATTGCAGTAGAATTACTAGTTCTAAATTTTGTAGGTTTAGTGACAAATTTTCTAAGTTAAAAATTGTAAGAGGGACGGTATTTGAACCCCTCTTGGGAACTAGGCCCAAGCCCTAGGCCCTCTTAAAAAAATATGTGTTTGTAGTTCCATGCTTGTACTTTCAAAGTTAAGGGGTAGGGGGTTTGAACCCCTAACCTCCCCCTTATTCTCTCATCCCCCTATTAAATCAAATAAAGATTCAAAACTGGAGGGGGAGAGGGTTGAACCCATGACCTTCCCCTCATTTTCTTTGGGTCAAAACTATATAAGAAAACCAAAAAACATTTTTTTTTCAAAATGGGTCATAACCCTTCCTCCCACAAACCACCACTCCTAGTGGTGGCCTCTCTTACCTCTACACACTAAAATGCCACACACCATGCCTCTAAGCCACCTCCTCTTAGTCTAGAGTGGTGGGTTTCATAACTCGTAAGTCACCTGCTACTCAAACACTAACTCCATCATCTCTCTACTTGTTTTGTAACATGAAACGAGTGAAGGGTTGTCCCACCACCCAGGTAGAGCCACTATCACTCCTCCTTTATGATGCCACCAGTTCGAGGGTATTAAAAGAAAATAAAAAAATTAAATTTTGTTTATTAACGGTATGGACAGGGGGAGGGGGGGGGAGGTTTATTATAATATATGTCAAAATATGTACTTAAACTATATATTAAAATTTGATTCTCCCCGCTGCCCCCCAAGAGTCACTAGGCCATTTAATGGCATATATTCCTCATCTAGAGGCATAGTTTCACCCATAAATAATCTAAGTGACCACAACCTAACACAAAATCTAGCTACAACATTCACTTTCACAAAATTAGCTTAGAATTTCAATCAAAGTTTTAGGAGTTTCACAGACCCTAGTTTGTCCTGGGAACAAATGTCAGAAGGGGGGCCTAATTGGACACTTGTGGGACCAAAATTTTGAAAAAAAAAAGAAACTAATTTCACTTATAGACATGTAGACCTATAAAAGCCTACAAATTATGGGATTGACTTCAGAATTTCAGATTTTCCCACATTTCATCCCTCCATCAAGCACTTTCCCATATGACCTTTTCAGGGCAGTATCTTGCTCATCGAAAGTATTATTTGTGCCAAATTAAAGGAATTAGAAAGATGGTGAGAAAAAATATAGTATGGAAGAATACATTTCTAAAATCATGGTGGTTATTTCCAGGGATCATCCTTTCAATTGCCCAAGTATTGGGGGCCATTTCTCCAATTCAATCCCTCGATTGAAGCCATGCTTCACCAATTCTTAGGGAAGCCTTATAGGTAGAAAGGTGGGCATTAAAATATTCTTAGAGAGTTTCCCAATATTGGTTGATTCCTTACTTTCAATGGTTGATTCCATGATTCCATGCATTCCAAAGAAGTCCAATTTTTACGAGAGTGATGGGCCTGCATTCCTAGTGAATTCGACAACCATTGATGGCCTTTTTGACACCATGAATTCATCAAGTTGCATATGCAAACCCATGGTCAACAATCAAATATTCCATTGGGATTGAACAAATTATAAGTAAAATGATAGTACCTTGAAAGGAGAGGTGCCTCCAATGTGGCTTCTTGATAAAGAAATGTATGTTGTTATCGATAGGTGTTGAAGGTTGTCAGAAAAATTCTCCATCATTTCATCCCTCTATCGCGTGAGAGCTTGCTCAAGCAATAGATTAATAAAATCTTATGCTCCATCATTTTTCTTTTCTTCTACTATGGAGGTTTTCTTGGGTGTGAGAGAGATATTTTCCTCAAGAGAGACAAGCTCGAGACCCAACTTGCTATACTCGGACCTCATTGGGGGCATGCACTGAAAAACGATCAAGAGCACCCCGCTCTAATACCAGTGATCTGGATTATTTTCGGCACAAAATGAGAAGCGGAGATGTAATAAAGAAATGTACAGAGATGTATCAGATATCCAACAATATAACAGAAATGTGTTAGAGATGCAACCATAAAAATAGAGATACAGTAATACACATTTTTCTATTAATGAGCGAAAATGTACAAAGACTATAAAAATACAGAGTGAAAGACTCACTAGAATGGTGGTAGCTTATCTCTGAGAAGAGATGTGATGGATACTCGCATTTTCAAGAAGATAATTTTACAATAAGGCTCCAAAGGCCTAAAGAAAATCCAAAACCCTAACCCTGGAATATGAAAAGCCAATAATTTTGTGGACCCCATTTTGGGTAGTTTGGTGTATCAACTTCCCGGGGGCGTAACTTTGGCATACAATATCTATTTGGGGCGCACGATAGCTCGTTGGAAAGGTATCATTGAGGAGATTAATTTTGGGGGCTCAATCAAAGCCTTAAGCTATTATTGAGAAGCTATATCCCAAAAAACCTTTATTTTGGCCCTCAAAATGCACCAAAGTTAAAAACTGCTAAAAATTGTAAATTGCCAAAATTGCCAGAAAACAGTTTTGAGCGAGTTGGAAAAGGTGGGTGGACACCAATATCCACCTGGATCAGTGGGATGGTTTAACCAAATTGCATGACAGAGGTTCATGTTAGTTAAATAAGTACTTAACAAGCTCATCTGAATATTTCATTCCCACTTCATTGAAGTACTCATTGAGATATTTTCATTGATACCTTATTTTCCCCAATTGGATATCATATGGCGATGTGGATTTTTTCACAAGTTTGGGTATTTTGTTGACCACAATGGAAAATCAATGTTTAGAGGGAGGATATTCCTAGACAAAATGGAGGGCCTAGGTGGCACAATATTAGATTTATGATTGCATACTCTCAACAGCCTCATCAAGACCTTTCCAATGGTGTTTCCCATGCTACATTCTATCTATATCTCATTTGTCCTCGTTTGTTCCTTTTCAATCAAGGTAAAAATCAAATTTAAATTCAAAGGTTGAATCAGCACGCATTTAGAGAAAACAAAAAAATTAATTGAAAAATAAAAGGAAAGAGAAAATCATGATACAGAACCTCCAGTGCAAAAAACAAAATTGCAAAAAAATGTAAAATGAGAAAAAAAAAAAAAAACCTCATGTTCCTTGTTCATTTGCTCAATGCAATAAGGAGGGGATAAGGCTCTAGATTAGCTACAAGTAGTGAGAAGGTAGTTTTTTACCATATATTTTATGGCCCCATGGGGAATAGAGTACATGTACCATCATCTCAAAATATTAGTATGCTAAAATGACTTATTTACCTCCTAGCTATATGAAGAATTTTTTGAGTTTGTGCTCTAGTTTGGATATTTTACTTGGAAAAGAAATGGTTGAAATTTAGTGCATGGATGATTTTAAGTGTTAGTTTTTGGTTCATGAATTTGAGTGTTAGTTTTTGGTTCAGAATATAGTTTATGGCTAAGTTAATTGTAGAGGAATGTGCATGCACTAGTTCAGAATATGAAAAAGAAACATTGATTATGATAAATTTATGCTTATTGGTTGTTTATTAGCACATGGATGAGTATCGATTGCACTAGAATTACCAATTCTAAATTTTGTAGGTTCAATGACAATTTTTTAGAGTGAAAAATTGTAAGAGGGAGGGTATTTGAATGCCTCTTGGGAACTAGGCCCTGCTAAAAAAATATGTGTTTGTATTTCCATGCATGTACTTGCAAAATTAAGGGGGAGGGGGTTTGAACCCTTAACCTCCCCCTTATTATTTCATCCCCCTATTAAATCAAAGAAAGAGTCAAAATTGGAGGGGGAGAGGGTTGAACCCATGACCTTCCCCTCACTTTCTTTGGGTCAAAACTATATAAGAAAACCAAAAAACATTTTTTTTCAAAATGGGTCATAGCCCTTCCTGCCACCAACCGTCAGTCCTAGTGGTGGCCTCTCTTTCCTCTACACACCAAAATGCCACACACCATTCCTCTAATCCACCTCCGCTTAGTCTAGAGTGGTTGATTTCATAACTCCTCAGTCACCTGCTACTCAAACACTAATTCCATCATCTCTCTGCTTGTTTTGTAACATGACAGGAGTGAAGGGTTGTCCCACCACCTAGGTAGAGCCACTATCACTCCTCCTTTATGATGCCATCAATTCGAGGGTATTAAAAAAAACAAAATATTTAAATTTTGTTTATTAAAGGTATGGACGGGGGGAGGGGGGGGGTGGTTATTATAATATATGTTAAACTATGTACTTAAACTATATATTAAAATTTGAGGCATTTACTAGCATATATTCCTCATCTAGAGGCATAGTTTAACCCATAAATAGTCTAAGTGACCACAACCTAACAAAAAATCTACTTACAACATTCACTTTCACAAAATTATCTTAGAATTTCAGTCAAAGTTTTAGGAGTTTCACAGACCCTAGTTTGTCCTGGGAACAAATGTCAGAAGGGGGGCCTAATTGGACACTTGCGGGACCAAATTTTTGAAAAGAAAAAGAAACGAAATTCACTTATAGACATGTAGATCTATAAAAGCCTACAAATTACGGGATCGACTTCAAAATTTCAGATTTTCCTACATTTCAACCCTCCATCAAGAACTTTCCCATATGACCTTTTCAAGGTCGTATCTTTCTCATCCAAAGTTTTTTTGTGCCAAACGAAAGGAATTAGGAAGATTGTGAGAAAAAATACAGAATGGAAGAATAAATTTCTAAAATCGTGGTGGTTATTTCTAGGGATCATCCTTTCAATTGTCCAAGTATAGGGAGCCATTTCTCCAATTCTCAGGGAAGCCTTATAGGTATAAATGGGGACATTAAAATATTCTTAGAGAATTTCCCAATATTATTTGATTCCTTACTTTCAATGGTTGATGCCATGATTCCATGTGTTCCAAATATGTAATATAACAGATATGAAATGTATGCAGAACATAAATAAAATGCCAGTAATGGCAGAATAACAACAATATAACCAGAACATTCATTACAATAACATTGAAATGATATAAGAATAACAACATAAATAGGACTTTGAATCTGAAAGCAATTTTCATGGGCCTCTTCGAGGGGGAAACCTCCAGTTGAGCAGAGTGCTATTACAATAATATCCAAGCTAGGGTTCTCATATCCTCGACTCCTATTTATACTAAAAAGAAGCATCTAGAGGAAGATCCTTCTAGAAGCAGAAGCTTCTATTAGGTCTTCTTACATCCGCCTTATTCTATTTTATTGAAAGGCCTTATTAATATTGACCTTTATTACATCCAAATATATTGTTCTACCTATGTGCGGGTTAGGACCCTAACATGTCCGCCCCCTTAAAAACAACCTTGTCCTCAAGGCTTGAGATGAGAAAATTGTTTCAGAATGGTAGTTGGTTCCCAAGTGGCGTCTGCTGGAGTTGTATCTTTCCATTGGAATAGCACTTCCTTGATGGTTCTCTGATGTAGGCGACGCTCACGTTGCTCCAAAACTGCTTCTGGTTGTAGCCAAATGGATCCTTCTTCAACTAACTCTGGAAGGTTGGTTTGAATTTTACACTTAGCTCCAATCACCTTCTTTAAGCATGAAACATGAAAAAAAGGATGTAGCTTCGAATGGCTGGGAAAAGCTAACTGATAGGCCAATTGTTGCACACGCTTGAGCATGGTATAAGGACCATAAAATTTGGGCGCTAGCTTCTGACAATGCTCTTCCTTGAGGGAAGTTTGATTTTAAGGTTGCAGTCGAAGAAACACCTAATCCCCTTCTGCAAATTGACATTCAGTGCAACCTTGATCTTCTTGTTGCTTCATGCGATTTTGTGCCATGACCAAATTCTCTTTGAGGGTACGGAGAATAGCCTCTCGAGCTGTAAGTGTTAGGTCAACCGCCTGGACCTTCGAGGCACCCGATAAGTATGAGAGAACTGAAGGTATCTTCTATCCATATACCACTTCAAAAGGAGTCATGCGTGTAGTTGTATGGTATGAAGTGTTGTATCACCATTCAGCTAGGGGTAACCATAAAGACCACTGATTTTTCTTTTTAGAGGCAAAACACCTCAAATATGTTTCCAAACACTTGTTGACAACTTTCATTTGGCCATTAGTCTGGGATGATAAGTTGTGCTAATATTCAATTATGTGCCATCTATCTTGAATAGTTCTTGCCAAAAATTGCTTGTGAAAGTTGGGTCGTGATCAGAAACAATAGAGTGTGGCATGCCATGAAGCTTGAAGACCTGATCCATGAAGATTTGAGCCACCATGGATGTTGTAAATGGGTGTTAAAGGGTGCATAAATGAGCATACTTGGAAAGGCGATCAACAACCACCATGATGACGGATTTATTTCCCGATTTGGGTAAGCCGATAATAAAATCCATAGAGATATCCTTCCAAATAGTAGGTGGAATCAAGAGCGGTTGTAGTGTGCCCGACGATTTGACTGTTTCTACCTTGTTGCATTGACACATGTCACATTCAACTACAAAATTACGAATGTGATGTTTCATACAATCCCAGAAAAAGGAACGTTTGACCCTGTCATAGGTTTTAGTGAACCCGGAGTGCCCTGTTGTGGGTGTAGCATGAAGCTCAGAAAGTACCATGGATTTAAGCTTTGATTGTTTACTTAAATACAAATGGACTTTGTATCAAATTTCCTCATGGAGCCAAGAGTACCCTGGGGAAGCTGGAGCATTGGACTGCAATTGCTGGATCAACTGCAAACTTTTGGGATCTTCTAGCCATTCCTGGCGAATGGCTTGGAGCCAATCTGGTACAATGAATGAAAGAGAAAAAAGGGATCCTTCATCTTCATATTTTCGGGAAAGTGCATCCGCAACCACATTGTCTTTTCCTTTCTTATAAATGATCTCATAATCATATCCAAAGAGTCTAGTCACCCATTTTTGTTGCTTTGGGGAGGAAATGCATTGTTCTAGAAAATACTTGAGGCTTTGATGGTCTGTCTTAATTTGGAACCGTTTCCCCAATAGATAAGGACACCACATATCCATGGCATGCAGAATAGCCAACATTTCCTTTTCATAGATGGATTTGCCCAGACTTCTTTCAGATAGTTGCTTGTTGGTAAAGGCCAAAGGTCGACCCTCTTACATAAGGACAACACCAATTCCTTTCCCTGAGGCATCACATTCCAACACAAAGGTCTTTGTGAAATTGGGAAGGGCTAGGACTGGAGTGGTGCACATGGCCATCTTCAAGGTTTGAAAATCTTGAGCAGCGGTTGGAGTCCAAGTGAAAGAGTTCTTTTTAAGAAGAGCAGTGAGAGGTGCTGCAATCTTCCCATAATTCTTAACAAACTTGCGATAATACCTTGTTAAGCCTAAAAATCCACGCAAGCTCTTAAGAGTCTTTGGGTGAGGCCAGTCTTGCATAGCTTCAATATTTTAGGATCCACCCTGATGCCATCTTTGCCAACTAGATGACCCAAGTATTCTGCTTCTGAGGCGCCAAAAGCACATTTAGACTGTTTCAGGAAAAGTTGGTGCTGAGAGAGTACATGGAGAACTCGATCCACATGAGCAAGATGGTTTGTATAGGTTTTGCTATAGATGAGGATATCATCAAAGAAAACTAAGACAAAATGGTGGAGAAAAGGATGGAAGACATGATTCATGAGGCTTTGGAAGGTGGAGGGGGAATTACACAAGCCAAAGGGCATGACCAAAAAATCATAGTGGCCCTCATGAGTTCTAAAGGAAGTCTTGGGAATATCTGCCTCTTTCATACGTATCTGGTGGTAGCCCAAATGAAGATCCAATTTAGTGAAGAATTGGGCACCACTCAATTCATCCAGGAGGTCATCAATGACAGGAATGGGGAATTTGTCTTTGATGGTAAGTTTCTTGAGGGCACGGAAGTCAGGACACATTCACCAAGAACCTTCTTTTTTCAGGACCATGACCACATGAGACGAATAGGGGCTCATACTAGGGTGGATAACACCTGCATTAAGGAGTTCCTGGACCAGACCAATTGATGTTTAGAAAGGACAGCTTGGAGGTCTTGCGGTACCAAGGGTGTCTATATTGCTTGTATGGCATGGAGTTGGGAGATAACACCAGAATGACCCTTTTTGAGAAGCTTTTCCATGCGATGGGAACTAATGATCTCAGGTGAACTGGTGGTGATGCCTTAGAACTTATATTAGTGTCTCTCATGTTCCAATTGCATGGCTAAGTCTTTAAAATCCATGAGAATGGGACCCAAAGTCCTTAGCCAGTCTACACCCAGCACAATGTCACAACCTCCCATATCGATAGCAAACATATGGGATTTCAGGTGGTAGTCACCAATTTGGAGACACACATTTTCACAACACCCTCCACATTTCATGGAACGACCATTGGCAATCATGATTTGGAAATTATTGATGGCATGGATGTAGCAATGAGTTTCTTGGGCAATGTTGTGATGAATAAAATTATGGGTGTTGCCACTATCAATCATAATGACGACCTTCTAATGCTTGATGTAACCGATTATCTTGAGGGTTTGGGGAGTGGAGAAGCCAGTGAGAGCATTGAGGGAAATGACTGGTTCTACTTTGGGAGGGTTTGAGGGAGGGGTTATGTCAATGGATTCAGGTAATTCATACATAGAGGGGGTTTCTTCATCTTCTTCCAAAATATCCTTGGAGATGGCCATAAAAAGATTTTTTTCTTTACACTTGTGGCTTGGGAAATATTTTTCATCACAGTTATAACAAAGGCCTTTGAGTTGGCATTCAGCCATTTCAGCCCAGGTCAATTTTTGTATCTTTAGTGGAGCAGAGGGAGTAGTGGGATTTACTAGTTTAGGGTGAGGGATGAAGGAGGGTTTGCGGTTTGGAGAAGATACAACCTATTGTGATTCTTTATCTCTTTTGGTAGCCTCCACCCAAATATCAGTCCAAGCCATGAGGGCATGGGCCCGAATTTCATCCTTGAGGCCGTTGATAAAACACTCTTGGAAAAAGGCATCAGACATGCCCTTTGTTCTAAAAGCTAGGTGCTCAAAGGAAGATATAAAGTCTTCCATTGTTCCTAATTGTTTCATCTTTGTCAAACGAACCAAATGGTTGGTGTCAGTGTCAAAGCGTTCATAAATCTCTGCCACAAATTGTGTCCAAGCAATATACCCTTGACGAGAATTTTTTCTCCATTGCCACCATTGCCAACGTTCTTGATCTAGATGGAGAACACCATACCGGAGTTTGGACAAGTCATCTATAATGTTGTATAAAGAGAAGTAATGTTCCATTTGGGTTACCCAACCAGTGGGGTCCGATCCATCAAATTTGGTCACATCCACCCATGGAAGGCATAGGTCACATTGAAAGTGATGGTTCTGCAAGGTATGGGAATGAGAGGAATGGTCACCTTCAGTATGTGGGGGTGAGGAAGAGGAAGGGTTATCTGTAGGGATATGCAGTTTGGTGCAGAGTGCCGAAAATACTGATTCAAGCTGGGTGGGGAGGTCTTGTTTGATTTCGCCCATTGATGACTACATGGTTGTATTGATGGTAGCAACATTGGCACTGAGTTGTTTCACTTCTTGTTGGGTCTCAATGAGACCAAATTTCAAGGTGTTGAAGCGAGCTTCCAAATCTTGGCTACGAGTATGGGCCATGAATATGGGGGAACTGAAAAGGGGTGGGTGGGGTAAAAAATATTTTCCAAAAAAATAATATGGATGAATGTGATAAGGGCGAAGAGATGAATCCAATGGAATAGGTCTGAAATAATGGTGAAACAATTTCCAGATTTTTCTTTTTTATGGAGTTATACTCTGGTCTGAAGAATACTGTAGAGAGGAAATGCCCAAATGCTTAACCAAAAAGAAATGTGTATTTACTTGGCAACCTGAACAAAGTTGCGCGGCAATAGATCTTGTCTATTTTAATTTGTTTATGTTTATGTCCCCAAGGGTTAGGTATTCAAGGGTTCTACAGACAAGGGTTTTCCCTGTGCTATAGCTCTCTGATATACGTGTGGGGTCCAACAATAGTACTCGGCCCAATATCTTAGGGCACTAACTAAGAAGGATAGACCGTACCCTTAGTTGTACTACCCGACTACCCAGGTACTAGAGAGTATCTTCCCGAGTGTTGTTCTCGGTGACACTATAGCAATCAGGCGGCCGATCGGTTTATCTAAAGAGGGATTTAGGTAATCTAGGATGATCCGTACATAGGTGTTGTCTGATGCGCTACCACTCAAAGGGATACCAACAAGGGTTACAAGGGCGGCCAACAAATGTGCGCTTAAGTACCACTTGTATTTCCTGCGTGTATGAATCCCTCAACCTCGGTTTTATCCATGTACCGACATATCTCTATGGCTTAAACACGTCGAAATATGTCTCTACCCTGAAAAAAGATTAAGCCACACTTTATGCCGAGGAAAGTGCTCTGATACCACTTGTAATATACCAGATATGAAATGTATGCAGAACATAAATAAAATTCTAGTAATGGAAGAATAACAACAATATAACTAGAACATTCACCACAATAACACTGAAATGATATAAGAATAACAAAAGAAATAACACTTTGAATCTGAAAGCAATGTTCATAGGCCTCTTCGAGGGGGAAACCTCCAGTTGAGCAGAGCTCTATTACAATAATATCCAAGATAGGGTTCTCATACCCTCGACTCCTATTTATACTAATTGGAAGCATCTAGAGGAAGATCCTTCTAGAAGCAAAAGCTTCTATTAGGTCTTCTTACATCCGTCTTATTCTATTTTATTGAAAGGCCTTATTAATATTTACCTTTATTACATCCGAATATATTGTTCTACCTATGTGCGAGTTAAGACCCTAACAAAATAAGTCCAATTTTTACGAGAGTGACGGGCCTGCATTCCTAGTGAATTCGACAACCATTGATGGCCTTTTTGACACCATGAATTCATCAAATTTCATATGCAAACCCATGGTCAATAATCAAATATTCCATTGGGATTGAAAAATTCTAAGTAAAATGATAGTGTGGAAAAAAAATTCTTTTCTTGGAAGGACATTTTTCCAAAAGTGGAATTCCCCAAATGTTTTACTTTGATTAAAATATTGTAATATATTTTTGAAATCAAATGTAATTTGATTTAATTTTTGGAAAAAGAAAAAAATCTTTTGGGTTTGTCCACTTGTCACTTTTCGAAAAAATACAAGTGTTTTGAGACCTAACCC
>ML779916.1:323435-371236 GCA_009831015.1 Picea engelmannii | reverse complement strand
TGTATCAATATAATATATGCTGGTTTTCCCGGTTTGGGTTTCCAGGTGAAAAATCTTTGTGTAATGTTTGTATTTGCCATTGTATCTTTTCTGTTCTTTTCTGAATATCAGTTTGCAGTAGATATTGTACAAGGTTAGAATTTACAAATCTTCTTTCCATGTATCAGATGACAAAGTATAGCACCAGAAAGAAAGTCATATTCACACCTAATGTAGTGGATATCTATGACATGCAAACCAATTCCAAGATTGTTATCGGTTAGGTAAATCCTTCATCTAGATTGTATACATTTTGTGAATTTATTGAACCAGATTATGCTTTAATGCTTACCCATACTGATGAAAGTAGTAGGATATGGCACGAAAGGTTTAGGAATTTGAATTTCAGATATATGCAACATATTAGCAAGAAAATATTGGTTGATGGTCTATGAGACATCCATTTATCCAAAGGAATCTGTGAGGGACGTGCTCTTGGAAAATTCCCTCAAGAGAAATTTGACAAAGGAAAGACCCATAGAGCTTCCTCTCATTTAGTTATGATCCATAGTGACCTCATGGTCCCTTTTCCACATCCATCAATCAACAAAGTGAGGTATGTTCTCATTTTTGTTGATGATTTCTGACGCTTCACATGGATTTACTTTCTCCCGCAAAAATAAGAGGTCTTTCAACACCTCAAAGATTTCAAAGCCCTGGTTGAGACACAGTCAGGAAAGAAAATCAAAATTCTCCAAACTGATAACAGAGGAGAGTATGTCAACCATGAGATCCATAATATTTTTCATGAGGTAGGGATTCAGTTGCAGCACATAGTTCCCTATACTCCGCAGCAAAACATAATTGTTGAGCGGAAAAATAGATCTCTAAAAGAGATGGCATCTTGCATAGTACATGAAAATTATCTTACACAAAGATTATGGGCCAAAGCACTTAATTGTGCAACATAAACCCAAAACATTTCTCCCCATATATATGTTAAGGATAAGACCCCCTACAAGGCTTGGAGCGGCCTCAAACTGGAAGTGACCCACTTTCTTATTTTTGGTTCATGTGCATGGGCCTAGATTCCCTCTAAAAACAGGAAGGTACTTGATCCACATAGCACAGAGTGTATCTTTGTTGGATTCCCTGATGATGTGAAGGGATACAGACTTATTGATATTTCCTTGGACCGGATAATCATTGAGCGAAGTTTCCAATTCGATGAAAGTGTCTCGCATGTACCTCAATAGCCACATGCAGACACCTTCATTCTTTAACCTGTCCAAGATGATGAGCATGGGCATGCCTACTCTTATTCATATGAGATTTTTTATTCATAGGATTCACAGGATTTAGATGATACATATACATATTTATTCCAGTCAGATGGAGAGTCAGGCATCCAAATGAAAATGTAGATCCAAAGTAGAGGCCCAAGTGGGCCCAGACTACTCTTCAGGATGTAGGGGATCTTGTTGGTGATCCAGTTGATACTAGGAGGACTCAATATGATTTCTAGGATCCTCCTCTTGCACTCACTACCACTAAACCATTGCCTCCCAAGCATATTTTCTTGGTTCATTCTTCAGATCAACAGTCTTATGGCAAGGCTGCTAGAAATCCCTTTTGGGAGTTCACCATGCAGGAGGAGTATAAATCCCTCCTCGAGAAGAAGAATTGGGATTTGGTTCCCCTTCCTTCTAGAAGGAAACTTGTCAGGTGAAGATGGGTCTACAAGGCCAAGAGTGTAGTGGATGGATAGATTAGTAGATACAAATCCATGCTAGTTGCCAAAGGCTTTCAATAGGTACATGGCATTGACTATGATGAAACCTTCTCTCCAGTAGAGAAAATGGATTCGATATGTTTGGCATTTTCCATTGCAAAAATCAAGGAATGGGAAGTCCATCAAATGGACGTGAAGAATGAATTTATTCATGATGATCTCTCTGAGGAGATCTATATGGAGCAACCATATGGATTTATGCAGGATTCATCTTTGGTTTGTGGACTGAAGAAATATATTTATGGCCTTAATAAGGCTCTAAGCGCATGGTATGCCAAGATGGACTCCTATCTACTGTTACAGAACTTTGTATATTGTAAATTAGACCTAAATGTCTACATGCTCATGAAGGTTGATTCACTTCTACTCTTACTTTTATATGTTGATGATTTGTTGATCATTGGTTGCTCGGATTCAGTGATTGTTGCAGTCAAGAGGATTCTACAGGACATGTTCTTGATGACGAACATGGGTCCACTACATTTCTTCCTTGGAATCAAGATCAGTCAAGATGCATCAGGCATCAAACTGTCTCAGGCAAAGTATGTGTGAGATATCCTTGAGATATTTCACATGACAGACTGCAAGTTTTCCCCGACTCCTTTCCTATCCGGATTCAAACTTGAGGATGGCAGGTAAACTCCACTGGTTGACAACGCACTATACAAACAACTATTGGGGAGCTTGTTGTATCTCACACACTCCAGAATAGACCTCTCCTATGCAATTTTCACAGTTTCAAGGTTCATGCAGGAGCCGCATGAGATACATTGGAAGGCTGCAAAGCATATCCTTCAATAAGTACAGGTCACCATCACCTTAGGGATTCATTATGCAGTAGAATCTACATTGGATCTCATCAAGTTGGCGATAACATTGATCGCAAGTCCACATTTGGTTATTCACTAAGTCTTGGTTTCGGGCCTATATATTGGTCGAGAAAGAAGCAGGCTACCATTGCTCTATCTTCAACCGAGGCAGAGTATAAAGGGGTAGATAACATAGCCATTTAGGCTATGTGGCTACAACATTTTCTCATTGAGTTGGGCAATCAGTTTCATCGGTCGATTGTCATATCGTGTGACAACCAGAACACTCTGAAGTTTTGCAGAGATCCATTTCAAAGGTAGTGGATGAAGCACATCGATATCCACATGCACTACATCCAGGACTTAGTACATGAGGGGTTCATCAACCTGCAGTTATGTCCTTCAGCAGAATAGATGGTAGACATCTTCACCAAGACCTTCACTGAGCAGAAGTTCCATTCTCTTCAAAGTCATCTTGGAGTGAATGACACAGTTTCCTAGAAATTGTTAGTTCTTCCTTTTACATACATTTTACTTTTACGGTGGGTTTTCCCATGAGGTTTTCTCTCTTTCCTCACTTTATTTCAGTGTATCTTTTGTATTTTGGTACCTAGCATGACCTCGTTATTGGGACCCATTCTTTATTTTCACCATAGTGATGTTTAGGGGGGGTGTTGGAGTTACTTCACACAAACCTAAGATTTGTTTTTCCTATGTTTAATAGTCTTTATCCAGTCTTCTAAATTTTAGGGAGAATATTCTCTTCAGTTTTCACTTCAGTTTGACTAGTTGAGTCAAACTAGGATCATTGGGATGGTGATGATCATTGGGATCATTGGGATCATCACCATGCAACATTGGGATCATGACCAAATAATTTGCATTGTCCTTGGGATCATCACCAGACTATCGCATTACCCATGATTCCCTGATCTCCTCCTCACTTCACTCTATTTTAGTCAGTTAACTAAAGACTAGTAGACTAGTTAACTCAGCTAGGTGGAAGTCCACTCCCGTAACTTCAAGAGAGACTAGATTAGGTGGTAGGTCACTCCCATAACTATTGGTGTGTGTCCAGATCACTCTATACCACCACTATGGTGCATTGAATTCTCCTCCAGTGCACATTGGTTGAGTTATAAAGAGTATATCATGCATAAATTATTCATTATTCATTTGGTTGATGAGAATTCTTCCATTCTTTCTCTCTTTTTTCTTCTTTATCAATTTCTCTTTGCAAATGTGTGTGGTATTTTCTATCTATATCTATTATTTGTAGTTTCAACAAATTTACAAAGATAACATTTCAATGGTAGGGATATTTTCCCTTTGAGAAATAATTTCATACTTATTCTTATTAGGACCAAAGTATTTACCTTGAGATCCCTTAGTTGGGATATTGTTGTTTCTTTAAGGTGGATCTATTGATGGGATGTTTTTTTTAGGCTAACCTAAATCTTTTCCATATCCAAAAGGATTTGAATGTGTTGATTCTAAGGTTCCTTATTTCAATTGAAAGGAAGATATTGCTTGGCAATTATTATTCTTTTTCTTCTTGGCCTATTTCCATTGGGCATCCTTTTTTCAAGCTTATTTTTCTACAAGGGTGTTTTTGGTAGAATTTTTGCAAGTTGGGAAATAGGGTGGAACACAACATGAAACAAAAAACATAGTACTATATATAATTAAAGAGGAACAAAAAATTTCGAAGATAGAGGGTGGTGTCTAAAGACACTATTACAACACTTAAGCAAAGAACACATTGAGCATAACATTAAAGTTCATATTTGATCTCTTGATCACCATGATCACTTGATCAATATAATAATGAACCAAGGAGTATTCTATTTATAGCCTCAATATCTAACCAACTTCCATATAATTCGAAATATCTTTTCCACATGTAATTGTCAGGTGTTAGAGTTGACTCCGATAAATTTTGACTGTCGAATCATCTTGACTCAACTGCCTATGTGTCCAAATCCTATTCGATGCTTGGGTTGGTAGATCCATCACCCAACTATATTTGATTGTTGTCTATTGTCTAATAGATAGGTATGTCGACCACTCGATTGACTAGTGTAGTATGTTGGTCGATCACTCGATTGACTGTATCTAGATGTAAGTCAACCTCTCTACTGATTGAACCTACGAGATGTGTGATAAACAATAAATGATTAATGTTAAAACACCCCCCCCATTAGCACACATATATAGATAGTTATGAGGTTAAATTATGTCATTATGACCCTACCCCCCCCATAATTGCAGCTTCTTGAATCCCAAGTATCATGAAGAGCTTGATAAATATGGATTCAACTAAAGGTTTGGTGAAGATATCAACGACCTAATCATATTTTCTACAATATTCAAGAGAGACATCAATTTCATGAACCAACTATATTAATTAGTGAGCATGGAGCTCAACATGCTTCATCTTAATGTGGTAAATAGGATTGTTAAAAACCTATAATACACTCTAGTTATCACAGTAGATTGTAGTCAAGGTCTTATTAGGAAGGAAAATTTCTCCCAAAGGTTGAAAAATCGATACTACTTTTATCTTCTTGAACAACACCATGATATTATTCGTATGTAGTTTAGAAAGAGACTACCTTTTGTTTCTTGCATGACCAGACCAATAGTCCATTTCTATAGTGAAACACATAGCAGAGGTGAACTTCCAATCATCACTATTACCAACCTAGTTGGAGTCGATGAATCCAACCAACAAGTCTGAACTTCGACAATAATTAATACCAAAATGAATGGTACCCTTGAGATAGAAAAAAATTCATTTTCAAATTATCATCTACGAACTCCTTGCACTTACCTTGTGTTGAATCACACTGTCTTTCCTAAGATTCTGAACCTGTAAAAGGTTCGAGCTCTGCACACCTTGCATTGACACTGTACACTCCTTGCATGAAGACTACTAGAAGAGAAACAATTGAAAATTAAATAGAATAATAAACTCATTCATAAAACATACAAGTATACACACACATACACAAATGCAACAACAAAATATCTATTTGGGTTTAGAAAAACAAAATAAGTTTATAGTCTTCTGTCATGAAATTTTGAGAGTGTTTCTCTTCTCTTTCCAAAAAACTTACTTTCAACATAGATTACATTGATTTATACATGAATCAGCTTCCCAAGCCTTCCCTTCTGATCAATCTAGTGCTTTCACATCTTAATAAAGGCATTCGTATAACTAATCTATCACAGTAAATGCTCATTTATAATTTTAGATATGAGTTGACGCTCAAAATCTGTACAATCTACGGCCATTAAAAGGAAATTACAACCTTTTGTATATACATACAATGATTATAGTATTTATATAATAGAGGATATTTAATTACAAATGTCTCAAAATTAAATGTTGTGTCTTCCTTGGAATCCAAACCAGTTAATGTGTGTTGTGTTGTATGCTAACTCATCTCCCACAATGCTTCATTAATTGTTATGATAATGCTCCTGCATCAAACTCCCCTGGAAAAAATATTTGTGGACTCGTTTCCATGAGATCCTCAAATCCCTTTCCATGTTTATGAATGTCTTATTCAGTCAACCAACTGGCATATTCTATTGGACGATACCTCCATTTGATCAATATTAATAATAGACCTTCCTCCTGGTTCTTTTAGAAATCCTTTTCTCTAAAATCCTTTCTATCTAGAGTTTTTTATACTATGGGCATTTGTTTCATCTAATGGAATTCATATTGATCATATATTTCTACTATGCCATCCATTCTACAAGGATACATGTCTGCTACATTAAATATTGGTGAAATTCCCATGTCCTCTGACATCTCAATCTCATAAGCATTTACAAAAAAATTCCTGAGGATTTTACAAGGTCCTATCTTTTTCATCTTGAACTTATTTTATTTCCCTTGTGGTAATATTATATTTCTTAGATGTTCCATAACTTGGTTTCCAACTTCAAAATTTACCTCTTTCCTTTTTTGATCTACTCTGTCTTTGTATCTCTGGTTTCTATTTTGTAGCTAGCCTTTGATTTGTTTATGCAATATCTGCATTTTTATAGAAAAGAATTTTTCTCCTACACTCCAAAATTTAGCTTGTCCCAAATATCTTAATTCAAAAATTCTTCTGGGGTGCATTCCATATACTATCTGGAATGGGCTCTTACCACTAGTCATGTTTGGTGAATCATTATATGCAAATTCTGCTTGAGGCAGAACTTGATCCCACTGACTCTTATGTTCAACCACCAAACTTCTTAGCAAATTTCCCAAGCTTCTGTTCACTACCTCAGTCTGTCCATATGTATGAGGGTGATATCCTAAACTAAAAGACATATTTTCCCCAGTTTCTTCCACAAATTCCTCCAAAAATGTCCTACAAATTTTGTGTCTCTATCTGAGACTATACCCCTAGGTAACCCATGCAATCTCACAATCTCCTTGAAAAATAAATTTGCCATATGGGTAACATCACTTGTTTTGTGACATGGTATAAAATGTTCCATCTCTGAAAACCTATCAATGACTACGAAAATTGAATCATTTCCCCTCAGGGTTCTTGGTAATTCCAGAAAAAATAAATCCATACTTATAGCATCCCATGGCCTAGATGGAATAGCCAATGGTTGGTATTTTCCTGTATTATTCTACTTTCCTTTAGTATATTGGAGAATTCTTCATTTGTACACAAACTTATTCACATCAGATCTCATTCCTGGCCAATAGTATGAAGAAATCAATTGTGCATATGTCTTATCATGGAAAAAATCTCCAGCCAGTCCTCCATTGTGCTTTTCCTTCAACAGTTTGTCCCTCATTAAACAATTTGGGATACATAATTGAGTCCCTTTGAACAACAACCCTTCTTGGACTAGGTAGTCCATCCATTGGCTTCTATCCCTCATCAAAGGACTTTCACAAGATTCATAAGCCTCCTTCAAGTCTAAGTCTTCCTTATACATTTTCTTTAGGTGTTCAAACCCCAAAGTCTCCACTTGGAATTCCTACAAAATCAAACATCTCCTGATCAAAGCATCTGCAACTTTGTTAGAACTCCCACTAATATGATTAATGAAAAAAGTTAAATTTTCATGAATTCTACCCATTTTGCATGTCTCTGATTCAASTTCTCTTGTCTGGTTAWAAAATGYAAAGCATTATTRTCAATATACAAAATAAAYTCTTTTGGTATAAGATAATTCCTCCATTTTTTCAAAGCTTGAATTATAGCATACAATTCCTTATCATAAGTYRAATATTTCCTCTTARCATAATTCAWCWTGTCACTRAAATAARCAATAGKYTTATCATMTTGAATTAAAACTGCATTGATGGCTAMTCCACTTGCATCAMACTTGACYTGGAARGTCTTCCTGAAATATGGMAAAATTAAGATGGGTTGTTCTGTTATCTTCTCCTTTAACAGTCTAAATCCTTTCTCGGCTTCTTTTTTCCAGTCAAAGGATCCATGTTCTTTATTTATAGTATCCACTGTGGGCCCACAAATACTACTAAATTTTTTGATGAACTTTCTGTAGAAACTTGCTAACCCATGAAAACTACTTACTTCAAACACACTTCTCAAAGAAGGCCACTCCTTTATAGCTCTCACATTGTTTGGATCCATCTTCAATCCATTTCAAGAAATCACAAACCCCAAATACACAAGTTTTGTCTTCATAAAAGAACATTTCTTCAAATTTATCAACAAATTTTCTTGTTGCAATTTCCTCAACACCATACTCAAGTGTCTCAAATGATCCTCCTTAGTCTTTCTATAGACTAGGATATCATCCAAATAAACAATTACAATTTTTCCAATAAAAATTTTAAGCACTTGATTCATCAACCTCGTGAATGTACTTGGAGCATTGGTTAAACCAAATGGCATAACAAGCCACTCATACATTCCTTCATTTGTTTTGAATGTTTTTTTCCATACATCTCCTTCTCTCATTCTTATCTGATGATAACCACTTTTCAAGAATATCTTGGAAAAATAACTACATCCAATCAAACAATCCATCAAATCATCCATTCTGGGTAAAGGAAATCTATACATGATGGTTATTTTGTTTATAGCTCTAGGATATGTGCACATTATCCAGCCACCATCCTTCTTTGGACTCAACATAGACGATACTGCACATGGGCTTAGACTTTTTCTGATCAACCCTTTGTCCAACATCTCTTGGACCTACTTCTTGACCTATTCATTCTCTTGAGGGGTCAACCTATATGATGCTTTATTTGGAAAAAATGTACCCAGGATAAGGTCAATATGAGGACTAATACTTCTAATGGGAGGTAAAGTATGAGGAAATTCATCCGTCACAATGTAAACAAACTCATTCTATAATTCCTTAATTTCAATAGGTAAATCATTCTAAGTATTTGTAAGGATATCTCTCAGCTTACCTATGATATAAAAATGCAACTCTTGATCTCTCTTAACTTCTTTCAAGAGCTTCGTCCCACTCATGGGAAGTATACTCAGATTGGCCTCATTTTCAACAAACTTATCTTCTAGTGGTAACAACATATGTCGAAACCCATTCTTCTCAAGGGTATAAGTATTATTTCTTCCATCATGTATGAAATTTTTGTCATATTGCCATGGCATCCCCAGCATAACATGACAAACATCCATAGGTATGACATCACATAAAACTTCATCCTTATAACTACCAATATTAAATTCAACTTTACATTGTTTACTTACCATGACCTGATGTCATTTTTACAGCCACGAAACCCTATACGGATTCAGATGTGTTGTCGTTTCCAACTTTATATTTTCCACCAGTTCTGTGGACACTAAATTGTCAGTGCTCCCATTGTCTATGATCACCTTGCATACCCTATATTTTGACTTGCAAGAAGTTATGAACATACTCCTTCTTTGTGCTAGCTCTTGCACCTCCTTTTCTGGTTTCAAAAGGGCTTTCCTCATCATGAGTGATCTTCCCTCTTCAACAACTTCTGCTTTTGTCTTTTTCTTTACAGTCTTCTATTGAGCCTAAGTAACGTGGGCTTCTCTAAAACTTGCATTTTTGTTTACAGGACATTCCCAAGACATGTGTCCTGTTTTCCCAGAAGCATAAAACTTAATCTCTCACTCTATGACTCTTTATATGCCTGTTGGAAAATGTCTCCTTCCTCTATAGTCTCCCCCTCTAGAGATTCCACCTCTAGCTATCTAATTGTCAGCGCTACTAGCTTCTTCCCTTGTTTTCTAAAAAAATTCTCTTGTGGTTCCTTTCCCTTGGGTTGGATTCTTTCCCCTCTTCTTCTGGCTCTGTTTTCTTGCCAGTTTTTCGTCTTCCTTTAGGGCTACCTAATAAGCATCTTCTACAGTCCTCACTGTCACCATACTAATCTCATCTTGAATTTTGTACCTCAACCCATTGATATACCTAACAAATTTTTCTTCATCATTTTCCCTATGTCATGCTCTTATATTCAACTTATAGAATTCTTTAGTATAGTCTTTCACTGACAAACCTTTTTGTCTCAGATTCTGTAATCCTCTGAATAGATTTAACTGATGATCCTTGGGTACAAATTTATCCTTGAGATTAGCTACCACTCTATCCCAACTCTTAATCACGGGCTTACATTTCCTTATTTTTTCAGCTTGCAACTCATCCCACCATAAATCTGCATGTCCCTTCAACCTCATCACAACATGCTTTAATTTCTTCTCATAATCAAAATATTTATCTAAGTCATTTATCCATTCAAGAAATTCTTCTACATTCAAATTTACTTCATACATTGGGACTTCCATCTTCTCCTTGGTCCCCAACTTGACAACAACTCTTAGCAATCGCTCCTTTGCTGCCTCCTCTACTGCAACTTCCTCTTCTTCCAAATTTTCACTCTCACCATCACTAACATCACCAGCTTCTGGTGTTCTCCTTTGTGCTACTTCCACAATGTCTAGCATTGCACAAAGTTGTTTCATTTCTTCCTCCATAGTTGCATTGGCTATAGGTCTCTCTTTACATCTCCTCAGTGGCATGGATTCCAATATATCTCCACACAAAGTTTTTTCCTACTCTGATACCACTTGATGCAACCCCTACGGGTTGGTACGACCTCTTGGTCTAGGATCAAATCTAACAGGAGCCAAAGTGGCTCACAGGTTCTTTCAAAACCACTGATTTTATCTTTTTCCATAGGCCCTCCAACATAGAGGCGTGAATCTTCAGCTCACAAGGGTCTCTTTCCTCCTCTCAAAGTTATGCACGAGACCACAAGCTAGAACCAAGCACTTTGAAAAAAGGGCTCATTCGACAATCTGGGACTTCAGGGTTCTAGGAGAAATCACCGAAACACAACATGCTCGAATCACCCAGAGTAGTTACTGTTCGAACCCGGTCATAAAGTGATATTGACCAGTAGTTGTGAGTCCTCACCCTATCCTTCCACTCAATGAAAAGACTTGATTAGATGGATGGCGAGGATCCTCTGCTCTTGAATATCTATAGCTAGGGTTTATTTCGGGACTTCGAGCTTCGGGTGTTCCTCCACTCTAAACAACGAAGACTAAACTCTTGAATGATCGAATCTATGGATTGTCGAAGGGATTGGAGATCTACGACTGATGCTTCACTAGATCTATAATGAATATTTGTGTGTAAGATCGATGGTTCATGGGAAGTGCGGGGTCCAAGCACGTAATATAGACTATCAATTCCTTACCAAAGGATTTCGAGGGTTCTCTCAGCTTTGCTTGAGAACTATGCACTCACTACTTCTCCTGAACTTTGTCACTTCGAGGAAGTGAACTTTGATGCACTCCTTGCACTTCCCTCCTGAGATTTGACCTTTAGAATTTACGACCCGCAAACTCCTTATGCTTACTCTCCTCGGCTTTGGATTTTCAAAGTCTCATCTACGCACTCCTTGTGCTTACTTTGTGCAGAATCACACTGTCTCTTATGAGCTTTTGAACCTGTAAAAGGTTAAGCCTCCACACACCTTGTGTTGGGACTGTGCACTCCTTGCATGAAGACTACCAGAAGAGAAACAATTGAAACTTAAATAGAATCATAAACTCATTCATAAAACATACAAGTATACACACACATACACAAATGCAACATCACAGTATCTATTTGGGTTAAGAAAGAACAAAACAATTTTACAATCTTTTGTCACGAAATTATGAGATTATTTCTCTTCTCTACCCAAAAAACTTACTTTCAGCATAGATTACATTGATTTATCCATGAATCGGCTTCTCGAGCCCTCCCTCCTGATCAATATAGTCCTTTCACATCTTAATAGAGACATTCCTATCAATAAACTATCATAGTAAATGTTCATTTACAATTTCAAATATCAGTGTCGACGCTCAAAATTTGTACCATCTACAGCCATTAAAAGACAATTACAACCTTTCGAATATACATATAATGATTATAGTCATTAGATCTCAGGAGATATTTAATTACAAAGGTCTCAAAATTAAATGTTGCATCTTCCTTGGAATCCAAATCAGTTAATGTGCGTTGCGTTGTATGTTGACTCATCTCCCACAACGCTTCATTAATTGTTCTGATGATGCTCCTGCATCAATTTTGGATCCTCCTCGGCCTCTGTGAGTGTTTTGGATCCTCCTCGATCATGCACCGAGCTAGAGTTGTGTCAGAGCTATGGTTTGTAAGAGTTCTCCTTTACCAATACTTTGAAGTTATTCTCATGTGGTAATATTTACATGATTGCAAAATCTAAATTAATAACTCTTGTTAAGAACAAATCATTTATAAAGTTATAAATAAATTTGGATTTTTAAAATGATGTCTTTTATATCAAAATTAAAAAATTAATACCAAATACATATTGAAAATATTAATTTAAGACTGTTATTATGCTTTAAGATATTTATACATTCTAAAAATAGATGAAATTCATGCTTAACCAGCGTAACATTGAATTAGTTAAAATTGATAAAATATTAATTTAAGACTATTATTATGCCCTATGATATTTATAAATTCTAAAAACAAAAATTATGAAAATGATAAGATGAAACTCATGCATAACCAACTTAACAATGATTTAGTTAAAATTGAATTTTTAAAAAACTTGTGAATACTAGATTCCCTTTTAACTTGATATTAACTTTGTATTTTACTTAATATTAACTTTGCTTTTTACTTAATATTAACTTTGCACTAACCACAACTTTGATTTAGTCAACATTGATTTAAAATAGGATATACTAAAACCACTTAACTCTATAAACAAGCACAACCTTAATTTAGTAAATATTTATTTAAAATGGAGTCTAATAAAATGAGACTCATGCATAAACAACTTAACATTGATTTAGTTAAAATTGAGTAACTCGATAAACAACCACAACCTTAATTTAGTAAACATTTATTTAAAATGGAGTCTAATAAGATGAAACTCATGCATAAGCAATTTAACATTGATTTATTTAAAATTGAGTTTTTAAAAAACTTGTGAATACTAGATTTCTTTTTAACTTGATATTAACTTTGCATATTGACTTTGTGTTTTACTTAATATTAACTTTGCACCAATTATAACTTTAATTTAATTAACATTGATTTAAAATAAGATATACTAAAACCACTTAACTTTATAAACAACTACAACTTTAATTTAGTAAACCTTTATTTAAAATAGATTCTAACTCTAGTAAACTCAACCACAACCTTAATTTAATAAACATTTATATAACCACAACCTTAATTTAGTAAACCTTTATTTAAAATAGTAAATAGTAAACTCAACTACAATCTTATTTTAATAAACATTTATACAACCACAACCTTACCTTAATTTAGTAAACCTTTATTTAAAATAGAGTTTAATTCTAGTAGACTAAAAATCTTAATTTAATAAACATTTATTTAAAAGAGTCTACTAAAACCACCATTTAACTCTAGTAAACTAGTAGGTTAATCTAATAAACTAACCTTAATTTAATAAACATTTATTTAAAAAAGTCTTAAAACCACCATTTAACTCTTGTAAACTAGTAAGTTAATCTAGTAAACTAACCTTACTTTAATAAACATTTATTTAAAAGAGTCTACTAGTAAACTAATAAATTAATCTAGTAAACTAACCTTAATTTAATAAATATTTATTTCAAAAATTCTACTCTAACCACCATTTAACTCTAGTAATTTAGTAGGTTAATCTAGTAAACTAGTAGGTTAATGTGTTTTTCTTCGAGCGGGGAACGAGAATTCAAGCTATTTTGCATGTGCTTTTAAAGACCTTCTCCTCCCTACCGACCTCCTTACAAGCGAAGCAAGTACTTCTCATCCAAGGGACCGAACCCAAGCAAGTAGTTCCAATCAGGCCAAACAAGTAGTTGAGGTATAATCACTTGGACCTAAACCTCTGTGCACTACTTGTTGTGTTAGGCCGGTTCTTTTACTACTATTCTTTATTATATGAATTGATAACAAGCCACAACCATTCATTGAAAGGAGGGCTTAATTTTTGAGTAGCAAGTGGGCGATGATGAGACAACTATTTTGGAAATCGATCATGGTAGACAAGCGTAGAGCAAGTTCGAGAGTTTGAATTTAGAGATTTCAATTTACAAGCAAGATTATCTTGGAGAGTTCGATTTCATGCCATAGAATTTAAGAGAATTCGGGTTAAAGCCATAGTATTGCAAGTTTGGTGTTTTTTTCTTCTATTTTCTTGCAGGTTTGGTGGTTTTTACTGTCTATTTCATCTATTTTCTTGCAGGTTTGATGATTTTTTTGTATCTATTTTCGTCCTGGATAGGATTTTTATATTGTCTCTTTCCAATAATACTGAGGCAGGATACTTTGTCATATCTGAAATGGCAGATCAACCAACCAAAAGTGTTGATACTAATACTACTGTTAATACTACTGTTGGAACAAGTTCAAATCTCAGTATTAAGTTTGGGAGGTGTACAGACACTAATATGGAAATGGTGACACAACAACAACAGGGGAAAATAATCCCATGTGTATATGGATCTAATAATGCATTCCAATATGCATATTATGGATATGAATATGCTCAATATGGTTATCCTGGTTATGACGGATATGAATATGCTCAATATGGTTATCCTGGATATGATGTATATCAATATGTTGGATATGATGCATATGCTGGATATGATGCATCTTCAGATCTTCCAAAAAAGAACGTGATATCAGCCGCCATCAATTTGCAAAAGGCGTCACTTCATTGAAATCTGAGTTGTGTGTTGAGCTTGTTGATATTATGGTAGTTGGGGGAGGTATTTACCTCCATGTGTAAACCTGACGAGAATAGAATATTTTGAGAAGAAAGAAGAAACCCTAATTAGCTGGCTAATAACCCTAGAAGACAAGTTGACTCAAGAGGATAATTTGTATTAGGTTATTGGCCTCCAAGAGAAGAAGTCGACTAAAGGAAATATTATATACTAAGTAAATAGGGACCCAGAAGGAGAAGTCGACCCAGGCAGTTTGCCAGTTTTAGTATAAATACATGAGTCCAGTCTTCATTATGGAAGGCATTCTCAGAACTGCAGTAGCACACTTGTGCGCACTACAGTTGGGCAGTTTTGTGCACAAGTTCTAGAGAAGTTGTCATCGTCAGTCTATAGTCTTGGTCTTCTCTGGGTTTGGACTTTCTGATCAGTTTTGTTATTCTTTCTTGGTGCGCTATCCTTGGAGAGAGGTGTGCTATCTTATTTGGCTATCTAGCCTAGGGATTTCTTTCAGAATGATTCTCTGTCAAGGTTAAGGTGCTTGGGGGTGGCTTCGACCTATGGTTGGGTGAAAATAGTGATATTGTCTATGGTTAAACAAGAACATCCATTATATTCTAACAGGTTATGGGCCTAGACCTCCTTCATTTAGTCTAACCACTAGAAGGAAGCATAGCCATAAGGATACTATTCTTGTTGAAGAACTGTCGCTAGGGTTTCTAGCAGGAGCAGTTACTAAAGCATTGTCACTAGGGTTACTAGCAGGTGCAGTTGCAGTTGCAGAAACCCTAATCCTCTCGTTGAGGCACCTTAAGTGAAGGGATTGACCTAACTTCTAGATATATTAGTGCACCCTAGACTACGCATCTCCTGGTACCCTCAGCAAGACAAGACGTCAAGTATGAGTTTTTGTTCAAATCTAGAGTTAACCAAGTCAAAGAAACCATGAGTTACTCTATGAAGTCAGAAAGAAAGTTAGATGGGGCTTCTAACTTCAAAGCATGGAAGACAAGGATTGACCTTATCCTTGCTAAGAATAAAGTGTTGGACAAACAATCATTATTTCAAATCTCACATTTGTGAGCAGTTTCAAAGAATGGTCCATTTTGGAGATTAGTGCAGGACAATCAGTTCCTTATGAAATGGTCCAAACAGTCATTCCCTAGGGAAGATTCATTATCTCTAGGTTACACTTTGTTTATTACTGAAGGAATGGCCCAAATAGTTGAATGGTCCAGGTTCAGCAATCAAGGACAAGCATTCCCTAGGGCAGACTCATTCTCTCCAGGTTGCACTTTGTTTAAGTGTCGAAGGAATGGTCGAGATAGGTGAATGGTCCAGGCTCAGAAATCAGGACAATTATTCTTCCTTGCTTGAGAAGAATAGTCCAAATAGCTCATCGTTGATGTTTTACTTTCTTAGGGCAGATGCTCTTCCATATCTCACATATGTGAGTGGAAGAATGGACTAGATGATTCATTTTATATATCATAAAAATGTTTTTCTATGTAGTTTGATGATATGATTATTATGGAGACTGTATGTCTCTGGACAATAGATGTATACTACTGTAGTGGATGTGTTCCACTGATTGTGACTATATGTCACTGATCAAGTATCTGTGTGCTACTTGGTGTGGCAGTGTACCACTAGATTTTAGTTGTGTACTACAATGGATAGACACAGTTGTGTTCTATTGAATGACATTGTTCTAATTGCCTTGAAGACTATCAATAGTGTTGGAAATGATTATCAGCTAGATGGACAGAGAATTCCCAGACGAAAAATGGTTCAGTACATTTATTCTTCTAGGACATATGTCTAGATTAGAAGAAATTCTCTTTTGTCACTCTATGGAGTGAGTGACTTATCTAGCATCATGTTTGATTACTCAGATGGAGTATGGTTTCAAGTGATGATGCAACTAATGACATTGATAGTAATGATGGTACTCATGATCTAGTCATGAGATAGTCTATACGACTATGTTGATTCTACTGGGTGAATGGTATGTTTGTGATCAAGACCATTACCTTCAAATACCTCCATAACTAGGAGGGAGTGTTGATATTATGGTAGTTGCGGGAGGTATTTACCTCCACGTATAAACCTGACAAGAATAGAATATTCGAAGAAGAAAGAAGAAACCCTAATTAGTTGGCTAATAACCCTAGAAGACAAGTCGGCTCAAGAGGATAATTTGTATTAGGTTATTAGCCTCCAAGAGAAGAACTTGGCTAAAGGAAATATTATATACTAAGTAAATAGGCACCCGGAATGAGAAGTTGGCCCAGGGAGTTTGCCAGTTTTAGTATAAATACAAGAGGCTAGATTTCATTCTGGCAGGCATTCTCAGAACTGTAGTAGCACACTTGTGCGCACTATAGTTGGGCAGTTTTGTGCACAAGTTCTGGAGAAGTTGTTGCTGCTATTCTATAGTCTCAGTGTTCTCTAGGTTTGGACTTTCTAATCAGTTTTGTTATTCTTGCTTGGTGTGCTATCCTTGGAGAGATGTGCGCTATCTTGTTTGGCTATCTAGCCTAGGGTTTGCTTCCGGAATGATTCTCTGTCAAGGTTAAGGTGCTCGGGGGTGGCTTCGACCTATGGTTGGGTGACAATAGTGATATTTTCTATGGTTAAATGAGCATATCCATTATATTCTAACAGAGATTCCATTACCAGAGACGAAACCATGAGATAAGACAAGAGTCAATCACTTACCAGAATCGTTGTTGAGGAGTTGCACGCTAGTAGAGAGGAGCCACTGGTGGGCCTGATTTAAACCCGTTGCCAAACAAAAAGATCAAGAGGAAATCCTCCTTTTGAATATGTAGTTGAAATTCCATCGTGTGATAAAGAGAAAGGAAACATGATTGGATTGGTGTTTGTGATCCGTTGTGATGAGACACCATATGTTAGTTTTCAGGAGAAATATACTTGGATAGAAAAGGTCATATATTTATGTTTCAAGTCTGAAGAGAGATGAAATACTTGACTCAATCTGTGAGAATGGATCTCCCACCGATTGACTTCAACATTGATGGCATGGCTGTGGAGTTCAATAATATCCAAAAAATTATGTGACGACCAGAAACCCTACATTCCCTGTAGTAAACGATATGTGTGTTTATTCGTGTGTCTACTTGTGAGTTTGCTAATTTATGTTTTAGTGAGCTAAAAAATTATTATATGTTGCAGAACCAATTATAGAACAGAGTAGCGTAATTCAAATTAGTGGTTCTCAAGAACAGATCATTAATGGATTATGTCTATTTTATGTCATACGCTGGTGGGACTTATTGTACTTCGGTGCTTCAAGATCATTAGTATAGGTTATTTTTATAAGGTCAAATTGTATAATTGGTTGTTGAATATATTTTGTATACAGAATTTTATCCTCGATAACTAATGAATAGCGCGGAGGGTCTTGTATTCACAGATGGTAGCAGTTCCATATAGTACTTCAGTATTAAGATTGTCCTTCGAGAGATCGAGAAGCATCAATTCTGCAAAGTTTGTCAAAGATGGTTAGAAGCATTTGTATTTTAAATGATTTGAATGGTAAGCTCGAAGATGAGGAAGAGAAAGAGCGCAGTCCAGAGGCATCAAAGTGGGTATATGCATTGATGAAGAAAACGCCAGACAAAGTTAAAGTGGTTTAACTGTGATTTCATTATTGTAAGGTTTTTTTAATGTAATCATTAAAGGGGGGTGTTAGAGATAATGCTTCATTAATGCTACAAACTAAAGTTTGAGGATTAGTTTGAGGATGTGTAGGAGATTGTTGAGATATTCTCTCAACCTACATCCCCAT
The DNA here is from genome assembly GCA_009831015.1 of Picea engelmannii. Taxonomy (NCBI): domain Eukaryota; kingdom Viridiplantae; phylum Streptophyta; class Pinopsida; order Pinales; family Pinaceae; genus Picea; species Picea engelmannii. The sequence goes on along the minus strand of ML779916.1, from coordinate 352,609 downwards.
GTTTAGAATCAGTTGGATCTCACTCCAACTATATATACCTAATGTATCTGTGTGTAAGTGGGCCATGCAAATTATCATTTGTGTGTTTATGTGATATGGCTTCTCTCCACATTTCTATTTGGTTTCAGAATCAACTAATTTTGAGATAAGGTCAAGGGCTTCAAGAACATGATTTTTTGTGAATAAAGATACTTAATAAAAAAAGTTATAAAATAATTTAAACATGAACTATTAATATGAGTAAATAACAATTATCAACTTAATTATGAGTTATTTATGTGAATAATTAACAAGTTTCAACATATTAAGTAGTGAAAACTACAATTAACTTTGTAAGTTGATGAAAAAAATATTAAATTTATAAAATTGAGAATAGAGTTGGCTAATAAAAGTTTTTGTCCTAATAGAAAAATCTTTTTTGAAAGTAAGTATTTTTTTTTTGTGTGGATGGAATACACATTCGATAAATCCTCCAAGTACTTCCCCTTATTTCGAGGAAAGTAAGGGAGGTAAATTATTGTGAGCCAAGATCGGGAACTTGACCCCAAACCTCATGCTTGTAATTCACATCTCTCAACCATTGCAACTAACCTACCGAGTTAATTCTTATATATATAATTGTTGTTAAATTTATTATTACTTTATTTTGTATAATGAATTAAATATCAAATTTATAAAATTGAAAAAAGAAATAATGTTAGTAAAAAAAATTGTAAAATTTGTAAAAAAAAAAATTTTAATCAATTATTTTATTATATATATTTTTTAAATAATATAATTAGTTGGTTAATAGAGGTTTTTAATTTTATTTTTTAAATAATAAAATTAATTTCTTAAATAATAAAATTAATTTCTTAAATAATAAAATTAATTTGTTAACAAATATTTTTGTATTTGAACAACAAAAAAAAATAATAATATATTGTTATATTGATTCTTTAACACAATATAACATAATTAAAAATAATCAAATCCAAATAATCATATAGAAAAGATTGTAAGATCTCACATAGATCTTAATAATGTAGAGGATTTGGGAAAAAAGAAAAACATATCATAAAATGTCACACTAATTCAATAGCATTTATATACATGGTTGAGTTCATTCAATCCAAGACAAAAGTATAAAAAAGATATGTAAATCCCATGGCCAAGAAGAGGATCCCACTAACAATAACGAATAAAAAAAGGTACTTATACTTTGGTGAAGGATGTAACTTACATTTCAAGTTCTAAATAAACAATCATTAATAATAAAGTTAAGTAGGGAGTAATAATAATAATAATAATAATAATAATAATCTATTTTTAAGGTCACGGCTAAGCCAACACACCAAATTGGTGTATGAGACCCCCTTGTTTGTGGGACAAGGGACCCCCTCCGCCCAACGATTTGACTGGTAAAGTCTACGAAGGTATACATACCCTACCCCCCTCTGGATTTGAACCTGCGACCTCTTAAGAGGAAACACAAGTTCTTAACCATTAGGCCCACTCAGGCTGTAAACATACAAGATTGTTTTAAAAGTCACATTGTATGAATGTAGATCTTCATGCATGTTATTCATTTTTCACTTTAATCTTTGTATCTTTCATCATTAATTTATTAAAAGTGAAAGATCATAGTCAACCATAATAAGATAAGATAAATTTACTAAAAGTGAAAGATCACAATCAACAATAACAAAATAAATTTATTAAAAGTGAAAAACCACACAGTCAACAATAACAAGATAAACTTGTTTATTATATTGGAAAATAACAATTTTTCATCATACTTTAGTATTGATGTCATATTTTGTAGAGTGAAAAGAATGGCATGGTGTTCTATAAATATCAAGTTGGCAGGCCATTTACTATAGTTGATAGTTTGAAAATATTTTTCCTTGGATTCACAAGTGCTTGACCTTGTTAACCAAAACCTTATCACATTCATTCATAAAGGGGGTTTTTAAATGGTGAAAAATAAGTCAATATATTGTAGGTATTGGGGAGAGGATGTGAGGTAAGAGGGGTTTATAGGTATTTGGGAGGATAAAAATGGGTGTGTAGTAAAAATAATGTTTTTTATTGGAAAGATGTATTGGGAGGAGGGTTCAACAAAAGGATTTTGGAGGTATTTATTAGTACCTAGTGAAATTATGGTTGTTCCTTAATATCCCACAGACACATGTGATATGTCATAGTTTCATGTAGTGAAGACCCTGTGCTTTGATTAGGCTTTGTTTTTTTCCCCCTTGTCATTTCCTAAACTTGGTAAACCACTATATAGTACCAAATTTGGTGAAGATCTCTTTTTTCTTTGTCTCTTTTTTAGGCCATTGCCAACTACTCCTTCAATTGAAAGTTCCCTATTTTTTACACATTGAGCACAATTAATCTCTTACACTAGTTTATTCCAAATAAGGTGTAATTTCTTTGAGTGTGTCACATGATTCACTATCTCCATTATTAGTTTTCAGTGCATGTCCAATAATAGTAGCAATCTCAGAAGAAGTGGCAAAGACATTTGCAAATAGAACACCATCTTTTTAGGATATGCATGTGTTATTTATTAGATTATAATAACAGAAAATACATCTCTTGAGGCCAAAAAATGACATGAATACTATTTGAAATTGTTTACTATAGAAAAATTAACTTGTGAGGGAGTTATGAAGGTGTTTCTCCAACAAGAGTGTTTTTCTATATCCAATCACAATTAAGAATCCATAGCCTATATTTTTCGTTCCCTGAGCAGGAATGAGAGTTTATTTAAGCTTTTAATCATTGAGGAGATCTTAACCCCTTTTCTCCCATTGAGTAGGTCCCTACTCAGATATACCCTTTTGGTATAATTTCCTCTTTTAAGGATTCTTTGATACTAAGTCCTATCTAATAAATTGATGTCGATTGATTACCAACCTTTTATTTATTTTCAACCAAAAATTCTAGCAAATAAAATCCACCCCAATGTTCCATAGTGGATCTAACAACTCTGATTTACAATCGCACTTCAGCCAATATTTTAATATGTTTTTTAATATATGTCCTAAATTTAGTTTCAATGGGCCAAAAAGTACATCCCAAACTTTTTGAGTGATGTAAGAACGACTTATAACTTACAAGCCTCCTCACATTTACAATTGACACATCTCATCAACTCTGAAATATTCTGATGTAAGAGCATCACGATCATGGCTACAGGTATGTCAAAAACCCAAGATGAGGATGATGATAATGGTGATGTAGCTGGAATAAATGTTCAGGTTTGCAGACTCATGATGGAAGAATGGTTGATGAACCATGTACAAGAAAGATTTTCCTAGAGAATTGGAGAATATAGTGGTTGGTGACCCATGTATTCTAGTGGATGTTTACTCTTTTATATGGACTTCAACAAACATTTTTTATGGTCATAGGTACAAGATGAATAAGATCAAGGAAAAAAAAGGAAGAATACCGAAGATCGAAAAATGCTGAAGATGAAAATGGGACCAGAGAGGATTAAAGATGATGATGGCATAATGTGACCATAAGTACTAGTTAATGGGGGAGTATGATGAAATAACTCCTACTTGTGAACATAAATAATTAATAAATTATATGAAGCTTTGTAATAAGGTAGATTAATTCTATAAGTGTATGTGAGTGTGAGAGATGAGGGAAAATGAAAGGAGTTAGAGATGTAGATCTCTTAAGAGATTCATGGAGGTGGGTTGAGAGATTCATGGAGATATTGTAAAAATTTTAATGACAAAATCAACAAGCTAATATTATGTCATACACTTAGCAACCTAGAGATAATTGTCTTGCATGAACTCTAAAATGTCTAAAACCCACATTCAGAAATTTCCATAAGAAGAAATACACATTGCTAAGTAATCATGAACTGAAAATAAACACAATGAGAAACATTTAATCACCCATGAATAAATATGAAATTTAGAAAAATGCAAGGGAAAACTCCAATGTGGGGAAACCCAAAGAGAGATAGAGAGATTCTATTATTCATCTTCAGGAAAGTACATAACAACAACAATAACATTTTTCTAGCCAAGAGAAAAACCACTTACAGGACAAAATATGTCCCACCAAAATATGCCTCGATTTTTGTGCCAAGTCTGTACTATTATACGACCCAACCATAAATTATGCACCTCAAAGTTCGTGCAAATAGTTTGTTGTACGGACTATTTTGTATGACCCAAAAGCAGCAAAAACAACCTTGAAAATTATGCCCAGCGTTTCCTCGATTTGTGTGGTCTCTTCCTCTTGTTGTACAGACTGTATGGATCCATACAGTACGACCTCCAATAATAGAAAATCATCCCAACACTCAAACATAAATTCCTCCTTGGGATTTGTGCTCTAGCTCTCTTGGAAAACGTGCCCTTCTTGTTACCCTCTTTCCTCTCTCAAGCTTACTCAAAAATATTTGAAGCTTCTTCTCTCAGTGTGTCTTGCACACTACCTAATGCATTCTTTTACAAATCTGAAAATGACATTTTCTCTCCAAAGTGCCTTTTCACCTTCCCCAACCCTAAATCCAAAGGCCAGGATCTAATCTTTCCTTTGCAAGATCAAGGGTCATGATTCATTCCCTCCAAAATGAATCACTTAAAATGTTAAAGTACATTTAACTTTATTACGTAAGTGCACTTTATGAAATAAAGTCACTTTAAAATTAGAAGGTACACTTTATTAAAAAGTCACTTTAATAAAAGAACCACTTTACAACTTTATAAAAACCCATTACAAAGTTAAGTGCCTACTAGTGTCAACATAAGGTAACATCTGCATACAAGACAAAACATGCAGAATACCTCGCGAGCTAAAAATATAACACTCCCTCTTAGTGAGGGATGTACTCGTTGTCATCTCCATCATTCGTTTCCATCACACTTTTTTTAGTAGGAGCTCCCTCTGAACCTGGAGTCGTCATCAACACCTGAACAAAACTCAAACTAGAATATCTTCTCATGATAGTTATCCAGAAACCTGAGCTCCTTGGAGAATCCACTCCACCCTGAGCATTGGTTCGAACACACCAGCTGAGCCTCCTATTGGTGCTCAGAAGGGACTCTCTTTCTTCTCTTAGAATGAAATACTAAATCCTTGGGCCCACCATAGTCTTAGGATCATCCCCATGCCCCTCATCCAATGTGGAATCATGCCCTGAAGGTTTTCCTCGTAACATATACAACCTGTCCACCTGATCACCGATCAACTGCAATTCCACCGGGTCCACTCCCTCCCTGTAGATAAAGACATGTTCCCTCTTGAACAATGTAAAATATTATACATCCTCCAAGGATTATACTGAGAGAAAGTTAACCCTCAACACTGGAACAAAGAGAACTCCATCAAGCTCTAGGAATCCTCCATACTCAAGTCGGAATCTAACCCTTCCAAATCCACGTAAAAATTGCCCCATACCACATTCATTTACCACTTGTTGATCATGACCTGTCTCTATGATAATTAAGAATATTCTCCAGATTCTCGGCATGTGGTAAGTGACTCCATTATCAAAAATCCATTTGATATCACCTCATCCTCCACTACCGACATTGGAAAATATGATGACCAAAGAAAATTCCCTGTCATACTTTGAAGAAAAGTCCTCCATGGTTGTTGTAGCAGCTGTCTCAGGCCCCTTCCAGTTCCTTCTTCTTCTTCTTCCTCTCAAGAAAATGAGAAGCAAGGTTCCCCAACTAGTTACAATATTAATATATGACTTTATTCAAGTCCCTCTCAGAACTTCCTTTCTTCTTGCTCTTTGCAATAAGAGAAACATTCTCATCAACTCCATCTGTCTTTTGTCCACTGCTCTAAGATCCTTCTCGGATCTCCTACTAAGTGAAATCATCACATATTCTACTCCAATCTGGAAGATGCTCACGACCCACCACACACTTCATGAATACTTCTCATTCCTTGGTGAAGCCTTTCAAGGCTATGCTCACCAACTCTAAATATGATATGACCTCTCCAACTACATCCAAATCATGTTTTACTTGAGCTACCTAGGTAAGATAAGAAGAAACAATCTCCTCCTTACCCATATTGGTATCATGTAGCTAAGCCTTCAAGGCCATCTTTCGATTTTCATTCTTCTCCCCAAATAAGTTCTTAAGTGCATCCCACATCTATTTGGTTGTCTTCTTCTCAACCAAGTGTGGGATAAGGTGATCCTTCACCCCATCCAGAATAATCTTATGAGATTTGGACTTTATGACCTCATGCAAATCCAAAGAAATAGGATCTATTGTGGGAACCAAAACAACAGAATTGACATAGTTCCAAATCTTGTTCTCCTTGAGAACAACTGACATCCAGACCTTCCACTACAAATAGATGGAAATGCCATCCAACCGATCCTAAAATCTAATGCATGCAACTATATTCCCTGTTACAGCTCAAGGAAAATAATCACAAATTTTCCGCCTTCAAAATTTCCCAAAAATATCATGTCTCACTGTCACTCAGAGCCCAAGCTCTGATACCATGTATTATGTGATGTTTCCATGCTGGATGTCTCTGATGTTCTCTTGGGCCAGCCATATATGTGGAATTACCATGCTATCTATGAGTCTCGACCCCGTAGTGTCATTTTTACTCTCGGGGGTCATCTCTACAAGATACCAGAGGTGGTTTCGTCTACTGCCCCACCTAAGTAGTGCCGCAAGGTAGTATCTCATACTACAAAATTTAGCTTCTTCACAATCTGTTCAAACGGTGAACAGAAGGATATTGCAACCACTACAGCCTTGGCCCAAGAACCTTATATCCAACAAAAGAAGGTTGATCAGACTGCAACAAAGCACAAATATTCCTTCTACATATAGACATCTCATGTAGCCAGACCGGTTAAAAATTTCCAACCCTTCTAGCCACAGGTTCATGACAACCTTCAAAAAGCTAAGCAAAGAAACTTATCATACAAGGAAAGAAACTCATCAAGATGCAGATTCAACAAACTCTTTTTCCTCTCCCTTGGAAACTCAATGAAAGGGATACCATTTATTCCTAAGTAGGGAGGATTGATCCAGTTTTATATTGGTGTCCACCCACCTTTTCCATCTGGCTCAAAATAGTTTTTTGGCAATTTCAGTGATTTACTATTTTTAGCATTTTTTAACTTCTGGGCCATTTTGAGTGCCTAAATGAAGGTTTTTCAAGATTGAGCTTCTCAATTTTGGACAAAGGCTTTGATTGATCCCCCAAAATTAATCTCCCCAATGATACCTTTCCAACGAGCTATCGTGCACCCCAAACAGAGATTGTATGTCAAAGTTACGCCCCCTGGAAGTTGATACACCAAACTACCCAAAATGAGGTCCACAAAACTGTTGGATTTTCATCTTTCGGGGTTAGGGTTTTTTATTTTATTTATGAAAAAAATGCCTTTGGAGCCTCATTGTAAAATCTTATTCTCATGGATGCGATTAGCCATCACATCTCTTCTCAGGGATAAGTTGCCAGCATTCTAGCGAATCTTTCACTCTGTACTTTTTTACAGTCTTTTTACATTTTCTCTCATTAATAGAAAATTGTGTATTATTGTATATCTATGTTTATGGTTGCATCTCTGATACATTTTTGTTACAATATTTTATATCTGAGATATCTATGTACATTTCTTTATTATATCTCCGCTCTCAATTTGTGCCAAAAATAATCTAGAACATCTATAGATGATGCATCTTCTTTGACATGGAATTCATTCTTCCAATCTAGAAATACTAAAATTAGCGTGGTAACCAGTTTTTGTTTCAAGGTATCCAAACTTTGTTGACATTCCTCGTTTCATGGAAACTTTACCTCCTTCTTCAGTAACTTTTCTACCAGGGTTGTGATCTACGCATAGCCCCTAATAAATTATTAGTATTACTCTGTATGACCCAATGTTACTTGTAGTTTTCACACTGAAGTAGGTGTTGGAAAATCAACAATAACAACAATCTTCATAGGATCAACCAAAAGTCCTTGTTTACATACGACATGACCCAACATGATACCAAATAGTGCACAAAAAATACACTTCTTCAAGTTCAAGGAAATATGGAATTGTCTACATTTTTCTAACATCAAGCATAGAGTTTCAATATGGTCCTTCAACAAACTGAACATTGTCCAGTCATCCAAGTATACTTCTATTAATTTATGAATAAACTCTTTAAAATTCATGACAACAACTCAAGAAAATACTGCTGGCGGATTTTTCAATCTAAAATGAATGATTGTATACTGATAACATCCCCATTCTGTTGCAAATTTTGTCATATGACTATATTCCTATGCAGTCTTAATCTGGTGATACCTAGAGAATCCATTAGTAAATGGGTAATATTCTTTTCCTCCTACATTCTCCAAAGCTTCATCTGTAAATGGGGTGGGAAATGGTTCATGTAAGAAAGAATCATTCAACTTCCACAGATCCACACAAATTATGATTCCAACCATTTTCTTGTCCTAAACCAGCATCAGACTAATCCATTCCAACTTTACAATAGGTTCAATGATCTAAGCTTCTATCATGCTATCTATTTCTCATAACACTTTCTACTTATATACTGGGTTCAATCAGGATGGTCTCTTCTTTACTGGATTGGCATCTAGCTTCAAAGGGATCCCCATCTCGCCTAGCTCCCCAACAATCACTTTCATTTCTAAAAATGTAGTTGAAAAAGGTCATGTTATTCGTGCAGTAAATCAACAATATTCTGGACATTTTATTCATTCTAGTAATCTCCAATAAGTGCGAACTTGGGATTATCTTTTGAACCAATATTCACCTTGTGCATTTTCAACCATTTTTCATACACAAAAGGTTCAAGTTCAGGACTCTCTACTACGTGCTCTCCTTTCATTTTTGGCACTTGTAAATTTCTTGGGTCTTCTTCATCCTGGTCTTCTCGATCAACGTTATATCATTCCAAAACGTATTGTACAATCAAAAAAAATATGGGTGCACTTTATAAGGGTAATCATCCCATCAAGTCTTCTAATGTAAATATCTTTTTCTTGATAATATACAGAGTTTTGTCTACCAAAAGGGAATCATCTTCACAATTGAAAGTTACCTTAAAATTACAAGTCAAATATTCCAGTCTGTTGTTCCTCTGTGTACTTCAATTTTGATATACCAATTCTTTGAGATCACATCTAGAGTGTGTACAAAAACGTACGTCCATTCCTTCTTAGGTACTGAAATCCATGTCGTGTTGCACAGTGTAATATGATGTGTAGGAAAAATCAACCCAATATACTTATGTGCAGTGTATTCTATTTTGAACCTGACCTCTAACATCCTTCTTCATTGTTTTCAATCATTTATTCTATCATTATATGCAACCCACCACCTTGCAGGAGTCACTCTTAGCGTGACATATAAAGCTAGAAATATTTTTTGTTTCGGTATCTACAATTTGAATTATTTTACAAATGAATCTATATCTATTAGTACATCATACTTTGGGGGATCACATACCTCAACTCAAATCCATTTCAATGTGTGGGTGATCTGAGCACATCTCATTGCAAATACTTCATGCAACCTTTGTTTCCAATGCTCCAAGGCTTCTTCTGAATCTGACAGGAAAGAACTAATACTTCACCAACTTAGTACAGCCTCAGCAGTAGGATTAATGTAGTCATCCATCCATGTGATCAAATTGTAAAGGTTATCGAGTTATTTTCCAATTACGAATTCTACATATCTTCTTTCTTATGTGGGATCCAATGGCATAGTAACTCTTAAGTATCCTACTTCAAACATCATTTGTCTCTTATTCAAATCAATAATGTTCTAGTTATCAAAATCCCAATCAAGTCCAAATAATGAAAATAGGTTTTACTATCATCAACTATCTCGATTACTTCAAAATGTGTTGTGTTGCACACTCCATCAATATTAACATTCACCCCTGTCAATCTTCTAATCAGAACAATATTTTGTTGACTTTCTAACCTCAACTGAATAGGTGACCAAATCAAATTTGGTTTTCCCATCATCTCCATTGTCCACTTCGGAATGACGTTCACATTAGATCGGAGATCCAAGATCATACTATCCATATCATAGTATCCTACCTGCGCATTCAGTCAAAATTCCATATTCTAACTAAATTAGATCCATTTTCTTGCATTGTACCTAGTTAAATGATCACTATGCAATAAGTGTTTATTCATCTTGTGTACACTGGTTGATCATCCCACAAAACATGTTTAATGCGGTTTCATCCTTTAATATCTCTAAACAACTATTTAAAAAAATCTTTAGGGTACTTACCTTCTCAACTAGCCTTTCTAAGTGGTCATAGACTAGGGGCATGTCATACACAAGTTAAGAAGTTGATGCTCCCCATTCTATTTCTAGAAAATCCTTTCTTTGTTTCTTATATGTGTCTCTCTCATTCTGAGGGTAAAACATCAAAGGAGGTTTTGCTACTTTACTGACCCACTGGTTAGTTCGAATTCCTTGATATGTCACATTGACTCATGTTATTCTTTCTCCTTTCATAACTAATACTACCCTTGGTCAATCATCGTGCTCTTCCTCTGCTATCATATGCAAATTCTGGTTCCTTTTCTCCTGCCACTTCGTGGTCAATTGTGGACAATATTTCATCGCATGATCTAGTTGTCTAAAGTATGTGCATGTCGTGCAAGGATTCTAACAATCTTGTGTCAAATTCCTAGGCTAGTTACAGTCATAACAAATAATTAGTCATCTTCCTCTAATGAATCCTCCCCTTCCCTGACCTCTTAATCCTCCTCTTCCTCCTTGGTTGTATCCCCTTGGAGTATTATATTGTGGTACCCCTCCTTATGATGTTTCTTCCCTCTGAACTTTGTATGCACTTGTGGTGCATTCTATCATTATATCGAGTGAGCGATAGTCCTTTTCATCATGTCCCATAGACTTACAAAAATTAGAAAATAACCTTTTTGCGGTGATTTGGTATTTCTTTATCAAAGGACAAGTAGTAGGGTGATGACCCATCATTCTGCATATCTCACACCATACCCCTCCTCCTGTGGCCAAGGGATTTGAAGCTCCTCTAGCCAAATAATATTTAATAGTTGGACACTTGTTCTTATGATGCCCTTCATTTATGCATGTAACACACTAGACTTATTGACGTTTTTCCTTCCCTTTATCAAGCTCCTATAGCTGAATTTTCAATGCTACTAATTGTGACTTAACCTGAGCCATCTCTGTGACATTCTCTCATATAGGGTATTCTTCCAATTTCATGATGATCTCTAGTGTGTTTGACTATGATGTAATCTTTTGTTGCATCAAAGTATATTGTATATGTGGTAACAATCCTGCAATGAACCATTCCCTATGTTTCTCTTCTAGAATCTGGAAGGTCAATCGATCCATCAATATCTTGATTCTCTTATCAAAATCCCATATTGATTCATTCTGCAATTGATTTATCTCTTTTAGTTCTATAATACACTATGACTCAGACTTCAATTTTTGGAACTCTTTTAATGGGGCTTGCCTGATGTTTTCTAATGTTCTAACTTGTTTTGTAGGTATAGTGGAATGATAATTCATATACCAAAGTAACACGTGGTATCTAAATGTCGTAGCTAACTGCACGATTTTCACATCGTCATCCTAGATTTTGTTCATGGTTCATATTGCTTCATAGACAAATAAGTGTTATTCTATATATTTTTTCCCCGCTCCTTGGAAGACAAGCATTATCAAAGTGGGGTCTACCTCTTCCATTGTGTACTGTGTAGTATTCTTCCTCATTGTCTCTAATTGAATCTAGGTTTTTGTACTACTTCTGCAACTATGAATACCTTTACTGTTATCCTTTCTTCCTTCACTAACTACAAGTGACAAATTTTCATATCTTACCTCAGACCTCATAGATGCACATGGGGTTGTGGGATCAACACATAGTCTGGCCTAAGTGGGGCTACTAGGATGTAATGGATATCTTTCTGATAGATTGAGCTAATTGTCCTTTTCCTTCTCCCACCCTTCTATGCATGGTACTATCCAGAACACTGCATCAGTGTCTCTTTCCTCAAACTCACTATGCTTCTCTTCTCTATCATCCATAGTCTTTTTCCTACTGTACTAAAATATTTTTCCACTATGAAATACTCCAATCTATTCTTCCATCACATATTATTCTTTTCCTAACATTCTCATTCCATCCATTCCTTATTTATTATATCCTGCAACCATCTTCTCCATACCCTCAGACCATCCCCTGGTCATCCCCTAGTCCCCCTATGTGGGAAAAGGTTCCTAGCTACTAGGGTGATCAGATTCCAACTTCATAATCCCTTTATCACACAAAAACATCTTAACCCAAGCAGACAATGATTTAAAATATATTCCAGACAAACATTTAAAGAACTCTCTTTCAATAACACTATATGACTTGGTACAATCTATAACAAACTGAGTAATATAACCCCTGAATACACTATCAATCCAAAAATCAATTGCGAACGAGATCTGATTACTTACAGTATTAACTTGTTGGATCGACTCAGGGGTCCAACTCAAAACAATAGTGTGAAATTTTCCATTCTTTTTAGATAACCTTTGTAAGCACTCAACCAAAAATATCGATAATTTGGGAAATAAAATATCATATAAGTATGTAAATACAGACCTCTGTAACCAATTCTCTGAGTTAATCCATGGGTTCTTATTCTAATATATGGAACACTCACTCTCATTCATCTCTAACCACCATCCAATATCTTCTTTAGTCGGCCTCTACATTCCCCTCAGTCACAGATCATGGTCCCAACAATGGAACCATTTGTTGGTGCACAGTGGGAAGATGCAGGGTTCAACATGAAATTACCAACAAAACCCTCATATACTAGGCCTTTCGACATCACCCGCAAGTAGGTGAAGTCTCACCCAAGGTATCTATGGGAACTGTAGGAACTAGGTTTCTATAGTGATGAAGGGATGGGAGACAATGTTTATAAACATAATAACATGTACATATTCATAGTAACCAAACATGCATTATATGTGTGCAATTAATAGAACAATCACAACATAACACATAAACACCATGGTTTAGTGTGTTTCGCCCAAGATGGGCTACGTCCACAATTATCAGTTTCTTATTACATTATTCAGAACATCCATTACAAAATATGCACACTACACTCATACATTATGTCTCATACAAACTAAATACCATTGTTGTTCTCCTATAACTCTATTTCTCTTCACTACTTACTTACTTATTGACTGACTCTATCATACTACTACCCATTTCACAACCTTCTATCCCCAAAACCCTTACATATTTATAAAATTACAATAGGGCTTATCACATATCGATGGACCCAAATTGTCTAACAACTTCCAACAACCTTCCTTATTTTGTGCGTGTTGATCCTGAAAGTGCACAAACTGTCTTTCCTTCCTTTGTGTGTGTTGTGCAGTTCCCAAAACTGGTCTCCAAAATCATGTCCCAACAATAACCCTCACATCAAGAAGTATTATTGAAAGGATAAATAATTGATTGAAAATTTCTCGTCTTTCAACATCCAAGCCATACCTATGTTCACAAACCATGTAGTTGGTACTTTGGCCTTAGTTGGTTCATGCTTCACTTCATATTTCATAAGGTATTTTTAGTATCTAAGAGTCCAAATATAACATAGGCTTACGTTATCTGATAATCTTGACTCTTGGTAAGTTTTGACACAGATGAAAAATTCCATAGATTCGTTCAAAACAAAAAGGAATTTGAAGACTTCCATATATGTCACGAGATAGAAGAGTAAACTGAGAATATAATCCAATTGAAAACAAATAAAATTCCCCCTTGAATATATATGTTTGAATCCATGTTTGATTCTAATGATGATTCTACTTATGCACCTAGTATTAACAGTGAATGTGTTAGGAAGGTAAAAGAAACTCCTCCTATAAATATGGGAACAAAAAAAATCCAAAGATGGTTTATATAGGGTCATATTTTTCTCCTTTCAATATCATCCAATTCACAAAACTCTTAACGAAGTTCAGGGATTTTTTTTCCTTGTCCTACAAGGACCTCAAAGTATTGAATATGCAAGAGATAGTTCATATCACAGTTATAATCCCTTACTCAAATTCGTTAAGAAGAAACAAATGAGGAACAATCCTTCCTTAGAAAATATAATTAGGGATGAATTAGGTAATATGGAAGTAGTATGGGTCATATGCTATGTTTCTTACTCATAGTGGGTATCTAATTTGGTTCTAGTTAGGAAGAAAGTTGGGGATATTTAGTTATGTGTTGATTTTTGACATTTGAACAAGGTGTCCCTAAAAGATAACTACCCCACCTATGGAAGAGATACTCCAATAAGTTATTGGTGCCCGAATGATGCTTATGAAGAAATGGTTAACAAAATTGAGTTGGCCTCACAACCATGGTATGAACCTATAATATATTTTCTAATGAATGGTGTATGTCCACTAAAAATGTATACTAAATCCAAGCAAACACTTCACTTAAAAGTTATCTAGCATTTCTTACAATATCAAATCCTTTATAGGACAAACCTTGATGGAGTGTTGTCACATTTTCTTACTCCTCATCAATCCCAAATGGAACTTGAACAACGTCATTCTAGGGTTTTTGTAGAATTCCTGCAGAAACCCCAATAGATCTAGAATTCTAGTTAAATTGAACACATGCAATTTGTTGATATTCAAGAGATGAGAGAAAGTTTTTTCTCCATAAATCAGAGAATTATATTAATAAAAAATGAATATACATGAGCAACCATCCTCAAAAATAAGAGAGGAGGTGAATATATAGAATTTCCAACATAGAAATTCTAGTCAAAAAAAGCTAGAAATAGCTAAAATAGGTGTCATAAGCTAAGGGAGACCAAATAGTTCGACCTAGACCACTAAAGATACATGTCACACACTCATTAATTAGGTATTTAGGTGATTTATTTCATTGGGATACCTTTCCAATAATACATCATATTCTTGTTTTAAACCCTTGGTTGTTGAGAATGAGCCTTCACAATTTTACAACTAGTTTCAAAGGCTAGTTTGGTAATAGTGATCTAAAGGTTTAAAAATTCTTGTTGATAGGCTCAAAAATATAACATAAAAATTTCCATGTTGTATTGGGCTCAAAATTTTTTTCCAATGGTGCCTCACTTGTCTCATTATGACATTATATGACCCAGTTAGAGCTATCACAAATCTCTTAATTGATTAAGGCGGGTGATCCGAATTATTTTCGGCAAGAAATGAGAGCAGAGATATAATAAAGAAATGTATAGAGATGTATCAGATATCCAAAAATATAACAAAAGTGTATCAGAGATTCAACCATAATAAAAAATATACAATAATATACATTTTTCTATTAATGAGTGAAAATGTACAAAGACTGTAAACATACAGAGTGAAAGACTTGCTAGAATGATGGTAGCTTATCTGTGAGAAGAGATGTGATGGATACTCGCTTTTGCAAGAAGATCATTTTAAAACGAGGCTCCAAAGGCCTTTTTATCATAAATAAAATCCAAAACCTTAAACCTAGAAAATGAAAAAGCCAATAGTTGTGTGGACCCCGTTTTGCGTAGATTGGTGTATCAACTTCCCGAGGGCATAACTTTGGCATACGATCTTCATTTGGGGTGCACGATAGCTCATTGGAAAGGTATCATAGAGGATATTCATTTTGAGGGCTCAATCATAGCGTTTTGATTTCATTGAGAAACTGTATCTTGAAAAACCTTCATTTAGGCCCTCAAAATGGCCCCGAAAGTTAAAAACTACTAAAAATAGTAAATTTCCAAAATTACAAGAAAACTATTTTGAGCGAGTTGGAAAAGGTGGGTGGCCACCAATATCCACTTGGATCAATCCTCCCTATTTAGGAATAAATGGTCTCCATTGCGTTAAGTTCCCAAGGGAGAGGGAAAAGAGTTTGTTTAATCTACATCTTGATGAGTTGCTTGCCTTGTTGGAGAAGATGCGTTGCTTAGATTTTTGAAGGTTTTCACGAGCCTGTGGATGGAAGGGTTGGAACTTTTTAAATATCCTGGATACATGAGATGTTTGTGTCTAGAAGGTATCTTTTCACTTTTTTGCAGTCTTGTCGACCTACTTCTTTTGGATAGAAGGTGCTTGGACCTAGGTTGTAGTTGTTGCAGCATCCATTTGTTCACCTTTTGAACAGATTGTGAAGAAGCTAAATTTTGTAGTATGAGATACTACCTTGCGGCATTGCTTAGGTGGGACAGTAGTCGAAACCACCTTTGGTATCCTGTAGAGATGAGCCCCCAGAGTAACAATGATAGTACGGGGTCGAGACTCATAGATAACATGGTGTGTCCACATATATGGTTGGCCCAATAGAACATCACAGACATCCAGCTGGGAAACATCACATAATACCTCATCCTTGAAGGGATGGATGTCATATGACAATCAACACTACTGGCTAACATGAAGATCTCGTCCCTGGCAAAGCCACCCGATGTTTTATGGATGTAGGTGTGGTGTTGTGAACAATCTCAATTATTTGATGACCTCTGCTGAGATGTGTTTCTTTTGGCTTCCACTATCCATAATAAAATGTAGTGGGGTCCCCTTCACCCACATTTATGAGTGAAAAAGGTGCTCCCCCTCTTCAAGATCTATTTATTCTTCTGGTTGAATTGTTGTGGTCATGATAATAACAATGGGGTATGCGTCGATGATCTGTATTTTACCAGTATTTTCAAAATTAGATTCTGAATCAAGTTTCGGCTCCTTGTGTTTCATCTCGTCCACCAATGACTATTTTGAGTGACATTCATCGGTGTTGTGCCAGGGGATTTTGTGGAAATCACACCATTTTCCAGTGTCCTTCTTTGTCTTCCCATGAGCCTTATTTTCCTATGGCTTAGACTGGTTTTCAAGAAGCTGTTTGTTAGGGTCATCTTTCTCATACTTTGGTTGTTGCGGATTTGCAGATATAAACTCCCATTTGTTCTAGTGCCTAAATTTATGATCGCTTTTAACAACATATCGATACGCAACACCAAGTGATGAGATATCTTGAAAATCTATTTCAGTTTGGATGTATCTATGTAGAGCCCCACAGTATTTCAGAACCAAATATCGCTCAAAGTCTTTGATACCCAACTTGGTGCGCAATGTATGGAAGGTATTGGTGAACTCTGACACTTCTTGGGCCCTCTCTTGTGGTAGTGTGGTCCATCTCATGTATTGGTCTTTCATAGTTTTCAATAGGGTAATATTGTTCCTTGACCGCATCCACAAAAAAATCCCAAGTGGGATCGTCCCCATATATTTCGGACTCCTCTGTGGAACTTTGCTCCTAGTAAGTTTCTCACCAATGTTTGACATGGGGGAGAGCCTTAAGGAGTGTGAAGGTGATTTTTTCCCTATCATAAAAATGGTGAACATAGAAATAACCTTCTAGTAGATTTAACCATTTGTCTAGGGCATCTGCATCTATCTGACCTTCAAATACAGGAATATCAAAATTAACCTGTACCTTGAAAGACAAGGTGCCTCCAAAGTGTTTAATTGATGAATACTGTCCTTTTTTATCGGAAGGCATTGAAGGATGTGGGAACAATTCTCCATCATTTTGTCCCTTTGTCGCGTGAGAACTTGCTCAAGCAACAGATTAATAGAATATTTTGCTCCATCGTTTTTTTTTATTTCACCATGGAGGGTTTCTTGGGTGTGCAAGATCGATTTTCCTCAAGAGAGACAATATTGAGACCTAACTTGCTATACTCAGAACTCGTTGGGGACATGCACTAAAAAATGATCAAGAGCCTGCTCTGATACCACTGATCCAGATTATTTTCAGCACGAAATGAGAGCAGGGATGCAATAAAGAAATGCATAGAGATGTATCAAATATCCAAAAATATAATAGAAATGTATCATAGATGCAACCATAAACACATAGATACAGTAATACACATTTTTCTATTAATGAGCGAAAAATGTACAAAGACTATAAAAATACAGAGTGAAAGACTAGCTAGAATGGTGGTATCTTATCTATGAGAAGAGATGTGATGGCTAATCGCATTTGCAAGAAGATAATTTTAAAATGAGGTTCCAAAGAAATTTTTATCATAAATAAAATCCAAAACCCTAACCACGGAAGATGAAAATCCAATAATTTTTTGGACCCCGTTTTGGGTAGTTTGGTGTATCAACTTCTTTGAGGCGTAACTTTGGCATAGGATCACTGTTTGGGGTGCACGATAGTTCGTTGGAAAGGTATCATCGAGGATATTAATTTTGGGGGCTCAATCAAAGCCTTTGGATATCATTGAGAAGATATATCTTGAAAAGCCTTCATTTAGGCCCTCAAAATGGCCCCAGAATTTAAAAACTGCTAAAAATAATAAATTGCCAAAAAATTGTTTTGAGGGAGTTGGAAAAATTGGGTGGCCACCAATATCCACCTGGATCAATCCTCCCTCCTTAGGAAGAAATGGTATCCATTGTGTTGAATGCCCGAGGGAGAGGGAAAATAGTTTTATGAATCTACATCTTGATGAGTTGCTTGCCTTGTTGGAGAAGTTGTGTTTCTTATCTTTTTGAAGGTTTTCACGAACCTGTGGCTAGAAGGGTTGAACCTTTTTAACTAGTTTGGATACATGAGATGTTTGTGTGCATAAGGAATATTAGTTCTTTGCTACAGTCTTGTCGACCTTATTTTTTTCGATAGAAGGTGCTTGGGCCAAGGCTATAGTGGTTGCAATATCCTTCTATTTACCTTTTGAAAAGATTGTGAAGAAGCTAAATTTTGTAGTATGAGATACTACCTTGTGGAACTGTTTAGGTGGGACAGTAGTTAGAACCACATCTTGTATCCTGTAGAGATGAACCCCCAGAGTAACAATGATAGTACATGGTTGAGACTCATAGATATCATGGAGCTTCTACATATATGGCTGGCCCAAGAGAACATCACAGACATCCAGTGGGGAAACACCACACAATACCTCATCCTTGAAGGGATGGATATCATATGAAAATTGACACTACTGGTTGACACAAAGATCACATCCTTGGTGAAGCCACTCAATGTTGTATGGTTGTGGGTGTGGTGTTTTCGACAATCCAAACTATTTGATGACCTCTATTGAGATGAGGTTCTTCGGGCTTCCACTATCAACAATAAAATACAGTGGGGTCCCCTTTAACCACATCTGTGAATGAAAAAGGTACTCCCCCTCTTCAGGATTTGTTGGCTCTTCTGGTTGAATTTTTGTGGTTATGAAAATAATGTTGGGGTTTTTGTCGATGATCTGTCTTTTATCATTATTTTTAGTATCAGATTCTGAATCAGGGTTCGACTCCTTATCTTTTATCTCGACCACCAATGACTATTTTGAGCTAAATTCATCAGTGTTGTGCCAAGGGATTTTGTGGAAATTGCACCATTTTCCATTGTCCTTCTTCATCTTCCCATGACCCTTCTTTTCCTATGGCTTAGAATGGTTTTAAGGAAGTTGTTTTTTAGGGTTTTCTTTCTCATACTTTGGTTGTTTTGGATTTGCAGATCCGAACTCTCGTTTGTTCTAGTGCTTGAATTTCTACTCGATTTTAACAACATATCTATAACACCCCAGGTTTTGAACACCCATTTTAAATAATGTATTGTTACAATGATGAGAGGCCAGAGTTCCCAAACAATTATTAAAAGGCCAGTGTGCAAAATACATGTAATGTTTTTCTATCCTTATTAATAATAAATACATCGTTGGCTACTAGACAGACAAGGACTAGAGTTAAAGGGGGATATTATTCCACAAGAGAGGGGGCTTGAGGGGCTAAGTTTTTATTCCTATGTTAATTACCCTTTTTTCCTAAGGGAGGGGATCGGTTATGGGAGAGTCTTGGGGAAGTCCAGGAGGTTCTTGATTTCCCCACGTAGTTACTTAAACCTGCCTTTGGTTTGATCGGGGGGTTCGACTGATGGCTTGTTCACTAATTTCCTGTAGGATTCACTCATTTCCCTCACGCACTCCCATGCACACATTTATCCATCTGTTGATCCATCCTCATCCACATCTTGGCTTGGGAAAGGGAGTCGAACTGCTGAAGATTATCCATGAATAGTTGGTCGTAGTGGTCCCTGGTGTGATCCAGCCGTGACCTGAGGTCACATATCTGAGATTTGTTGGCCTGTGTCCAATGTTTCTCATGGATGCAAGTCCTGAGAGTTCTATTATTGACATTCTTGACCAATTGCGTTGGAGCCCAAATAAGGAGAACGACTGCCTGAGGGACTGTGTCGTGGAGAAGGGTGGAGGTTCATTCTCTCGAGTGGTGCAAGATGGGTAGAAGAGAGTTGGGTACTTGGATAGTTGTGAGTGATGGAAATCTTGTGAGTTCTTGGGTGCTAACTGGTTTGGGAATCCAAGTACACTCTGGAACTGTCCTTGTGGATTCATAGCCCTGGCTCAGGGGTGACACTGTTGTTGATATTTGGAGCAGTGGTGTCTATGGTTGGTTGGAACGTCCTTGTTCTGTAGCTAGTTGGTGTCATCTTTCATAAAGATAAGTGCTCTCTATTATAGTATCATTTGCATGTATATGAATGTATTTCGTTGTATATTTAATTATATTTTAATTGAATCTTTAGACTATGCATGCTTGTTGTTTACTTTTGTGCATGTCATTAAAGTATTTTCTTTTAGGCATCCTTAAATAATGAAAAAGGTATAGATAAGAGAAAAAAGTCCAAGGACATGCTTGAAGGTAGTGTACCCTGGCCTATGGGTGGCTGGGTATGTTACAGTTTGGTATCAGAGCTTTTGGTTGAAACACCGAACCAGTATGGGTCGGGTCTATTGGTCAGAGTCTTGGGGTCGAGATCGAATTTTGACCATGGAGTTGAAAAGCTCAGGAGGAATGGCATTGTAGAATTACGCAGGAGATAGATCATCAGGGATCAGTGGTAAGGGGTTAAAAGGATCATGATCGTCCCCCTTCAAATCCGGGAGTGATTGCCATTGTAGGATTGGGAGAGATATGATATCGTTGGATCGAAGGACAAACAAACATGGGTCATCCAATGAAAAGGAAACAAGGGTTAAGGTCACCACTTTCAGATCCCAATGGAGAGTGAGATCAATGGACAAGAGGAATTGCAGGGAACCAAGATGCATGGGAGATAATTTCCCCATGGAAGTCTTGCAATACAAACCACGGTTTCCCCAAGGGGTTATGTGTCAACATCAGGAGAATTGTGGGGCGAAAAGAGGGTTACTCCAAACTGTCAATGCGTGCCCCCACAATTTGAAAGGCATGAAGTGATGTGACATGTTGGTACTCGAGCGACGAACCTCTGAAGAGAAGAAGTAGTTGGGGACTATTGATATGTAGAATGATACGCATCAAACGATCATGTACTCTAGGTGAGAGCACTCTGGGGAAGAGCGAGCAGGAGATGCTGAGAATTGAGATTTCCGAACCCCGAAGATCCAGAGTGAATCTTAGTCATCCGATCCAGGAGGACACATGGTGATAGATTGGCCAGTTTGGGAATTCACATTTCGGGAGAATTGGAACTGTGCTATTATGGAAACCCCTGATGTCTTGAAGCCCGAAGAGATGAAGTGATGGGGCATGATGACATCACTAGAAGGTGATGTGCACCCCCAAATTTCTTGAAGTGATGTGGCTTGCAGATGTCACCTGGGATGATGTGGAAACATGGAATGTGTGCCACATGTTAGTAATTTTTGAGCATTTGGAGTATTGAAAAGTCAGTTAGAAAATGACACATGTCACCTGCCTGAATGGGCCACGTGTCTACTTGCAATATTTTTCCATGTGGCAACAGATCGTGCAGTCTGGAGACTAGGAACTCTAGAGGGGAAAGATGTGACAGGTTGCGTTGGGTCGAAAACTCTCGAAGGTCGTAGTACATATCGATCGTCGATTCCAAAAGAAACATGTCGAAGGATCGTCGACTTCGGGTGAAAGCACTATGGGAGAAAGTGCAGGAGGAAAGTTTGAAACTTCTGAAGCCTGAAGAGACGAAGCAATTCACAACCGTTGATCTGTGGGAGGACACCCATCGACAGATCATGAACTCTGAGTAAAGAATTTTAGGAGGAGGCAAGAGAGGAAAGTTGAGACTCCCGAAGCATAGAGTCCCGAAGTGGATCTCGATCGTTGATGGTGAAAGAGGACGAGGACCATTGATCCGATCCTGGCTGAAAGTTTCGAAGTCTCGAAGCTTTGAACAAGTGCCTTTTTATCTAAGCACAGGGTCATGGCTGTGGTCATATGCAGATTGAGAGCTGAGGGAAGGAGGGGTAAGGGACGAATTGGTTGTCTTCGAGACATAAAAGTGCTAAGGAAGGATTTAGCCACAGTTTCTAGTCCTGGTCACATGGGAAGGTGGTTTGAAGGAAGCGCCTGCGCAGGATGAAGTTCTATGTCAGCCAAGGATAACAAAGAACTGTTATGTTCAGAGAATGGGGATATGATCTCCATGGAAAAAAAAAAAAAAAAGAGACATGTAGCATGGTTTGGAAATTTTGTTTATCATATGCATAAGTCTAACAAAATGGTCGCTTGCACATTTTGCGGAATTAAGGTGTCTAAACACTTCAAATCATGATGCGTATTGAGGAAATGGAAGAAGGTGAGGGACCCTCCAGTCATGATAAGAAGGCCGAAGGCCAGAATACCATAGTTGGTAATGAAGAGAGAGAGTCCAATGAACGCAAGGGAAAAGGAGAGTAGGAAGCATTAATATAAATGGTAAGAATTATGAAGATGGAAGTGCAGAGCTACAAAGTAGACAACGAGATATTGATGAGAGAGAAAAGTTAGATAAATGCTCGAGTGTTGCAGATCTTAAATCAGTTTCAAAGGCAAATGAAGAAGGGATCAAACTCAAGACAAGAGGAAGAAGACAGGTGCCATGAAAGAAGGAATGATCGTGGAAGAGCTAGTTATTCTAGAATTGGTAGTAGAGCTCATGGACACCACTCACCTCCTTACTAAGAAAGAAGGTTTTAAGCATCAAAAGATATCGTAAACAGTCCAGAGGTGTCTCTTATCAGACACCAAAGAAGGAAACAAGAGGCAGATAGTTTGTAAGGAGAGTCGAGGAAGCTCAGGCCACCTTCCTTCAATGGTGAAAGATAAAGGGAAGATGATGCTGAAACATGGTTGCTTGGACTCCGAAGATATTTTCAGTTTCATAACTATTCATCTAGCATGGAAGCCAGGATTTCCACCTACCATTTACATGAGAAAGTTGCAGTGTGGTGGGACCAACTGAAGCAAGTGGAACATGTTAATGAAAGTAGGATCACTTGGAAGCAGTTCAAGAAGTACTTCTAGAAGGAGTACCTCTTAGATCATTTCTATAACAAGAAAATGCAGGAGTCCTTTGAACTCAGGTTGGGAAGCATGACTATGGTAGAGTACGAGAAGAAGTTATTGGGATTGTTAAAGTATGTCAAGTTCATTGGTGATGAGAAAGTAAAAATAGAGATATTTCTAAGTGGAATCCCAACCTTTTATAAGGAAAAGATCATGTATGATGAACCCGATACCTTGACTAAGGCCATCAAGAAGGATAAATACCTATATGAGCAAGGCCAGGGAAGAGAATCTCTACAAAAATATTGGAAGGAAAAGAAGAATGTGAAGTCCGATCAGAGGAGGAAAGGATTCAAACCTCTCTTCAATAGGAATGAGCCTAATAGGAATCATCAATATCAGTATGCTAGGGGGGATTCCAAGAGAGAAGATTCCTTGGGAAAAGGGGGAAGACCACCAATCCAATGTTGGGGATGCAAGGAAGATCACCTGTACAAGGATTGCCCACATAGAAAAGACAAAGTGAAGACTATGCACAAAATCCAAGAGTCTACAATAGTCAAATATATGGGAAGAATATAGGTAGCTTTAGATGATCGACAAGCAGAATACCAGTCCAATATGATTGAAGTGGAAGGTAAGATCATAAATCAACTTGTTTCTATTTTGATTGATTCATGAGAAATTCATTGATACATTGATCCTAAGATAGTGGATAGATTACATTTGGAGAAAAGTAAACTTGGAAAATAAAGTTTGGTTTAGTTAGCCACTGGAACCAAAAGAAGAATCCATGATATGGTTAGAAGTTGTTCCATAAGTCTTAATGGCATGAATGCTAGTATTGATCTAAATATCATACCATTGGGGTCTTATGATATTCTGATTGGAATGGATTGGTTGGAAAAACATCATGTTGTCCTAGATTGTCATAACAAGACATTTACATGTCTCAGTGGAAATGGAAAACAGAACATTGTGAGAGGAGTTCCAAGACCCATCTCTATAAGGGAGATTTCAACCTTACAACTAAAAAGATGTTTTAGGAAAGGATGTCAATTGTATGCATCTCATGTGGAAGAGCTAGATAATAAAAAGAGGCCAAGCCTTGAATGTTTCTTAATAATACAGGAATTTGAAGATGTATTCTAAGAAATACCCGAATTACCACCAAGAAGGGAGATAGATTTATCAATTGATTTAGTGCCAAGATCTGTCCCAGTGTAAAAAACACCTTACAGAATGAGTACACCAGAGTTAAAATAATTACAAATGCAGTTGGAGGAATTCTTGAAGAAAGGGTACATACGTCCAAGCGTTTCACCTTGGAGAGCACAAATACTTTTTGTCAAAATAATGGATGGAACATTGTGGTTGTGTATTGATTTCTGACAGTTGAACAAGTACACTATAAAGAACAAGTATCCTTTACCCTGAATTGATGACCTCTTTGATCAGCTAAGAGGAGGAAAGATATTCTTAAATATTGACCCGAGGGAAGGATACCATCAGGTAAGAATCAAGGAAGAAGACATTCATAAGACAACCTTTAGGACCAGGTATGGGCATTATGAATTTGTAGTGGTGCCATTAGGGCTGACCAATGCACCAGGTGTCTTCATGTGCTTAATGAATGGCATATTCAGGAGTTATTTGGATAAGTTTTTCATAGTATTCCTGGATGACATACTAATCTATTCTAAGTCTGAAGAGGAGCATTAACATCACTTAAGACTGATATTGCAAGTACTGAGAGAACATTAGTTGTATGCCAAGTTGAGTAAGTGTTATTTTTATCAAAAAAATATCCATTACTTAGGACACATTATTTTAGAGCAGGGCATAGCAATAGATCCAGACAAGATTGAAGCCATTAGAGGATGGCCAACACCCAAAAATGTGTCAGATGCCAGATCTTTTATGGGATTAGTTGGCTACTACAGAATTTTCATAGTAGGATTTTCTAAGATTGATCATCCCATCACTTCTTTGAAAAAGAAGGGAACTAAATTTGAATGGACACTCAAGTGTGAAAAGAATTTTAATGTGTTGAAGGAATTACTTACTAGTGCACCTGTGTTAAAGATTGTTGACCCAAAGGAAAGTTTTGTGGTATGTACAAACACATGTAAGGAAGGAATTGGGGGATTCCTCACGCAAAATGGATATGTCATTGGATATGAGTCCAGAAAGCTTAAGGAACATGAGAGGAACTATGCCACCCATGACTTGGAACTTACTGCCATTTTTCACACCTTGAGGATGTGGAGGCATTATCTCATGGGGAAGAAATTTGAATTAAGGACAGACCACATTGACCTAAAGTACCTTTTTGAACAACCAACCTTGAATTCCAGGAAAACAAGATGGCTGGAATTTTTAAGTGAATATGACTTCGATATCAAGCATATCAAGGGAAAGGAGAATAAAGTTGTTCATGCACTTAGTAGAATAGTGCATATCCTGCATGCTACTGCTGTCAATATCCATCAGTCAGACTTGAAGAGAATAATTTTAGATGTTCTTTTTACAGACCAACATTACCTACAGGTAAAGGAAAACTTACAGCAAGGAGATGTACAGTAGAAAATAAAGAAATATGATATAAAGGAAGACAAATTACTCATGCATAAAAAACATAATCTATGTTCCTAGTTCTAGAGAACTGAGGAATTTGGTACTAAAGGAAATGCATGATGTTCCTTATGTTGGACATCCCAGTTACCAGAAAACAATTACAATAGTAAGAAGCCATTTCTTTTGGCTGGGAATGAAGAAGGATGTTGTTGATTACATTGCTTGATGTATGGAATGTCAGAAGGTGAAGGATGAGCATAGGCACCCAGCAGGTTTGTTGCAGCCATTGCCAATCCCAGAGAAGAAATGGGAAGTGATCACCATGGATTTCATCACAAGATTACCCAAAACGAATAATCAACATGATTGAATTATGGTGGTGGTTGACAAATTAACAAAGGTTGCTCATTTTGTGCCTATGAAGACAACACATACAACGACTAATATTGCAGAAACTTTCATGAAGGAAATTGCTAGGTTGCATGGGATACCTAGGACAATCATCTCAGATAGAGATACAAAGTTTAACTCCAACTTCTGGAGGGGATTGTTTAAAGGATTTAACACAAATCTAAACTTTAGCACAAAATATCATCCCCAGACATATCGGCAAGCATAGAGAGTCAATCGAATAATTGAAGACATGCTAAGAATGTATGTGATGGATAAGCCATCCAAGTGGGAAGATTACTTACACTTGGTTGAGTTTGCATATAATAATGGGTACCAAGATTCATTGATAATAAGCCCATTTGAAGCCTTGTACACTAGGAAATGTGATACTCTAGTAAGCTAGGACAACCTAGCAGATAGAGTGGTACTTGGACCGGAGTTGCTTAAGGACATGGAAGAATAGGTGGTCAAGATCAAGAAGAATTTAAAGGAAGCTCAGGATAGACAGAAAGTTTATGCAGACAAGAACAAGACAACTAGAGAATTTAAAGTAGGGGAGCATGTACTTTTGAAAGTGAAGCCCAAAAAACGCTCTTTGAAATTGAGTAGTTGTACAAAGCTGGCAGCCAGATTCTCTAGTCCATTTGAAATATTGGACAGAATAGGGCCAGTTGCATACATGCTTGCTTTACCTGCTTCCATGAATGTGCATAATGTATTTCATGTCTCTTTACTAAAGAAATATGTACATGATCCTAACCATGTTATTGATTGGCATCTGATCTAGGTAGAGACACAGGGATATTTTCAGGTTCAGCCAGTGCAGGTATTGGACAGAACAGTCAAAATGCTCCAGAATCAAGTTATAGAGCTGGAAAAAGTTTAGTGGACCTTCTGCGGTCCTGAAGATGCTACCTGGGAGCATAAATATGCCATGCAGGCAAAGTACCCACAACTTTTTGAAAAAAATTGAGATTTTGATCTCTATTTTGTATATGCACTAAGGATAGTGCCAAAATAAGGTGGAGGGGATGTAACAGCCCAAGTTTTGAACCCCTATTTTAAATAATGTATTGTTACAATGCTAAGAGGCCAGAGTGCCCAAAAAATTATTAAAATGCCAGCGTGCCCAAGACATGTAAGGTTTTTCTATCATTATTAATAATAAATACATCGTTGGTTTCTAGACAGACAAGGACTAAATTTATAGGGGGCTATGATTCCCCAAGAGAGGGGGATTGAGGGGATAAGTGTTTATTCCTATGTTAATTGCCCTTTCTTCCTAAGGGAGGGGATCGGTTATGGGATCTTCTTGGGGAAGGCCAAGAAGTTCTTGATTTCCCCACGTAGTTACTTAAACTCGCCTCTGGTCTGATGGGGGGGTTCGTGTTAGAAAAACAGGACCGCGAAGCAATAAAATAAAACAAATGCAGAAACAAAACACAGAAGACACACAATACAAGAGAGACATAGATTTACGTGGTTCACCCAATGTGGGCTACATCCACCAAAGAAATTTCCAGGTCCTTCCTTTATTATTATCCAGCAAATGAAAGGATACAACCTACAGCAAAACCCATTGTAACTTCCTCTTCTTTCTCTCATAGTCTCCTCTCTCAGAATACAATATTCACCATCAACCATAGTCGTGATACATTTCCCTCATAAAAGAGGGTTTCCTTCTAGGGAAAAAAACCCTAACATAATCTCTACCGTTAGATCTGCGACCTTATAATGAACGGTCCAAATTTACAATGAAATTACAATATACTTTGCACTCCCCCTCTGCACTCCCCCACGTGGAATAGTGTACATACTTCTGGGGTGTAAATACTTCATGGGGTATAAACATGGCTGAAAGCAAGGACCTCTGAATCAGGAAGATAATCAGGCTCCACAACCAATAGTTCGAGTGATGGCTTGTTCACTTATTTTATGTACGATTCACTCATTTCCCTCACGCACTCCCATGCATGCATTTACCCATCCATTTATCCATCCTCATCCTCATCTTGTCTTGGGAAAGGGAGTCGAACTATTGAATATTAGCCACAGATATTTGGCCATAATGGTCGCTGGTGTGAT
Organism: Picea engelmannii; assembly: GCA_009831015.1. Lineage (NCBI taxonomy): Eukaryota > Viridiplantae > Streptophyta > Pinopsida > Pinales > Pinaceae > Picea > Picea engelmannii. The sequence continues at coordinate 324,210 of ML779916.1, read as the reverse complement.
CCATCCGTGACTTGAGGCCGCGTGTCTAAGTTGTGTTGACCTGTGTCCAGTGTTTCTCACAGCTGCAAGTCCTAAGAGTTCCAGCATGGAGATTCTGTACCTTTTTCCCTAGAGCCCAAATAAGGAGAAGGACTTCTTGAGGGACTGCATGGTAGAGAAGGGTGGAGGTTCATTCTCTCAGGTGGTGCAAGCTAGGTAGAAGAGATTTAGGTACTTGGATTACTGTGAGAGATAGAAATCCTGTCAGAGCTTGGGTGCTGACTAGTTTTGGAATCCAGGTACACTCTGGAACCATCCTTGTGGATTCATAGCCCTGGCTCAGGGGTGACACTGTTGTTGAGATTTGGAGTAGTGGTGTCTATGGTTAGGTGGAACGTCCTTGGTCTACAGCCATTTGGTGTCATCTTTCATAAAAATAAGTGATATCTTTTATTGTATCATTATCATGTATATGAATGTATTTTGTTGTATATTTAATTATCGTTTAATTGAATATTTAGACTATGCACGTTTGTTGTTTACTGTTGTGTATGTCATTCAAGTCTTTTCTTTTATGCATCCTTAAATAATGAAAAAGGTATATAAAAGAGAAAGAATTCCAACGGAGGGCTTGAAGGTAGTGTACCTGATCTAGGTGGATATCGGGGGCCACCCACCTTTTCCAAATGGCTCAAAACAGTTTTCTGGCCATTTTGGCCATTTACTATTTTTAGCAGGTTTTCACTTCCGGGGCCATTTTGAGGGCCTAAATGAAGTTTTTTCGAGATCGAGGTTC
>ML779916.1:288680-303185 GCA_009831015.1 Picea engelmannii | reverse complement strand
ACAAGAGTCACTAGGCCATTTAATGGCATATATTCCTCATCTAGAGGCATAGTTTCACCCATAAATAATCTAAGTGAGCACAACCTAACACAAAATCTAGCTACAACATTCACTTTCACAAAATTAGCTTAGAATTTCAATCAAAGTTTTAGGAGTTTCACGGACCCTAGTTTGTCCTGGAAACAAATATCAGAAGGGGGGCCTAATTGGACACCTGTGGGACCAAAATTTTGAAAACAAAAAGAAACTAATTTCACTTATAGACATGTAGACCTATAAAAGCATACAAATTATGGGATTGACTTCAGAATTTCAGATTTTCCCACATTTCATCCCTCCATCGAGCACTTTCCCATATGACCTTTTCAGGGCCATATCTTGCTCATATGAAGTATTATTTGTGCCAAATGAAAGGAATTAGAAAGATGGTGAGAAAAATATAGTATGGAAGCATACATTTATAAAATCGTGGTGGTTATTTCTAGGGATCATCCTTTCAATTGTCCAAGTATTGGGGGGCATTTCTCCAATTCAATCACTCGATTGAAGCCATGCTTCACCAATTCTTAGGGAAGTCTTATAGGTAGAAAGGGGGGCATTAAAATATTCTTAGAGAGTTTCCCAATATTGGTTGATTCCTTACTTTCAATGGTTGATTCCATGATTCCATGCATTCCAAAGCAGTCCAATTTTTACGAGAGTGATGAGCCTGCATTCTTGGTGAATTCAACAACCATTGATGGCCTTTTTGACACCATGAATTCATCAAGTTGCAGATGAAATCCCATGGTCAACAATCAAATATTCCATTGGGATTGAACAAATTATAAGTAAAATGATAGTACCTTGAAAGGAGAGGTGCCTCCAAAATGGCTTCTTGATGAAGACATGTTTGTTGTTATCGACAGGTGTTGAAGGATGTCGGAAAAATTCTCCATCATTTCATCCCTCTATTGCATGAGAGCTTGCTCAAGCAATAGATTAATAAAATGTTATGCTCCATTTTTCTTTTCTTCCGCCATGGAGGGTTTCTTGGGTGTGAGAGAGATATTTTCCTCAAGAGAGACAAGCTCAAGACCCAACTTGCTATACTCGGACCTCATTGGGGACATGCACTGAAAAACAATCAAGAGCACCCCGCTCTGATACCAGTGATCTAGATTATTTTCGGCATGAAATGAGAGCGAAGATGTAATAAAGAAATGTACAGAGATGTATCAAATATCCAACAATATAACAGAAATGTGTCAGAGATGCAACCATAAAAATAGAGATACAGTAATACACATTTTTCTATTAATGAGTGAAAATGTACAAAGACTATAAAAATACAGAGTGAAAGACTCGCTAGAATGGTGGTAGCTTATCTCTGAGAAGAGATGTGATGGATACTCGCATTTTCAAGAAGATAATTTTACAATGAGGCTCCAAAGGCCTAAAGAAAATCCAAAACCATAACCCTGGAATATGAAAAGCCAATAATTTTGTGGACCCCATTTTGGGTAGTTTGGTGTATCAACTTCCCGAGGGCATAACTTTGGCATAGAATATCTATTTGGGGCGCACGATAGCTCGTTGGAAAGGTATCATCGAGGAGATTAATTTTGGGGAATCAATCAGATTCTTAAGCTATTATTGAGAAGCTTGAACCCGAAAAACCTTTATTTAGGCCCTCAAAATGACCCAAAGTTAAAAACTGCTAAAAATTGTAAATTGCCAAAATTGCCAGAAAACTGTTTTGAGCGAGTTGGAAAAGGTGGGTGGCCACCAATATCCACCTGGATTAGTGGGATGGTTTAACCAAATTGCATGACATAGGTTCATGTTAGTTAAATAAGTACTTAACAAACTCATCTGAATATTTCATTCCCACTTCATTGAAGTACTCATTGAGATATTTTCATTGATACTTTATTTTCCCCAATTGGATATCGTATGGTGATGTGGAATTTTTCACAAGTTTGGGTATTTTTTTGACCACATTGAAAAATCAATGTTTAGAGGGAGGATATTCCTAGACAAAATGGAGGGCCTAGGTGGCACAATATTAGATTTATGATTGCATACTCTCAATAGGCTCATCAAGACCTTTCCAATGGTGTTTCCCATGCTACATTCTATCTATATCTCATTTGCCCTCGTTTGTTCCTTTTCAATCAAGGTAAAAATCAAAGTTAAAGTCAAACGTTGAATTCGCATGCATTTAAAGAAAACAAAAAAAATAATTTAAAAAGAAAAGGAAAGAGAAAATCATGATACAGAACCTCCAATGCAAAAAACAAAATTGCAAAAAAATGTAAAATGAAAAAAAAAAAACCCATGTTCCTTGTTCATTTGCTCAATGCACTAAGGAGGGGATAAGGCTCTAGATTAGCTCCAAGTAGTGAGAAGGTAGTTTTTTACCATATATTTTATGGCCCCATGGGGAATAGAGTACATGTACCATCATCTCAAAATATTAGTATGCTAAAATGACTTATTTACCTCCTAGCTATATGATGATTTTTTTGAGTTTGTGCTCTAGTTTGGATATTTTACTTGGAAAAGAAATGGTTGAAATTCAGTGCATGGATGATTTTAAGTGTTAGTTTTTGATTCATGAATTTGAGTGTTAGTTGTTGGTTCAGAATATAGTTTATGGCTAAGTTAATTGTAGAGGAATGTTCATGCACTAGTTCAGAATATGAAAAAGAAACGTTGATTATGATAAATTTATGCTTATTGGTTGTTTATTAGCAGATGGATGAGTATCGATTGCACTAGAATTACCAATTCTAAATTTTGTAGATTCAGTGACAAATTTTCTGAGTGAAAAATTGTAAGAGGGAGGGTATTTGAACCCTTCTTGGGAATTAGGCCCAAGCCCTAGGCCCTGTTAAAAAAACATGTGTTTGTATTTCCATGCGTGTACTTGCAAAATTAAGGGGGAGGGGGTTTGAACCCCTCACCTCCCCCTTATTATTTCATCCCCCTATTAAATCAAAGAAAGAGTCAAAATTGGAGGGGGAGAGGGTTGAACCCACGACCTTCCCCTCACTTTCTTTGGGTCAAAACTATATAAGAAAACCAAAAAGCATTTTTTTTCAAAATGGGTCATAGCCCTTCCTTCCACCAACCACTAGTCCTAGTGGTGGCCTCTCTTTCCTCTACACACCATGCCTCTAAGCCACCTCCTCTTAGTCTAGAGTGGTCGGTTTCATAACTCCTCAGTCACCTGCTACTCAAACACTAATTCCATCATCTCTCTGCTTGTTTTGTAACATGAAAGGAGTGAAGGGTTGTCCCACCACCCAGGTAGAGCCACTATCACTCCTCCTTTATGATGCCATCAATTCGAGGGTATTAAAAAAAACAAAATATTTAAATTTTGTTTATTAAAGATATGGACGGGGGGAGGGGGGGGGAGGTTTATTATAATATATGTTAAACTATGTACTTAAACTATATATTAAAATTTGAGGCATTTACTAGCATATATTCCTCATCTAGAGGCATATTTTCACCCATAAATAGTCTAAGTGACCACAACCTAACAAAAAAACTACCTACAACATTCACTTTCACAAAATTATCTTAGAATTTTAGTCAAAGTTTTAGGATTTTCACGGACCTTAGTTTGTCCTAGGAACAAATGTTAGAAGGGGGGCCTAATTGGACACTTGCGGGACCAAATTTTTGAAAACAAAAAGAAACGAATTTCACTTATAGACATGTAGATCTATAAAAGCCTACAAATTTCGGGATCGACTTCAAAATTTCAGATTTTCCCACATTTCATCCCTCCATCAAGAACTTTCCCATATGACCTTTTCAAGGCCGTATCTTGCCCATCCAAAGTATTATTTGTGCCAAACGAAAGGAATTAGGAAGATTGTGAGAAAAAATATAGTATGGAAGAATAAATTTTTAAAATCATGGTGATTATTTCCAGGGATCATCCTTTCAATTGTCCAAGTATAGGGGGTCATTTCTCCAATTCTTAGGGAAGCCTTATAGGTATAAAGGGGGACATTAAAATATTCTTACAGAATTTCCCAATATTGTTTGATTCCTTACTTTCAATGGTTGATTCCATGATTCCATGTGTTCCAAATATGTAATATACTAGATATGAAATGTATGAAGAACATAAATAAAATGCTAGTAATGGCAGAATAACAACAATATAACTAGAACATTCACCACAATAACACTGAAATGATATAAGAATAACAACATAAATAGCACTTTGAATCTGAAAGCAATGTTCACGGGCCTCTTCGAGGGGGCAACCTCCAGTTGAGCAGAGCTCTATTACAATAATATCCAAGCTAGGGTTCTCATATCCTTGACTCCTATTTATACTAAAGAGAATCATCTAGAGGAACATCCTTCTAGAAGCGGAAGCTTCTATTAGGTCTTCTTACATCCTCCTTATTCCATTTTATTGAAAGGCCTTATTAATATTGACCTTTATTCCATCTGAATATATTGTTCTATCTATGTGTGGGTTAGGACCCTAACATGTCCGCCCCCTTAAAAACAACCTTGTCCTCAAGGCTTGAGATGAGAAAATTATTGCAGAATGGTAGCTGGTTCCCAAGTGGCGTCTGCTAGAGTTGTATCTTTCCACTGGACTAGCACTTCCTTGATGGTTCTCTGATGTAGGCGACGCTCACATTGGTCAAAAATGGCTTTTGGTTGTAGCCAAATGGATCCTTCTTCAGCTAACTCTGGAAGGTTGGTTTCAATTTGGCACTTAGCTCCAATCACCTTCTTTAAGCATTAAACATGAAAAAAAGGATGTAGCTTCGAATGGCTAGGAAAAGATAACTGATAGGCCACTTGTCCCACACGCTTGAGCATGGTATAAGGACCATATCCTTTGGGCGCTAGATTCTGACAATGCTCTTCCTTGAGGGAAGTTTGATTTTAAGGTTGCAGTCAAAGAAACAATTGATCCCCTTCTGCAAATTGACGTTCAGTGCGACCTTGATCTGCTTGTTGCTTCATGCGATTATGTTCCATGAACAAATTATCTTTGAGGGTACAAAGAAAAGCAACTCGAGCTGTAAGTGTTAGGTCAACTGCCTAGACCTTCGAGGCACCCAGTAAGTATGAGAGAACTGAAGGTGGCTTCTGTCCATATACCTCTTCAAAAGGAGTCATGCGTGTAGTTGTATGGTATGAACTGTTGTACCACCATTTAGCTAGGGGTAACCATTGAGCCTACTGATTTTTCTTTTTTGAGGGAAAACACCTCAAATATGTTTCCAAACACTTGTTGACAACTTCCGTTTGGCCATCAGTATGGGTATGATAAGTTGTGCTAAGATGCAATTCTGTGCCTTGTATCTTGAACAGTTCTTGCCAAAAATTGCTTTTGAAAGTTGGGTCATGATAAAAAACAATAGAGTGTGGCATGCCATGAAGCTTGAAGACCTGATCCATGAAGATTTGAGCCACCGTGGATGTTGTAAACCGGTGTTGAAGGGTGCATAAATGAGCATACTTGGAAAGGCGATCAACAACCACCATGATGACGGATTTATTTCCCGATTTGGGTAAGCCGATAATAAAATCCATAGAGATATCCTTCCAAATAGCAGGTGGAAATGAGAGCAGATGTAGTGTGCCCGACGATTTGACTGTTTCTCCCTTGTTTCATTGACACACGTCACATTCAGCTACAAAATTATGAATGTCATGTTTCATACCATCCTAGAAAAGGGAACGTTTGACCCTGTCATAGGTTTTGGTGAACCCAGAGTGCCTTGCTGTGGGTGTAGCATGAAGCTCAGAAAGTATCGTGGATTTAATCTTTGATTGTTTACTTAAATACAAATAGCCTTTGTATCAAAGTTCCTCATGGAGCCAAGAGTACCCTGGGGAAGTTGGAGCATTGGAATACAATTGCTGGATCAACTGCGAACTTTTGGGATCTTGTAGCCATTCCTAGCGAATGGCTTGGAGCCAATCTGGTACAATGAATGAAAGAGAAAAAAGGGATCCTTCACCTTCATATTTTTGGGAAAGTGCATCTGCAACCACATTGTGTTTTTCTTTCTTATAAATGATCTCATAATCATATCCAAAGAGTTTAGTCACCCATTTTTGTTGTTCTGGGGAGGAAATGCATTGTTCAAGAAAATACTTGAGGCTTTGGTGGTCTGTCTTAATTTGGAACAGTTGCCCCAATAGATAAGGATGCCACATATCCACGACATGTAGAATAGCCAACATTTCCTTTTCATAGATGGATTTGCCCAAATTTATTTCAGATAGTTGCTTGTTGGTAAAGGCCAAAGGTCGACCCTCTTGCACAAGGACAACACCAATTCCTTTCCCTGAGGAATCACATTCCAACACAAAGGTCTTTGTGAAATTGGGAAGGCCCAGGACTGGAGTGGTGCACATGGCCATCTTCAAGGTTTGAAAATCTTGAGCAACAGTTGTAGTCCAAGTGAAAGAGTTCTTTTTTAGGAGAGCAGTGAGAGGTGCTACAATATTCCCATAATTCTTAACAAACTTGCGATAATACCCTGTTAAGCCTAGAAATCCATGCAAGCTCTTAAGAGTCTTTGGGTGAGGCTAGTCTTGCATAGATTCAATATTTTTAGGATCCACCCTGACGCCATCTTTTCCAACCAGATGACCCAAGTATTCTACTTCTGAGGTGCCAAAAGCACATTTAGACTGTTTCAGGAAAAAGTTGGTGCTGAGAGAGTAGATGGAGAACTCGATCCACATGAGAAAGATGGTTTGTCCAAGTTTTTCTATAGATGAGGATATCGTCAAAGAAAACTAAGACAAAATGGTGGAGAAAAGGATAGAAGACATGATTCATGAGGATTTGGAAGGTGGAGGGGGAATTACACAAGCCAAAGGGCATGACCAAAAAATCATAGTGGCCCTCATGAGTTCTAAAGGTAGTCTTGGGAATATTTGCCTCTTTCATACGTATCTGGTGGTAGCCCAAATGAAGATCCAGTTTAGTGAAGAATTGGGCGCCACTCAATTCATCCAGGAGGTCATCAATGATAGGAATGGAGAATTTGTCTTTGATGGTAAGTTTGTTGAGGGCACGGAACTCAGGACACATTCACCAAGAACCTTTTTTTTCAGGACCATGACCACAGGAGACGAATAGGGGCTCATACTAGGGTGGATAACACCTGCATTAAGGAGTTCCTGGACCATTTTCTCAATTTCATTTTTTTGGGAAAAGGGGTGACGATACGGACGGATATTGGGAGTAAGGCTTCCTGGTACAAGGGGAATGGAATGATCATGAACACCATGGGAAGCAGGGAGGCCTTGGGGAGTGGAAAAGACCAATTGATGTTTAGAAAGGATGGCTTGGAGGTCTTGCGGTACCAAGGGTGTCTCCGTTGCTTGTATGGCATGGAGTTGGGCGATAACACCAGAATGACCCTTTTTGAGCAGCTTTTCCATGCGATGGAAACTAATGATCTCAGGTGAACCAACGGTGATGCCTTAGAACTTATATTAGTGTCCCTCCTATTCGAATTGCATGGTTAAGTCTTTAAAATCCATGAGAATGGAACCCAAAGTCCTTAGCCAGTCTACATCCAGCACAATGTCACAACCTCCCATATCGATAGCAAACATATGGGATTTCAGGTGGTAGTCACCAATTTGGAGACGCACATTTTCACAACGCCCTCCATATTTCATGGAACCACCATTGGCAATCATGATTTGGAAATTATTGACGGCATGGATGTAGAAATGAGTTTCTTGGGCAATGCGGCAATGAATAAAATTATGGGTGCTACCACTATCAACCAGAATGATGACCTTCCAATGCTTGATGTAACTGATTAGCTTGAGTGTTTGGGGAGCGGAGAAGGAAGTGAGAGCATTGAGGGAAATGACTGGTTCTACTTCGGGAGGGTCTGAGGGAGGGGTTATGTCAATGGATTCAGGTGATTCATACATAGATGGGGTTTCTTCATCTTCTTCTGAAATATCCTCGGAGATGGCCATAAAAATATTTTGTTATTTACACTTGTGGCCCGAGAAATATTTTTCATCACAGTTATAACAAAGGCCTTTGAGTTGGCGTTCAGCCATTTCGGTCCGGGTCAATTTTTGGATCTTTAGTGGAGCAGAGGGAGTAGTGGGATTTACTGGTTTAGGGCGAGGGATGAAGGAGGTTTTGTGGTTTTGAGAAGATACAACCTGTTATGATTCTTTATCTCTTTTGGTAGCCTCCACCCAACTCTCAGGCCGAGCCATGAGAACATGGGCCCGAATTTCATCCTTGAGGCTGCTGATAAAACACTCTCGGAAAAAGGCATCAGTCATGCCCTCTGTTCTAAAGTCCAGGCACTCAAAGGCAGTTGTAAAGTCTTCCATTGTTCCTAATTGTTTCAGCTTTGTCAAATGGCCCAAATGGTTGGTGTCAGTGTCAAAGCATTCATAAAGCTCTGCCTCAAATTGTGTCCAAGCAATATACCCTGGACGAGAATTTGTTCTCCTTTGCCACCATTGCCAACGTTCTTGATCTAGATGGAGAACACCATACCGGAGTTTGGCCAAGTCATCTATAATGTTGTATAAAGAGAATTAATGTTCCATTTGGGTTACCCAACCAGTGGGGTCTGAGCCATCAAATTTGGTCACATCCACCCGTGGAAGGCGTAGGTCATGTTGAAAGTGATGGTTCTGCAAGGTATGGGAATGAGAGGAATGGTCACCTTTAGTATGTGGGGGTGAGGAAGAGGAAGGGTTATCTGTAGGGATATGCAGTTTGGTGCAGAGTGTCAAAAATACTGATTCAAGATGGGTGGTGAAGTCTTGTTTGATTTCTCCCATTGAGGACTGCATGGTTGTATTGATGGAAACAACATTGGCACTGAGTTGTTTCACTTCTTGTTGGGTCTCAATGAGACCAGATTTCAAGGTGTTGAAGTGTGCTTCCAAGTCTTGGGTATGAGTATGGGGGAACTGAAAAGGGGAGGGCGGGCTAAAACATATTTTCTGAAAAAATGATATGGATGAATGTGATAAGGGTGAAGAGATGAATCCAATGGAATAGGTCTGAAATAATGGTGAAACAATTTCCAGACTTTTTTTTTTTTATGGATTTATACTCTGGTCTGAAGAATACTGCAGAGAGGAAATGCCCACATGCTTAACCAAAAAATATGTGTATTTACTTGGCAACCCAAACAAAGTTGCACAACAATAGATCTTGTTTGTTTTAATTTGTTTATGTTTCTATCCCCAAGGGTTAGGTATTCAAGGGTTCTACAGACAAGGGTTTCCCCTATGCTATAACTCTCTGATATACGTGCGGGGTCCAACAGTAGTACTCGACCCAATATATTAGGGCACTAACTAAGAAGGATAGACCGTACCCTTAGACGTACTACCCAACTACCCAGGTACTAGAGAGTATCTTCCCGAGTGTTTTTCTCGGTGACACTATAGCAGTCAGACGACCGATCAGTTTATCCAAAGAGGGCTTCAGGTAATCTAGGTTGATCTGTACACAGGTGTTGTCTGATGTGATACCACTCGAAGGGGTACCAACAGGGGTTACAAGGGTGGCCAACATATGTGCGCTTAAGTACCACTTGTATTTCCTGCATGTATGAATCCCTCAAGCTCGGTTTTATGCATGTAACGACAGATCTCTATGGCTTAAAGACGTCGAAATATATCTCTACCCTGAAAAAAAATTAACCCACACTTTCTACCGAGGAAAGTTCTAGTAATGGAAGAATAACAACAATATAACCAGAACATTCACCACAATAACACTGAAATGATATAAGAATAACAACAGAAATAACACTTTGAATCTGAAAGCAATGTTCACAGGCCTCTTCGAGGGAGAAACCTCTAGTTGAGTAGAGATCTATTACAATAATAGCCAAGCTAGGGTGCTCATACCCTCGACTCCTATTTATACTAAAAAGAAGCATCTAGAGGAAGATCCTTCTATAAGTGGAAGATTCTATTAGGTCTTCTTACATCTTCCTTATTCTATTTTATTGAAAGGCCTTATTAATATTTACCTTTATTACATCTGAATATATTGTTCTGCCTATGTGCGGGTTAGGACCCTAACAAAATAAGTCCAATTTTTACGAGAGTGACGGGCCTGCATTCCTGGGGAATTCGACAACCATTGATGGCCTTTTTGACACCATGAATTCATCAAGTTTCATATGCAAACCCATGGTCAATAATCAAATATTCCATTGGGATTGAAAAATTCTAAGTAAAATGATAGTGTGGAAAAAAATTGCTTTTCTCCGAAGGACATTTTTCCAAAAGTGGAATTCCCCGAATGTTTTACTTTGATTAAAATATTGTAACATATTTTTGAAATCAAATGTAATTTGATTTAATTTTTGGAAAAAGAAAAAAATCTTTTGGGTTTGTCCACTTGTCACTTTAAAAATACAAGTGTTTTGAGACCTAACCCTAGCCTCCTCTTTTGTTATAAATAGGAGGAAGGTATTTGTATCTAGGAGGACTTGTTGAATATCGTAACTAAGATTTTCTTATTTCTCAAGGGATCTTATTAAATATGATTACTTATTCTCTTTTGGTTATTTGGATTTGAATACTTTCTAGTTGAGGCTTGATGGGTAGTTGTAGATGTTAGTTATATTAGCTATCTCCATGAGGGATTGGTTGGCTAGATATTTATTACTATTTCCTTGGGTTTCACTTGCTTGTGCTTACATTCTAACAACTCTTGTATATCTTTTTTATGTGAATGTTTGTGTAGATTTTAGGAAGGGACCAAGAATACCAACCATAGTTGGAAGCCAAGAGGTTTAGGGATCCCTTAAGACAACCATTAAGTTCTCTTTTCTCTGTTATTTATAGTTGTTTTCTTCCCCTTCTATTCTTATTCTATTCTAAATTTTCATTTTCTGCATGTGTTATTGCTTCTCTAAACATGTAAATTAACCATTTTGGTTAGTTTACCCTTTTTGGACACCCTTCTTTGTTGGTTTTCATACTTGTATATTTAATGTTTGTTTCCTTTATTTTATTTATGTCTATAAAATAAACCAAAAAATCATTGCTAATCTTCTAGGAAATTAATTAGTTTTCCTTTCTACTTCACCTAAGTGATAGTGAAGCACCTGAAGACTTGTTTGAGGCAAAGGAGCTAGTAGGGTAGCAAGAAAAAACAACAAATATCCATGAAAAAATCCCTTCCCTCGCTCCTAATTTCATTTTGTTTCCTTAATTTGTTGCACACTTTTTTGTCACTGTAGCATTAAAATCTTGGTTTTAAAGCATTTTGTTCATAGATATTAGTATTCATTTCTTTGTAGTTATCATTTATTAAATTTTAATTAAAAATGTGTATCCCACTAACCAAGGAACTAGTTGAAGTTACTTTTCACATGGAAGTTATGCAACCCACAAATACCTTCAACCCCATTCCTATGGATTGAGTAGAATAGTCAATTTTACTATTTTCTATTCCATCCTACAAGTTCCATGACACTCAAGTCAAAATCCAAAGGCACATAACCTTGGGACAAGGTGATGGTTGGGTTTCACTGCCATCATACCTACTATGGTTAATGTCAAGTTTAGTAGGAAGGGTGAAACGACATCATTTTATTGTGTGTATTTATTCTTATTTCTCACTTTCAAGTTGATGCCCCTAAAGGGGCCCACTTACAAAACCAAAGAAAAAAACACCAAAAAACATAAAACCCCAAAAATAAAAAAACAAAAGGAAAGGGTCCACCCCATGAAACAAGACACACATGCACATATATATTAGATAGATTTCCTTTTCAATTTTTTTTTACCAAGAGACATGCTTGTGAAATAAAGATGTGATATCTTCGCATGGATGGCTTTGTCTTTTCATTTCTGCATTGTTAATTTCTAGGATACTAAGATTCAAATCTAGGTAATCCTAATTAGAGGCCCCTTAGAAAGTTTATCTTCCTTGAATCAATTGAGTTAGATTCCTTTTCAAATTGCTCTCACTGGATAAATCACATGATTCTAAACTTTGAATAGTTTAGCTTAGAGAAAAATACTACATTGCCTGGGTAATCTTAATTAAACTCCCTTGAGGAAGTCTTGAGCCTCTTCCTTTTTGAAAGTATCATTCTTCCTTCTAGAAATATTTAAGAGAAAAAAAGAATTAGTGACGAGAAGGAGATAAACTTTCCTTCTCTAGACTGCATGGGATACTCATTATTTCGAACAAGTGGTGTATGTTGTCTCACTCATTTTATACTAGGTAGAACATTTACAAGATAAAAGCTATGCACCTAACCGAAAGGACCTTCATAATGGAATTGTATACTTGCATGTGATTAACCATATTAAAATTTAAAAATAACACATGCTTAATGATCCAGATTATTTTCTGCATGAAATGAGAGCAGAGATATAATAAAGAAATGCACAGAGATATCGTGGATATCCAATAATATAACAAAAATGTATCAAAGATGCAACCATAAACACAAAGATACACTAATACACGATTTCTATTAATGAAAGAAATGTACAGAGACTGTAAAATTACAGAGTGAAAGACTCGCTAATGGTGGCATCTTATCTCTGAGAAGAGATGTGACGGCTACTCGCATTTGCAAGAATATGATCGTTACAATGAGGCTCTAAGGGCATTTTTACCATAAGAAAAATCCAAAACCCTAACCCCAAAGGATGAAAATCCAAAAGGTTTGCAGGCCTCGATGGGGGTAGTTGATAGGTCAACTTCCCAGGGGCGTAAATTTTGCATACTATATCTGTTTGGGGCTCTCAATACCTCGTTAGAAACATCTATCCGATGACTACAAATTTTGTGTGGGAAACATGAAGGAACTTTTATGTTGCTCCTCGTTTTCCCAAAAAACGTCGTTTAGGGCCTCAAAATGGCTCCGAAAGTTTAGGACCCGAAAAAACTGTTAAAAATAGTAAATTACCAAAATTGCCAGAAAATTATTTTGAGCCAGTTGGAAAAGGTGGGTGGCCATCAATATCCACCTGGATCAATCCTCCCTCCTTAGGAAGAAATGGTATCCATTGCATTGAGTGCCCAGGGGAGAGGGAAAAGTGTTTGTTGAATCTGTATCTTTATAAGTTGCTTGCCTTGTTGGAGAGGTTGTGTTGCTTAGCTTGTGAAAGGTTGTCACAAACTTGTTATTGGTGGGGTTGAATCTCTTCAACCAGTTGGGCTATCTGAGATAACTATGTGCAGAAGGAATCTTTGCATTTTGCTGCAATCTTGTTGACCTACTTCTGTTGGATAGAAGGTGCTTGGGCTAAGGCTGTAGTTGTTGCAGTATCCTTCTGTTCCCCTTTTGAACAGATTGTGAAGAAGCTAAATTTTGTAGTATGAGATACTACCTTGCAACAATGTTTATGTTGGACAATAATTGGAACTACCTCTGGTATTCTGTAGAGATGACCCCCTAGAGTAACAAAGACACTACAGGGTCGAGACTCATAAATAACAGAGACATCCAATGGGGAAAAATCACATAATACCTCATCCTTGAAGGGTTGGATGTCATATGAAAATCGACACTGTTCGATGACACAAAGATATCGTCCTTGGCGAAGCCACCTGATGTTGCATGGCTGTGGGTGTGGTGTTGTTGACAATCCCAACTGTTTGACAACCTCTGCTGAGATGAGGTTCTTCTGGCTTCCGCTATGAACAATAAAATGCAGCGGGGTCCCCTTCACCCACATCTTTGAATGAAAAAGGTGCTACCCCTCTTCAGGATCTGTTGGTTCTTCTGGTTGAATTGTTGTGGTCGCAACAATAGCAGCAAGCTCTACATCGATGATCTGTCTTTTACCAGTATTTTCATAATCAAATTTTGAATCAGGGTTCAACTCCTTCTCTTTGATCTTGGCCACCAATGACTATTTTAAGAGACATTCATTGGTGTTGTGCCAGGGGTTTTGTGGAAATATGACCATTTTTTGGTGTCCTTCCTCGTCTTTCCATGACCCTTCTTGTCCTATGGCTTAGACTAGTTTTCAAGAAGTTGTCTGTTAGGGTCATCTTTCTCATACTTTGGTTGTTTCAAATTTGTAGATCCGAACTCCCGTTTGTTTTGGTGCTTAAAATTCTGCTCGATTTTAACATCATATCGATAAGAAAAACTGACTAATGAGATGTCCATAAAATCCATTTTAGTTTGGATGTATCTGTGTAGAGCCCTGCGGTATTTTAGAATCAAATGTCGTTTGGATTCCTTGATACCCAACTTGGTGTGCAAGGTATGGAAAGTATTGGTGAACTCTAAAACTGCTTGGCCCCTCTCTTTCTGCAGTGTGGTCCATCTCATGTTGTTAAGCACTAATGTTGGCTCATTACCCCTTAATTGGGGCATATTAGATTAGTAATGCTAGTTTATTTATGTCGGTTGTAGGCCATTAGTTGTAATTTAGATTAGTAATGTTATTTTAATTATGTCGGCTTTAGGCCATTATTTGTAATTATACCTCCTAGTCTCCTATATATACCAAGGAGACATTTTC
>ML779916.1:246871-274017 GCA_009831015.1 Picea engelmannii | reverse complement strand
CCCCAACCATAATTGTAGCTTCTTGAATCCCAAGTATCATGAAGAGCTTGATAAATATGGATTCAACTAAAGGTTTGGTGAAGATATCAACAACCTAATCATATTTTCTACAATATTCAACAGAGACATCAATTTCATGAACCAACTATATTAATTAGTGAGCATGGAGCTCAACATGCTTCATCTTAATGTGGTAAATAGGATTTTTAAAAACCTATAATACACTCTAGTTATCACAGTAGGTTGTAGTCAAGGTCTTAATAGGAAGGAAAATTTCTCCCAAAGGTTGAAAAATAGATACTACTTTTATCTTCTTGAACAACACCATGATATTATTCGTATGTAGTTTAGAAAGAGACTACCTTTTGTTTCTTACATGACCAGACCAATAGTCCATTTCTATAGTGAAACACATAATAGAGGTGAACTTCCAATCATCACTATTACCAGCCTAGTTGGAGTCGATGAAGCCAACCAACAAATCTGAACTTCGACAATACTTAATACCAAAATGAATGGTACCCTTGAGATAGAGGAAAATTCATTTTCAAATTATCGTCTACGAACTCCTTGTTCTTACTTTATGTGGAATCGCATTGTCTCTCCTAAGATTATGAACCTATAAAAGGTTCGGACTCTGCACACCTTGCATTGACACTGTACACTCCTTGCATGAAGACTACCAGAAGAGAAACAATTGAAACTTAAATAGAATAATAAACTCATTCATAAAACATCCAAGTATACACACACATACACAAATGCAACAACAAAATATCTATTTGGGTTCAGAAGAACAAAATAAGTTTATAGTCTTCTCTCATGAAATTTTGAGAGTGTTTCTCTTCTCTTTCCAAAAAACTTACTTTCAACATAGATTACATTGATTTATACATGAATTGGCTTCGCGAGCCTTCCCTTCTTATCAATCTAGTGCTTTCACATCTTAATTAAGGCATTCCTATAACTAAGCTATCATAGTAAATGCGGATTTACAATTTTAGATATGAGTTGATGCTCAAAATCTGTACAATCTACAGTCATTAAAAGGAAATTACAACCTTCTGTATATACATACAATGATTATAGTATTTATATATCAGAGGATATTTAATTAAAAATGTCTCAAAATTAAATGTTGTGTCTTCCTTGGAATCCAAACAAGTTAATGTGTGTTGTGTTGTATGCTAACTCATCTCCCACAATGCTTCATTAATTGTTTTGATGATGCTCCTGCATCAGACTCCCCTGGAAAAAATATTTTTGGACTCTTTTACATGAGCTCCTCAACTCCCTTTCCATGTTTATGAATGTCTTATTCAGTCAACCAACTGGCATATTCTATTGGACGATACCTCCATTTGATCAATATTCATAATAAACCTTCCTCTTGGTTCTTTTAGCAATCCTTTTCTCTAAAATCCTTTCTATATAGATTTTTTTATACTGTGGGCATCTGTTTCATCCAATGGAATTCATATTGATCATATATTTCTCCTGTTCCATCCATTCTACAAGGATACAAGTTTGCTACATTAAATATTGGTGAAATTCCCATGTCCTCTGACATCTCAATCTCATAAGCATTTACAAAAAAAAATCTGAGGATTTTACAAGGTCCTATCTTTTTCATCTTGAACTTATTTTAGTTCCCTCATGGTAATATTATATTTCTCAGATGTTCCATAACTTGGTTTCCAACTTCAAAATTCACCTCTTTCCTTTTTTGATCTACTCTGTCTTTGTATCTCTGGTTTCTATTTTGCTGCTAGCCTTTGATTTGTTTATGCAATTTCTGCATTTTTGTAGCAAAGAATTTTTCTCCTACACTCCAAAATTTAGCTTGTCCCAAATATCTTAATTCAAAAATTCCTCTGGGGTGAATTCCATATACTATCTGGAAAGGGCTCTTACCAGTACTCATGTTTGGTGAATCATTATATGCAAATTCTACTTGAGGCAGAACTTGATCCCACTGACTCTTATGTTCAACCACCAAACTTCTTAGCAAATTTCCCAAGATTCTATTCACTACCTCAGTCTGTCCATATGTATGAGGGTGATATCCTAAACTAAAAGACATATTTTCCCCATTTTCTTCCAGAAATTCCTCCAAAAATGTCCTACAAATTTTGTGTCTCTATCTGAGACTATACCCCTAGGTAACCCATGCAATCTCACAATCTCCTTGAAAAATAAATTTTCTATATGGGTAGCATCACTTGTTTTGTGACATGGCATAAAAGGTTCCATCTCTAAAAACCTATCAATGACTATGAAAATTGAATCATTTCCCCTCAAGGTTCTTGGTAATTCCAAAAAAAAAAAATCCATACTTATAGCATCCCATGGCCTAGATGGAATAGCCAATGGTTGGCATTTTCTTGTATTCTTCTACTTTCCTTTAGTATATTGGATAATTATTCATTTGTACACAAAATTATTCACATCAGATCTCATTCCTGGCCAATAGTATGAAGAAATCAACTGTGCATATATCTTATCATGGAAAAAATCTCCAGCCAGTCTTCCATTGTGCTTTTCCTTCAACAGTTTGTCCCTCATTAAACAATTTGGGATACATAATTGAGTCCCTTTGAACAACAACCCTTCTTGGATTAGGTATTCCATCCATTGGCTTCTATCCCTCATCAAAGGAATTTCACAAGCTTCATAAGCCTCCTTCAAGTCTAAGTCTTCCTTATACATTTTCTTTAGGTGTTCAAACCCCAAAGTCTCCACTTGGAGTTCCTACAAAATCAAACATCTCCTGATCAAAGCATCTGCAACTTTGTTAGCACTCCCACTAATATGATTAATGAAAAAAGTTAAATTTTCATGAATTCTACCCATTTTGCATGTCTCTAATTCAACTTCTCTTGTTTGGTTATAAAATGCAAAGCATTATTGTCAATATAAAAAATAAACTCTTTTGGTATAAGATAATTCCTCCATTTTCTCAAAGCTTGAATTATAGCATATAATTCCGTATCATAAGTCAAATATTTCCTCTTATCATAATTCATCTTGTCACTGAAATAAGCAATAGGCTTATCATATTGAATTAAAATTGCATCGATGGCTACTCCACTTGCATCACACTTGACTTGGAAAGTCTTCCTGAAATATGGCAAAATTAAGATGGGTTGTTCTGTTATCTTCTCCTTTAACAATCTAAATCCTTTCTCAACTTCTTTTTTCCAGTCAAAGGATCCATGTTCTTTATTTATAGTATGCACTATGGGCCCACAAATACTTCTAAATTTCTTGATGAAATTTCTGTAGAAACTCGCTAACCCATGAAAAATACTTACTTCAAACACACTTCTCAAAGAAGGCCACTCCTTTATAGCTCTCACATTGTTTGGATCCATCTTCAATCCATTTCGAGAAATCACAAACCCCAAATACACAAGTTTTGTCTTCATAAAAGAACATTTCTTCAATTTTTTCCACAACTTTTCTTGTTGCAATTTCCTCAACACCATACTCAAGTATCTCAAATGATCCTCCTTAGTCTTTCTATAGACTAGGATATCATCCAAATAAACAATTACAATTTTTCCAATAAAAATTTTAAGAACTTGATTCATCAACCTTGTGAATGTACTTGGAGCATTGGTTAAACCAAATAGCATAACAAGTCACTCATACATCCCTTCATTTGTTTTTAATGTTTTTTTCCATACATCTCCTTCTCTCATTCTTATATGATGATAACCACTTTTCAAGTCTATCTTGGAAAAATAACTAGATCCAATCAAACAATCCATCAAATCATCCATTCTGGGTAAATGAAATCTATACATGATGGTTATTTTGTTGATAGATCTAGGATCTGTGCACATTCTCCAACCACCATCCTTCTTTGGACTCAACACAGACGGTACTACACATGAGCTTAGACTTTTTCTGATCAGCCCTTTGTCCAACATCTTTTGGACCTGCTTCTTGACCTATTCATTCTCTTGAGGGGTCAACCTATATGATGCTTTATTTGGAAAAATTACACCCAGGATAAGGTCAATATGAGGACTAATACTTCTAATGGGAGGTAAAGTATGAGGAAATTCATCTGCCACAATGTCAACAAACTCATTCTATAATTCCTTAATTTCAATAAGTAAATTATTCATGGAAGTATTTGTAAAGATATCTCTCAGCTTACCTATGATAGAAAAATGCATCTCTTGACCTCTCTTAACTTCTTTCAAGAGCTCCTTCCCACTCATGGGAAGTATACTCGGATTGGCCTCATTTTCAACTAACTTATCTTCTAGTGGTAACAACATATGTCAAAACCCATTCTTCTCAAGGGTATAAGTATTCTTTCTCCCATCATGTATGAATTTTTTGTCATATTGCCATGGCATCCCCAACATAACATGAAAAACATCCATAGGTATGACATCACATAAAACTTCATCCTTATAACTACCAATATTAAATTCAACTTTACATTGTTTACTTACCATGAGTTGAAGTCATTTTTACAGCCACGAAACCCTATATGAATTCAGATGTGTTGTCGTTTCCAACTTTATATTTTCCACCATTTCTGTGGACACTAAATTGTCAGTGCTCCCACTGTCTATTATCACCTTGCATACCCTATATTTTGACTTACAAGAAGTTATCAACATACTCCTTCTTCATGATGGATCTTGCACCTCCTTTTCTAGTTTCAAAAGGGATTTCCTCATCATGAGTGATCTTCCCTCTTCAACAACTTTTTCTTTTGTCTTTTTCTTTACAGTCTTCTATTGAGCCTCAGTAACATGGGCTTCTCTAAAACCTGCAGTTTTGTTTTCAGGACATTCCCAAGACATGTGTCCTGTTTTCCCATAAGCATAAAACTTAATCTCTCCCTCTATGACTCTTCCTATGCCTATTGGAAAATGTCTCTTTCCTCTATAGTCTCCCCCTCTAGAGCTTCCACCTCTAGCTATCTAATTGTCGGCACTACTAGCTTCTTCCCTTGTTTTCTGAAAATTTTCTCTTGTGGTTCCTTTCCCTCGTGTTGGATTCTTTCCCTTGTTCTTTTGGCTCTGTTTTGTTGCCAGTTTTTCTTCTTCCTTCAGGGCTACCTCATAAGCATCTTCTACAGTCCTCACTATCACCATACTAATCTCATATTGAATTTTGTACCTCAACCCATTGATATACCTAAAAAAAAATTCTTCATCATTTTCCCTATGTCGTGCTCTTATATTCAACTTATAGAATTATTTAGTATAGTCTTTCACTGACAAACCTTTTTGTCTCAGATTCTGTAATCTTATGAATAGACTTACTTGATGATCCTTGGGTACAAATTTATCCTTGAGCTTAGCTACCACTCTATCCCAACTCTTAATCATGGGTTTACATTTCCTTATTTTTTCAGTTTGCAACTTATCCCACCATAAAGCTGCATGTCCCTTCAACCTCATCACAACATGCTTTCATTTCTTCTCATCATCAATCTCCTCATAATCAAAATATTTATCTAAGTCATTTATCCATTCAATAAATTCTTCTACATTCAAATTACCTTCATACATTGGGACTTCCATCTTCTCCCTGGTCCCCAGCTTGACAACAACTCTTAGCAATCTCTCCTTTTCTACCTCCTCTCCTGCAACTTCCTCTTCTTCCAGATTTTCACTCTCACCATCACTAACATCACCAGCTTCTGGTGTTCTCCTTTGTGCTACTTCCACAATGACTAACATTGCACGAAGTTGTTTCATTTCTTCCTCCATAGTTCCATTGGCTATAGGTCTCTCTTTACATCTCCTCGGCAGCATGGCTTCCAATATATCTCCACACAAAGTTTTTTCCTACTATGATACCACTTGATGAAACCCCTACAGGCTGGTGTGACCTCTCGGCCTAGGATCAAATCTAACAGGAGCCAAAGTGGCTCGCGGGTTCTTGCAGAACCACTGATTTTCTCTTTTTCCATAGGCCCTCCAACATAGAGGCGTGAATCTTCAATTCACGAGGGTCTCTTTCCTCCACTCGACGTTATGCACGAGACCACAAGATAGAACCAAGAACTTTGAAAAAAGGGTTCGTTGGACAATCTGGGACTTCAAGACTCTAGGAGAAATCACCCAAACACAACATGCTCGAATCACCCAGAGTAGTTACCAGCCGAACCCGGTCATAAAGTGATATTGCCCGGTAGTTGTGAGTCCTCACTCTATCCTTCCACTCAATGACAAGACTTGATTAGATGGATGGCGAGGATCCTCTGCTCTTGAAGATCTATAGCTAGGGTTTATTTCAGGACTTCGGGCTTCGGGTGTTCCTCCGCTCTAAACAACAAAGACTAAACTCTTGAATGGTAGAATCTATGGACTGTTGAAGGGATTGGAGATCTACGACTGATGCATCACTAGATCTACAATGAATATTTGTGTGTAAGATCGATGGTTCATGGGAAGTGCGTCCAAGCACGTAATCTGGACTGTCAATTCCTTACCAAAGAATTTCAAGGGTTCTCTCAGCTCCGCCTGAGAACTATGCACTCACTACTTCTCCTTAAATTTGTCGCTTCGAGGAAGTGAACTTCGACGCACTCCTTGCGTTTCCCTCCTAATATTTGACCTTTAGAATTTACGGCCCGCAAACTCCTTGCGCTTACTCTCCTCGGATTTGGATTTTCAAAGTCTTGTCTACGCACTCCTTATGCTTACTTTGTGCAGAATCACACTGTCTCTCATGAGCTTCTGAACCTGTAAAAGGTTAAGCCTCCGCACACCTTGTGTTGGAACTGTGCACTCCTTACATGAAGACTACAAGAAGAGAAACAATTGAAACTTAAATAGAATCATAAACTCATTCATAAAACATACAAGTATACACACACATACACAAATGCAACATCACAGTATCTATTTGGGTTAAGAAAGAACAAAACAAGTTTACAATCTTCTCTCACAAAATTGTGAGAGTATTTCTCTTCCCTACCCAAAAAACTTACTTTCAGCATAGATTACATTGATTTATCCATGAATCGGCTTCTCGAGCCCTCCCTCCTCATCAATAAAGTCCTTTCACATCTTAATAAAGACATTTCTATCAATAATCTATCATAGTAAATGTTCATTTACAAATTCAAATATCAATCGACACTCAAAATTTGTAAAATCTACAGTCATTAAAAGGCAATTACAACCTTTCGAATATACATATAATGATTATAGTCATTAGATCTCAGGAGATCTTTAATTACAAAGGTCTCAAAATTAAATGTTGCATCTTCCTTGGAATCCAAATCAGTTAATGTGTGTTGCGTTGTATGTTGACTCATCTCCCACGACGCTTCATTAATTGTTCTGATGATGCTCCTGCATCAATTTTGGATCCTCCTCGACCTCTGTGAGTGTTTTGGATCCTCCTCGATCACGCACCAAGCTAGAGTTGTGTCAGAGCTATGATTTATAAGAGTTCTCCTTTACCAATACTTTGAAGTTATTCTCATGTGGTAACATTTACATGATTGCAAAATCTAAATTAATAACTCTTGTTAAGAACAAATCATTTATAAATTTATAAATAAATTTGGATTTTTAAAATGATGTCTTCTATATCAAAATTAAAAAATTAATACCAAATACATATTGAAAATATTAATTTAAGACTATTATTATGCTTTAAGATATTTATACATTTAAAAATAGATGAAACTCATGCATAACCAGCGTAACATTGATTTAGTTAAAATTGATAAAATATTAATTTAAGACTATTATTATGATCTATGATATTTTTACATTCTAAAAACAAAAATTATGAAAATGATAAGATGAAACTCATGCATAACCAACTTAACAATGATTTATTTAAAATTGAATTTTTAAAAAACTTGTGAATACTAGATTCCCTTTTAACTTGATATTAACTTTGTAATTTACTTAATATTGACTTTGCTTTTTACTTAATATTAACTTTGCACTAACCACAACTTTGATTTAGTCAACATTGATTTAAAATAGGATATACTAAAACCACTTAACTCTATAAACAACTACAACCTTAATTTACTAAACATTTATTTAAAATGGAGTCTAATAAGATGAAACTCATGCATAAGCAACTTAACATTGATTTAGTTAAAATTGAGTTTTTAAAAAACTTGTGAATACTAGATTTTTTTTTAATTTGATACTAACTTTGCATATTAACTTTGTTTTTTACTTAATATTAACTTTGCACCAATTATAACTTTAATTTAATTAACATTGATTTAAAATAAGATATACTAAAACCACTTAACTTTATAAACAACTACAACCTTTATTTAAAATAGATTCTAACTCTAGTAAACTCAACCACAACCTTAAATTAATAAACATTTATATAACCACAACCTTAATTTAGTAAACCTTTATTTAAAATAGTAAATAGTCTAACTCTAGTGAACTCAACTACAATCTTAATTTAATAAACATTTATACAATCACAACCTTACCTTAATTTAGTAAACCTTTATTTAAAATAGAGTTTAATTCTAGTAGACTAAACCACAATCTTAATTTAATAAACATTTATTTAAAAGATTCTACTAAAATCACCATTTAACTCTAGTAAACTAGTAGGTTAATCTAGTAAACTTACCTTAATTTAATAAACAATTATTTAAAAGAGTTTACAAGAACCACCATTTAACTCTAATAAACTTAAACTAGTAGATTGATCTAGTAAACTAACCTTAATTTAATAAACATTTATTTAAAAAAGTCTTAGAACCACCATTTAACTCTTGTAAACTAGTAAGTTAATCTAGTAAACTAACCTTAATTTAATAAACATTTATTTAAAAGAGTCTACTAGTAAACTGATAAATTAATCTAGTAAACTAACCTTAATTTAATAAATATTTATTTTAAAAATTCTACTCTAACCACCATTTAACTCTAGTAAATTAGTAGGTTAATCTAGTAAACTAGTAGGTTAATGTGTTTTTATTCGGGCGGGGAACGGGAATTCAAGCTATTTTGCATGTGCTTTTAAAGACCTTCTCCTCTCTACCGACCTCCTTACAAGCCAAGCAAGTACTTTTCATCCAAGTGACCGAACCCAAGCAAGTAGTTCCAATCAGGCCAAGCAAGTAGTTGAGGTATAATCACTTGGACCTAAACCTCTGTGCGCTACTTGTTGTGTTAGGCCGGTTCTTTTACTACTATTCTTTATTATATGAATTGATAATAAGCCGCAACCATTCATTGAAAGGAGGGCTGAATTTTTGAGTAGTAGGTGGGCGATGATGAGACAACTATTTTGGAAATAGGTCATGGTAGACAAGCGTAGAGCAAGTTCGAGAGTTTGAATTTAGAGATTTCGATTTACAAGCAA
The DNA here is from genome assembly GCA_009831015.1 of Picea engelmannii. Taxonomy (NCBI): domain Eukaryota; kingdom Viridiplantae; phylum Streptophyta; class Pinopsida; order Pinales; family Pinaceae; genus Picea; species Picea engelmannii. Next base: position 264,672 of record ML779916.1, on the reverse strand, counting down.
GATGATCCTGGAGAGTTTGATTTCATGCCATAGAATTTCAGAGATTTCCAGTTAAATCCATAGTATTGCAGGTTTGGTGTTTTTTTCGTCTATTTTCTTGCAAGTTTGGTGATTTTTTCTGTCTTTTTCATCTATTTTCTTGCAGGTTTGATGATTTTTTTGTGTCTTTTTTCTTCTTGGGAAGGATTTTTATATTGTCTCTTTCCAATAATACTGAGGTAGGATACTTTGTCATATCTAAAATGGCAGATCAACCAGCCAGAAGTGTTGATACTAACACTACTATTGGAAAAAGTTCAAATCTCAGTATTAAGTTTGGGAGGTGTACAAACACTAATATGGCAATGGTGACACAACAACAGCAGGGGAAAATAATCCCATATGGATATGGATCTAATAATGCATTCCAATATGCATATTATGGATATGAATATGCTCAATATGGTTATCCTGGATATGATGTATATCAATATGTTGGATATGATGCATATGTTGGATATGATTTATATCATTATGTTGGATATCAATATGCTATATATCACCATGCTTATCCACAACAATACTCCTTCAAATTTTAAGGATACCTTCATCCATATGTTGTGAATAATAATTATTATGGCCACCCAGCAACACCACAACTACAACATCAGCCGCTACAATTACAACAACCTCAACCACACCAACTCCAGGATGAGTATTGCTTCCAGGATGAGTACAACCTTCCACGATTTATCACTAGATATGCCAATGCAAATTTTTTTGTTATCAAGACTGACAATAAGGAGCATGTCCTTAGTAGTATTGGACATGGAGTCTGGACAAGCACTCACGGGGGAAATCAAAAATTAATGTTGGATATCAATATGCTTATCCACAACAATACTCCTTCAAATTTTCAGGATACCTTCATCCATACGTTGTGAATAATTATTATTATGGCCACCCATCAACACCACAGCTGCAACATCAGCCGCTACAATTACAACAACCTCAACCACACCAACTCCAGGATGAGTATTGCTTCTAGGATGAGTACAACCTTCCACGATTTATCACTAGATATGTCAATGCAAAGTTTTTTGTTATCAAGACTGACAATAACGAGCACGTCCTTAGCAGTATTAGACATGGAGTCTGGAAAAACACTCACAGGGGAAATCGAAAATTAAATGCGGCTTACTCTGAAGGGTCCAAGGAGGTACATCCAGTACTTGTAGTTCCAAGTGCCCCATATTCTTACTATTTTCGGTGAGTCTTTCTTTGGATTTCATGTCATTTCAAGTAATTGTAAATAATTTATTTGTGGTGTGATTTTATTGTGTGAGTGATTTTTCTATTGTGTATTTGTACAAGTGTAAGTTGGGGAGTTTCCTGTACACGATTATGTACACAATTTGTTCTAGAGCCAGTCGTCATTCGAAGATGAAACATGATTTGAATCTCCTTGTGGTCTACTTGTAAATAGATCATTCACGATATCTTTTATATTCGGCCAATGCAACAACCAACCACTGATTCACTAAGCAAGTATTAATTTTGTGTTTATCTAAAGTAAGTGGTAATTGAATTAGGATTGTCTCCTCCAGTAGTCATCGCCAAGAGGGATTGCAAGATGTGCAATCTATTTGAATTCCAATAGTTTCTTGTGAGACTACCCCTGGTGAAGTGAAGTGTGCAAACGTGAAGTCACCAAGCATGAGAGTCAATGTATAGAATTGTTTTTATTTAATGTGCAAATCCATTGAATCAATTATTAATGGAAATATTTGTGTGAAGAAGGAGCCATCATCTTCAGATCTTCTAGAAAAGAATGTGATAGCAGCCGCCATCGATTTGCAAAAGGAGTCACTTCATTGAAATCTGAGTTGTGTGTTGAGATTGTTGATATTATGGTAGCTAGGGGAGGTATTTACCTCCATGTGTAAACCTGATGAGAATATAATATTCTGAGAAGCAAAAAGAAACCCTAATTAGTTGGCTAATAACCCTAGAAGACAAGTCGACTCAAGAGGATAATTTGTATTAGGTTATTGGCCTCCAAGATAAGAAGTCGGCTAAAGGAAATATTATATACTAAGTAAATAGGCACCCAGAAGGAGAAGTCAGCCCAGGCAATTTTCCAGTTTTAGTATAAATACAAGAGGCCAGTCTTCATTATGGAAGGCATTCTCAAAACTGCAGTAGCACACTTGTGCGCACTGCAGTTGGGCAGTTTTGTGCGCAAGTTCTGGAGAAGTAGTTGCCGCCAGTCTATAGTCTCGATCTTCTCTGGGTATGGAATTTCTGATCAGTTTTGTTATTCTTTTATGGTGCGTTATCCTTGGAGAGAGGTGCACTATCTTGTTTGGCTATATAGCCTAGGGTTTTCTTTCAGAATGATTCTCTTTCAAGGTTAAGGTGCTCGGGGGTGGCTTCGGCCTATGGTTGGGCGACAATAGTGATATTGTCTACGATTAAATGAGAACATCCATTATATTCTAATAGGTTATGGGCCCAGACCTCCTTCATTTATTCTAACCACTAGAAGGGAGCATAGCCATAAGGATACTAATCTCGTTGAAGAACTGTCGCTAGGGTTTCTAGCAGGAGCAGTTACTAAAGCATTGTCGCTAGGGTTTCTAGCAGGAGCAGTTACTAAAGCATTGTCGCTAGGGTTACTAGCAGGTGCAGTTGTAGAAACCCTAATCCTCTCATTGAGGAACATTAAGTGAAGGGATTCACCTAACTTCTAGATAGACTAGTGCACCCTAAACTATGCATCTCCTGGTACCCTCAGCAAGTCAAGACGTCCAGTGTGAGTTTTTGTTCAAATCTAGGGTTGACTAAGTCAAAGAAACCATGACTTACTCTATGAAGTCAGAAAGCAATTTAGATGGGGCTTCTAACTTCAGAGCGTGGAAGACAAGGATTGACCTCATCCTTTCCAAGAATAAAGTGTTGGACGTCGTGAAAGGAAATATCGTGGAACCAGAGTTTGAAGAAGGAAAAGAGAAGGAAGTGCAACACGTTGCAGTTATGGAGAAGTTCAGAGATAGTGAAATCAATGCCATGAGTATCATAGTGGATTCTATAAAAGACCACTTGATACCCTACATCTCCCATCTTGACTCATCTAAGAAGATGTATGATGCCCTAACAAACCTCTTCTCAGTCAGAAATATTGGACAAGTAATGAGTCTGAAGAATGAACTCTGTGACATGAAGACGAATGAGATGGCATCATAACATCATACTTTGTGAGAATCTCTCAATTAAGAGATCAACTACAAGCTATTGAAGAGATTATTTCAGAAAACATAGTACTCAATGGTCTTCCCAAGACATGGGATGCATTTTCAACAAGCATGAACACAATGAAGGAGTATCCTACATTTGAAGAACTTTGGACTTGTTGTGCACAAGAAGAATCAAGAATCAATGCAAAAGAGAAACCCCAAAAGAAGTTCAATGATCAAGCCTTCACAACAAGGTTCAAGGATTTTAGGAATAAAAATACGTTTGGCTCTAGGAAGAAACCAAATCAAGAGAAAGATATATCAAGAATACAATGCTTCAATTGTCAAAAGTATGGTCACTACAAGAATCATTGTCCCAAGTTAACAAAAAGGAAGGAAACACACGAAGCATCGGTTGTCGAAGAAAGGGAACCCTCAAAGAAATCCAAGCAGGAAAAACATACTTCTTCTTCTAAGAAAAGGTAACAATACTCTTCATAGTTTGTGTACATACCATGTTTTGCATATCTATTTCCTAGAAAATAATATGTCAAAGAGAAACTATACCTATGAAAGAACAAAAGATAAGTATTTCTATCACAATGGATACGAGTTAGGAAATACACATGAAAGGATGAAGTACATCAACAAACCCGGGTAAAAATTCATGTGGAAGTTATTATATAAGTAACAGCTGTAAGATAAGCTGAAATTAGAATCAATCTTGAAGAAACCTAGAAAAAGTAAAAGACAGAAAGAAGTCAGCAATCAAGAGGAAATTGGAAAAAGACTTGTGACACTTTGCAGAAGGAAATTAGGATGCAGACGGAAGCATGGGCTCTCTTAGTTGGAGGGAGTTGATTACAGAATTCCAAAAGATGAGCATGCACTCATGCATGAAGCAAGGATAAGAAGGGAGCTAATCCTAAATAATATGATCCACTGAATATGATAAAGTATATATCCATGTTCCCATCAATGGTAGTAACCATGAAGAGTAACACGTGTTCAGTTTGACTTTAGAAGAAGTCTTCTTCGAAAAGAAGCCTTAAAATATCTCTGGTTGTCCATCCACATCCATGATCCTATGATGAAAGAAAGAAATTGGAATCTTCAGGAAATGGAATCTATGGAAAACTCCATGAACCTAAGAGCTAAAGAAAAACACGAGGAAGAACATGAAGATTCCAAGAGAGAAGGAAAAGCTAGAACAAACAGTCATTGTATTGAGAATCACAAGACTACCAGCCTGATATGAACTCACTAAAAGGAATCAAGCATAAGAACTAAAAGTTGTGATGAAGAATAGTGTGTGGAAGACTTACAAATGAAAGCATTGCGAGATCCAGAACTAGAGGTTCTCCCAGATGGAGGCAGACGAATATAATGATTGCTTGTTCAAGTAAACCAGACATACCTCTACATGAGCCATTATATCGTCCGTAATATCCATAGGTTGGAGTTTACATCAGATGAATGCAAAGTCTCTTCTCCAAAATAATTAAACAAAGAACATATGTAGAACAATGTCAAGTTTTTGAGGTACACCAGGAAGAAACCTTTGTATGTAGATGGAAGGAGACAACTTGGTAGAGAACCTCTAATGCACAATAGAAGCGTGGTGAAAAAATTTCTATAATAAATATATTGTATTAGAATGGTTACTCAGAAGCTCGGGATGATGGATTGCTAATCCAGGACAAACTCTCATGATGGCAAAAGAAGTACCATTTGGATATGTTCTAGTTTGACCCTTTCCACAATGTTATGAGCTAGCAGGAAACAAAAGATGAATCCAACAATGATACACTATATTGATCAGAGCTATATGAAGCCTTCAAGAGAATACTAGTGTTCCATAAAGACCGAAGTACATTGAGATCAAGCAGTTCACTCTCTGTGATGAAGTCCATAAAAGAGAAGGTGGTTCTCCAATATATATCTCCATAGATGAGCAGATAAACAGACATTTTGGTGAAGCCTCTGTCCAAGATGAAAAAGTTTGTGTAATCAAGTTGGATCTCGTGGAGATGACTTCCTTATTGAAAAAGGAAGAGATGACTCCCACGTTGGGAGGGAGCACTAATGTGTTATTGAATTATGTACAGTCATTTTTCAAGTTTGAAAAATGGTCCAGGATGAGAAGTTCCTTTCTAGTTCGGAAAGTGGTTCAAGATTTCTGACGAACATGCATTTTCCAGTTCAAAAAATGGTCCAAATCGAACAAAATTTTTTGTAATGAAAATGGTTTGATGGATTGTTGATGTACCATAGACAGTGATTCCCCTTGTGGTTGACATAGGGAATGGTCTAGGATAGTCTCTCTTCTTGAAGATCACTTTTAATAGTGGTCAAGAAGAATGATATGCCTCACTAGACAGTCATTCTTTCGAAGCTCACAGTTGTGAGAAGTTTCGAAGCATGGTCCGTTTTAGAGATTGGTGCAGGACAGTCATTTCCTTAGGAAATGGTCCGGATAGTCATTCCCTAGGGAAGATTCATTCTCTCCAGGTTGCACTTTGTTTATTGCTGGAGGAATGGTCCAGGTTCAACAATCAAGGACAGGCATTCCCTAGGGCAGACTCATTCTCTCCAGGTTGCACTTTGTTTAAGTGCTGAAAGAATGGCCCAGATAGGTGAATGGTCTAGGCTCAGAAATCAGGACAATTATTCTTCCTTGCTTGAGAAGAATAGTCCAGATAGCTCATCGTTGATGTTTTACTTTCTTAGGGTAGATGCTCTTCCATATCTCACATATGTGAGTGGAAGAATGGACCAGATGATTCATTTTATATATCATAACAATGTTTTTCTATGCAGTTTGATGATATGATTCTTATGGAGATGGTATGTCTCCAGACAATATATGTATACTACTGTAGTGGATGTGTTCCACTGATTGTGACTATATGTCATTGATCAAGTATCTATGTGCTACTTGGTGTGGCAGTGTACCACTGGATTTTAGTTGTGTACTACTATGGATAGACACAGTTGTCTTCTATTGAGTGACATTGTTCTGATTACCTTGAAGACTGTTAGTAGTGTTGGAAATGATTATCAGCTAGATGGACAGAGAATTCCCATACGAAAAATGGTTCAGGACATTTATTCTTCTAAGACATATGTCTGGATTAGAATAAAGGCTCTTGTGTCACTCTGTGGAGTGAGTGACTTATCCAGCATCATGTCTAATTACTCAGATGGAGTATGGTTTCAAGCGATGATGCAACTGATGACATTGATAGTAATGATGGTACTCATGATCTAGTCATGAGATAGTCTATACGACTATGTTGATTATACTGGGTGAATGGTATGTTTGTGCTCAAGACCATTACCTTCAAATACCTCCTTATCTAGGAGGGAGTGTTGATATTATGGTAGCTGCGGGAGGTATTTACCTCCACATGTAAACCTGATGAGAATAGAATATTTTGAGAAGCAAGAAGAAACCCTAATTAGTTGGCTAATAACCCGAGAAGACAAGTCGACTCAAGAGGATAATTTGTATTAGGTTATTAGCCTCCAAGAGAAGAACTTGGCTAAAGGAAATATTATGTACTAAGTAAATAGGCACCCAGAATGAGAAGTCGGCCTAGGGAGTTTGACAGTTTTAGTATAAATACAGGAGGCTAGATTTCATTTTGGCAGGCATTCTCAGAACTGCAGTAGCACACTTCTGTGCACTATAGTTGGGAAGTTTTGTGCGCAAATTCTGGAGAAGCTGTTGCTGCTAGTCTATATTCTCAGTGTTCTCTGGGTTTGGACTTTATAATCAGTTTTGTTATTCTTGCTTGGTGTGTTATCCTTGGACAGATGTGCACTATCTTGTTTGGCTATCTAGCCTAGGGTTTGCTTCCAGAATGATTCTCTGTCAAGGTTAAGGTGCTCGGAGGTGGCTTCGGCCTATGGTTGGGTGACAATAGTGATATTTTCTATGGTTAAACGAGCACATCCATTATATTCTGACAAAGCTTACATTACCAGAGACGAAACCATGACATAAGACAAGATTCAATCACTTACCAGAATCGTTGTCGAGGAGCTGCACGCCAGTAGAGAGGAGCCATTGATGGGCCTGATTTAAACCCATTGCCAAACAAAAAGATCAAGAGGAAATCCTCCTTTTGAATATGTAGTTGAAATTCCATCGTGTGATAAAGAGAAAGGAAACATGATTGGATTCGTGTTTTTGATCCGCTGTGATGAGACACCATATGTTAGTTTTCAGGAGAAATATACTTGGATAGAAAAGTTCATATATTTATGTTTCAAGTCTGACGAGAGATGAAAAAATCGAGTCGATCTATGAGAATGGATCTCCCGCCAATCGACTTCAACATGGATGGCATGGTTGTGGAGTTCAAGAATATCCAAAAAATTATGTGACGACCAGAAACCCTACATTCCCTGCAGTAAATGATATGTGTGCTTATTCGTGTGTCTACTTGTGAGTTTGCTAATTTATGTTGTAGTGAGAAAAAAAATTATTATATGTTGCAGAACCAATTATAGAACAGAGTAGTGTAATTCAAATTAGTGGTTCTCAAGAATAGATCATTAATGGATTATGTCTATTTTATGTCATACGCTGGTGGGACTTGTTGTACTTCGGTGCTTCAAGATCATTAGTACAGGTTATTTTTATAAGGTCAAATTGTATAATTGGTTGTTGAATATATTTTGTATACAGAATGTTATCCTCGATAACCGATGAATAGCGCAAAGGGTCGTGTATTCATAGATGGTAGCAGTTCCATAGAGTACCTCATTATCAAGATTGTCCTTCGGGAGATCGAGAAGCATCAATTCTGCAAAGTTTGTCAAAGACGGTCAGAAGCATTTATATTTTAAATGATTTGAATGGTAAGCTCGAAGATGAGGAAGAGAAACAGCATAGTCCAGAGGCATCAAAGTGGGTATATTCACTGATGAAGACAATTTCAGACAAAGTTAAAGTGTTGTAACTATGATTTCATTATTGTAAGGTTTTTTGAATGTAATCATTAAAGGGGGGTGTTAGAGATAATGCTTCATTAATGATGCATACTAAAGTTTGGGGATTAGTTTGAGGATGTGTAGGAGACTGTTGAGATATTCTCTCAACCTACATCCCCATGTTTAGAATCAGTTGGATCTCACTCCAACTATATAAGCCTAATGTATCTGTGTAAGTGGGCAATGCAGATTATCATTTGTGTGTTTATGTGATATGACTGTTATCCACATTTCTATTTGGTTTCAGAATCAACTAATTTCAGATTGAGGGTTTCAGAATCAACTAATTTTGAGATAAGGTCAAGGGCTTCAAGAACATGATTTTTTGTGAATAAAGATACTTAATAAAAAAAAGTTATAAAATAATTTAAACATGAACTATTAATATGAGTAAATAACAATTATCAACTTAATTATGAGTTATTTATGTCAATAATTAACAACTTTCAACATATTAAGTAGTGAAAAGTACAATTAACTTTGTAAGTTGATGAAAAAAATATTAAATTTATAAAATTGAGAATAGAGTTGGCTAATAAAAGTTTTTGTACTAATAGAAAAAGCTTTTTTGAAAGTAAGTATTTTTTTTTGTGGATGGAATACACATTCGATAAACCCTCCAAGTACTTCCCCTTATTTCGAGGATAGTAAGGGAGGTAAATTATTGTGAGCCAAGATCGGGAACTTGACCCCAAACATCATGCTTGTAATTCAAATCTCTGAACCATTTCAACTAACCTACCGAGCTAATTCTTATAGATGTAATTGATGTTAAATTTATTATTACTTTATTTTGTATAATGAATTAAATATCAAATTTATAAACTTCAAAAAAGAATTAATGTTAGTAAAAACAATTGTAAAAATTGTAAAATTATATTTTTTTAAATCAATTATTTTATTATATGTATTTTTTAAATAATATAATTAGATGGTTAAGGTTTTTATTTTTATTTTTTAAATAATAAAATTAATTGGTTAACAAATATTTTTGTATTCCAACAACAACAAAATAATATATTTCTATATTGATTCTTTAACACAATATAACATAATTAAAAATAATCAAATCCAAATAATAAATCCCACCCACAACAATCTCACTCAGCATATAGAAAAGATTGTAAGATCTCACATAGATCTTAATAATATAGAGGGTTGGGGAAAAAAGAAAAAACATATCATAAAATGTCACAGTAATTCAATAGCATTTATATACATGGTTGAGTTCGGTCAATCCAAGACAAAAGTATAGAAAAGATATGTAAATCCCATGGCCAAGAAGAGGAGCCCACTAACAATAAAGAATAAAAAAAGGTACTTATACTTTGGTGAAGGATGTAACTTACATTTCAAGTTCTAAATAAAAAAGAATTAATAATAAAGTTAAGTAGGGAGCAACAATAATAATAATAATAATAATCTATTTTTAAGGTCACGTCTAAGCCAACACACCAAATTGGTGTATGAGACCCCCTTGTTTGTGGGACAAGGGAGCCAGCACACCAAATTGGTGTATGAGACCCCCTTGTTTGTGGGACAAGGGAGCCATGACACCAAATTGGTGTATGAGACCCCCTTGTTTGTGGGACAAGGGACCCCCTTTGCCCAGTGATTTGACTGGTAAAGTCTATGAAGGTATACATACCCTACCCCCCTCTGGATTTGAACCTGTGACCTCTTAAGAGGAAACACATGTTCTTAACCATTAGGCCCACTCAGGCTGTAAACATACAAGATTGTTTTAAAAGTCACATTGTATGGATGTAGATCTTCATGCATGTTATTCATTTTTCACTTTAATCTTCGTATCTTTCATCATTAATTTATTAAAAGTGAAAGATCATAGTCAACCATAATAAGATAAGATAAATTTACTAAAAGTGAAAGATCACAATCAACAATAACAAAATAAATTTATTAAAAGTGAAAAACCACACAGTTAACAATAACAAGATAAACTTGTTTATTATATTGGAAAATAACAATTTTTCATCATACTTTAGTATTGATGTCGTATTTTGTAGACTGAAAAGAATGACATGGTGTTCTATCAATATCAAGTTGGCAGGCCATTTACTATAGTTGATAGTTTGAAAATATGTTTCCTTGGATTCACAAGTGCTTGATCTTGTTAGCCAAAACCTTATCACATTCATTCATAAAGGGGGTTTTTAAATGGTGAAAAATAAGTCAATATATTGTAGGTATTGGGGAGAGGATGTGAGGTAAGAGGGGTTTATAGGTATTTGGGAGGATAAAAATGGGTGTGTGGTAAAAATAAGGTTTTTTATTGGAAATATGTATTGGGAGGAGGGTTCAACAAAAGGATTTTGGAGATATTTATTAGTACCTAGTGAAATTATGGGTGTTCCTTAATATCCCACAGACACATGTGATATGTCATAGGTTCATGTAGTGAAGACCTTGTGCTTTGATTAGGCTTCGTTTTTTCCGCCCTTGTCATTTCCTAAACTTGGTAAACCACTATATAGTACCGAATTTGGTGAAGATGTCTTTGTTCTTTGTCTCTTTTTTAGGCCACTGCCAACTACTCCTTCAATTGAAAGTTCCCTATTTTTTACACATTGAGCACAATTAATCTCTTACACTAGTTTATTCCAAATAAGGTGTAATTTCTTTGAGTGTGTCACATGATTCACTATCTCCATTATTAGTTTTCAGTGCATGTTCAATAATAATATCAATCTCAGAAGAAGTGGCAAAGACATTTTCAAATAGAACACCATCTTTTTAGGATATGCATGTGTTATTTATTAGATTATAATCACAAAAAATACATCTCTTGAGGCCAAAAAATGACATGAATACTATTTGAAATTGTTTACTATAGAAAAATTATCTTGTGAGGGAGTTATGAAGGTGTTTCTCCAACAAGAGTATTTTTCTATATCCAATCACAACTAAGAATCCATAGCCTATATTTTTTGTTCCCTGAGCAGGAGTGAGGGTTTCTTTAAGCTTTCAATCATTGAGGAGATCTTAATCCCTTTTCTCCCATTGAGTAGGTCCCTACTGAGATATACCCTTTTGGTATAATTTCCTCTTTTAAGGATTCTTCGATACTAATTCCTATCTAATAAATTGATGTCGATTGATTACCAACCTTTTATTTATTTTCAACCAAAAATTCTAGCAAATAAAATCCACCCCAATGTTCCATAGTGGATCTAACAACTCTGATTTACAATCCCACTTCAACCAATATTTTAATATGTTTGTTAATATATGTCCTAACTTTAGTTTCAATGGGCCAAAAAGTACATCCCAAACTTTTTGAGTGATGTAAGAATGACTTATAACTTATAAGCCTCCTCACATTTACAATTGACACATCTCATCAACTCTGAAATCTTTTGATGTAAGAGCATTGAGATCATGGCTATGGGTATGTCAAAAACCCAAGATGAGGATGATGATAATGGTGATGTAGCGAGAATAAAGGTTCAGGTTTGTAGACTCGTGATGGAAGAATGGTTGATGAACCATGTACGAGAAAGATTTTCCTAGAGAATTGGCGGATATAGTGGTTGGTGACCCATGTATTCTAGTGGATGGTTACTCTTTTATATGGACTTCAATAAACATTTTTTATGGTCATAGGTACAAGATGAATAAGATCAAGGAAAAAAAAGGAAGAATACCGAAGATTGAAAAATACTGAAGATGAAAATGGGACCAGAGAGGATTAAAGATGATGATGGCATAATGTGACCATAAGTGCTAGTTAATGGGGGAGTATGATGAAATAACTCCTACTTGTGAACATAAATAATTAATAAATTATATGAATCTTTGCAATAAGGTAGATTAATTCTATAAGTGTATGTGAGTGTGAGAGATGAGGGAAAATGAAAGGAGTTAGAGATGCAGATCTCTTAAGAGATTCATGGAGATGGGTTGAGAGATTCATGGAGATATTGTAAAAATTTTAATGAAAAAATCAACAAGCTAATACTATGTCATACACTTAGCAACCTAGAGATAATTGTCTTGCATGAACTCTAAAATGTGTAAAACCCACATTTAGAAATTTCCATAAGAAGAAATATGCATTTCGAAGTAATCATGCAGTGGAAATAAACACAATGAGAAACATTCAATCACCCATAAATAAATCTGAAATTTAGGAAAATGTCAGGGAAAAATCCAATGTGGGGAAACCCAAAGAGAGATAGAGAGATTTTGTTATTCATCTTCAGAAAAGTACATAACAACAACAATAATATTTTTCTAGCCAAGATAAAAACCACTTACAGGAAAAAATGTGTCCCACCAAAATATGCCTCGATTTTTGTGCCAAGTATGTACTATTGTACGACCCAACCATAAATTATGCACCTCAAAATTCATGCAAACAGTTCGTTGTACGGACTATTTTGTATGGCCCAAAAGCAACAAAAACAACCTTGAAAATTATGCCCATCCTTTCCTCGATTTTTCTGCCCTCTTCCTCTTGTTGTACAGACTGTATGGATCCGTACAATACGACTTCCAACAATAGAAAATCATCCCAACACTCAAACATAAATTCCTCCTTGTGCTCTAGCTCTCTTGGAAAATGTGCCCTTCTTGTTGCCCTCTTTCCTCTCTCAAGCTTACTCAGAAATATCTGAAGCTCCTTCTCTCAATGTGTCTTGCACACTACCTAATGCATTCTTTTACAAATCTGAAAATGACATTTTCCCTCCAAAGTGCCTTTTCACCTTCCCCAACCCTAAATCCAAAGGCCAGGTTCTAATCTTTCCTTTGCAAGATCAAGGGTCATGATTCATTCCCTCCAAAATGAATCACTTAAAATGTTAAAGTACATTTAACTTTATTACGTAAGTGCACTTTATGAAATAAAGTCACTTTAAAATTAGAAGGTACACTTTATTAAAAAGTCACTTTAATAAAAGAACCACTTTACAACTTTATAAAAACCCATTACAAAGTGAAGTGCCTATTAGTGTCAACATAAGGTAACATATACATACAAGACAAAACATGCAGACTACCTTGTGAGCTAAAATGATAACACTCCCTCTTAGTGAGGGATGTACTCACTTCCATCTCCATCATTCGGTCCCATCACACTTTTCTCAGTAGGAGCTCCCTCTGAACTTGGAGCCATCCTCAACACCTGCACAAAACTCGAACTAGAATATCTTCTCCTGACAGTTATCTGGAACCCTGAGCTCCTTGCAGAATCCATTCCACCCTGAGCATTGGTTTGACCACACCAGCTGAGCCTCCTACTGGTGCTCATACGAGACTCTCTTTCTTCTCTCAGCATGAAATACTAAATCCTTGGGCCCACCATAGTCTCAGGATCATCCCCATGCCCCTCATCCAATGTTGAATCATGCCCTGAAGGTTTTCCTCATAACATATACAACCTGTCCACCCGATCACCGATCAACTGCAATTCCACCGGGTCCACTCCGTCCCTGTAGATAAAGACATGTTCCCCCATGAACAATCTAAAATATTGTACATCCTCCAAGGATTAGACTGAGAGAAATTTAACCCTCAACACTGGAACAAAGATAACTCCATCAAGCTCTAGGAATCCTCCATACTCGAGTCAGAATCTAACCCTTCCAAATCCACGTAAAAATCACCCCATACCACATTCATTTACCACTTTTCGATCAGGACCTGTCTCTATGATAATTAAGAATATACTCCAGATTCTCAGCATGTGGCAAGCGACTCCATTATCAAAAGTCGATCTGATATCACTTCATCCTCCACTACCGACATTGGAAAATATGATAACCAAAGAAAATTCCCTGTCATACTTTGAAGCAAAGTCCTCCATCGTTGTTGTAGTAGCTATCTTAGGCCCCTTCCAGTTCCTTCTTCTTCTTCTTCCTCTCAAGACAATGAGAAGCAAGGTTCCCCAACTAGTTACAATAATAATATATGACTTTACTCAAGTCCCTCCCGGAACTTCCTTTCTTCTTGCTCTTTGGAGTAAGAGCAACATTCTCATCAACTCCATCTGTCTTTTGTCCACTTCTCTAAGATCCTTCTCAGATATCCTACTAAGTGAAATCATCTCACATTCTACTCCAATCTGGAAGATGCTCACGACCCACCACACACTTCATGAATACTTCTCATTCCTTGGTGAAGCCTTTCAAGGCTATGCTCACCAACTCTAAATCTGATATGACCTCTCCAACTACAGCCAACTCATCTTTTACTTGAGCTACCCAGGTAAGATAAGAAGAAACACTCTCCTCCTTACCCATATTGGTATCATGCAGCTTAGCCTTCAAGGCCATCTTCCGAATTTCATTCTTCTCCCCAAATAAGTTCTTAAGTGCATCCCACATATATTTGGTTGTATTCTTCTCATCCAAGTGTGGGATAAGGTGATCCCTCACCCCATCCAGAATAATCTCATGATCTTTGGACTCCATGACCTCATGCAAATCCAAAGCAATAGGATCTATTGTGGGAACCAAAACTACAGAATTGACATAGTTCCAAATCTTGTTCTCCTTGAGAACAGCTGACATCCAGACCTTCCACTACAAATAGTTGGAAATGCCATCCAAATGATCCTAAAATCTAATGCATGCAGCCATATTCCCTGTTACATCTCAAGGAAAACAATCACAAATTTTCCCCCTTCAAAATTGCCCAAAAAATCACTGCTCACTGTCACTCAGAGCCCAAGCTCTGATACCATGTATTATGTGATGTTTTCATGCTGGATGTCTTTGATGTTCTCTTGGGCCAGACATATATGTGGAAGCGCCATTCTATCTATGAGTCTCGATCCCGTAGTGTCATTTTTACTCTCGGGGGTCATCTCTACAAGATACCAGAGGTGGTTCCAACTACTGCCCCACCTAAGCAGTGCCGCAAGGCAGTATCTCATACTACAAAATTTAGCTTCTTCACAATCTGTTCAAACGATGAACAAAAGGATATTGCAACCACTACAACCTTGGCCCAAGAACCTTATATCCAACAAAAGAAGGTTTATAAGACTGTAGCAAAGCACAAATATTCCTTCCACACATAGACATCTCATGTAGCTAGACTGGTTAAAAAGTTCCAACCCTTCTAGCCACAGGTTCGTGTCAACCTTCAAAAATCTAAGCAAAGAAACTTCTCTAACAAGGAAGGAAACTCATCAAGATGCAAATTCAGCAAACTCTTTTTCCTCTCCCCCGGGAACTCAACGCAAGGGATACCATTTATTCCTAAGTAGGGAGGATTGATCCAGGTGTATATCGGTGTCCACCCACCTTTTCCATCTGGCTCAAAATAGTTTTTTGGCAATTTTGGTAATTTACTATTTGTTAATGTTTATGCCATTATTATAGTTCTTTGCATTTCATTAGATAAGAACATAATAAGAACAATATCATTGAGAAATACACATTCATAAGAGACACAACATTTGTCTTGGGAAACCCTCTAGGGGAAGAAAACCTAGCAAAAACTTCCTTATCATAAATAGCTTATACAATGTTCAAGAGATAACTCAAACCAATACAGAAAGTCCTCCCCAAGAGATGCACCACCCTTCTTCTCCTCTCTCCAACTGGTAATTGCAGCTTGCCTCATAAGAGAATGAGCAAGTGAGTTGTGTGTTTGAAGTGAGGCACTCGCCTCTTATTTATATCAGACTGGCATGTGTGAAAGTCACAACTGGCAGGGCCGACCTCTCACTCTGGGTGGGTAAACCCACCTTTAATTAATTCTGGGTCTTCCATTATAACTGTTGGGGCCAACTTCTTATTCTGTCCTTTGTAATTTTCCGATGACCAATCCAAAAAAGGGGATTTGGTCCTTATACAATTACCAACATGATTAATCATCAATGGGGATTAATCCAATAACAATAATAATAATAATGACATGATTAATCCGCAATGGGGATTTAATCCAGTAACAAAATAATAATAAGAATGCTCTTCATAGTTACATTATTTCAACACCCCCCCTTAACAAGAAGGGTATTCTTCATCAGCATCAGGAAAGAGAAGTCTGCATCATCAGTGGCATCTGGAGGACAGTATCGTCAATATCATCTTGAAACATTGTCTAGCACATTTACGAGTCATCAAAATTTTTCTTCATCAACGGCATCATCATTCTCAAAAGAATACTATCATCATCTGCATCAAATATGTATCAAAAAAATGATACCTCTTCACAGCACTAGGTTGGCACATCACAATACTACACTAGCTCAATGTCACAGCGGTTAAGCTAGTAGCTCAATGTCACAGCGGTTAAGCTAGTAGCTCAATGTCAGTCACATCTTGCTTTATGTCTAACAACTAGGTCAAAAGAAAGTAATATCATCATCTCACTTTACGTCTAACAACTAGGTCAGAAGCGAGGAATCACAGCGTCATGCTTTACATCTAACAACTAGGTCAGAAGCATGACTCATCTTACTTTACGTCTAACAACGAGGTCAGAAGTAAGGAACACATCAACATCTCGCTTTACGTCTAACAACGAGGTCAAAAGCGAGGAATCACAACGTCATGCTTTACGTCTAACAACTAGGTCAGAAGCATGACTCATCTTGCTTTACGTCTAACAACGAGGTCAGAAGAAAGGAACACATCAACATCTCGCTTTACGTCTAACAATGAGGTCAGAAGTGAGGAATCACAACGTCATGCTTTACGTCTAGCAACTAGGTCAGAAGCATGACTCATCTTGCTTTATGTCTAACAACGAGGTCAGAAGCAAGGAACCAACGGTGTTATGCTTTACATCTAACAACTAGGTCAAAAGCATAACTCATCTTGCTTTACGTCTAACAACGAGGTCAGAAGCAAGGATCACACAGCATCATGCTTTACATCTAACAACGAGGTTAGAAGCATGACTCATCTTGCTTTACGTCTAACAATGAGGTCAGAAGAAATGATCACACGACGTCATGCTTTACGTCTAACAACGAGGTCAGAAGCATGACTCATCTTTCTTTACGTCTAACAGCGAGGTCAGAAGCAAGGAATACATCTACTCCCCCTTTCAGGGAAGGTCCTTTTGAACAATACCAAGCTTATCTCGAAAGTGTTCAAACTTTACACGAGATAGAGGCTTAGTCATCACATCAACAACCTGTTCATCCGTGCTAATGTACTAGAGCTTCAAGGCTCCTCTCTATACCATGTCGTAGATGAAATGATAGCGGATCTCTATGTGCTTCGACCTGTCGTGGAACACAGGATTCTCTGTCATTTTAATACATCTTTGATTGTCACATAGAATCGCGGTTTCTCTCATCTCCAAATCAAATAGGCCTATCAGCAACTTTCGAAGCCATATAGCTTCGCAGCTAGAAGAACATGTGGCAATGTACTCTGCTTCCATTGTGCTAAGAGAAATACTGGATTGCTTCCTACTCTACCACGAGATCATAGTTGATCTCAAACTAAAACAACATCTGGAAGTGATTTTTCTGTCAGCAATGCTTCCTGCCCAATCTGCATCAGTATATCCACTCAGTGTGAAGTCATGATCTCCATCATAGCTGAGACCATAATCCATTGTACCTTTAAGGTACCTCATCACATGTTTTGCAGCCACTAA
>ML779916.1:220896-246821 GCA_009831015.1 Picea engelmannii | reverse complement strand
GAGACCATAATCCATTGTACCTTTAAGGTACCTCATCACATGTTTTGCAGCCACTAAATGAACACGTCTGGGCTCTACCAGAAACTGACTCAAGGTGTTCACTACAAAACAGATGTCTGGTCTGGTGTTCGTCAGGTACATCAACAATCCAATAATCTGTCTGTACAGAGTGGCATCTATCAAATCTGACAAAGTATCGACCAACAGCTTCAGCTTTGCTTCCATGGGAGTATTCATGGACTTGCATTCTAGCATGTCGAATCTCTTTAAGATTTTGACCGTGTACTTCCCCTGGTTAAGGAAGATTCTCTCTGGACTCTGCCATACCTCAAGACCTAAGAAGTAATGCATTAGGCCAAGGTCTTTCATTTCAAATTCTACGGCAAGTCTCTGTTTACATTCAACGATGAGCTTTTCTTCTCCATTTAAGAATAAGTCATCCACATATAGTAATAGTATTACTGTTTCATTCTCCATGATCTTGAAGTAGAGATTTGAATCTTCTTTACTCTTGGTAAAGCCCAAGCTCGTCAAGAAACTGTCTATATCGCCATACCAAGCTCTGGGAGCTTGCTTCAATCTGTATAAGGCTTTCTTCAATTGACAGACATGAGACTTCCTGTCTTCAACCTCAAATCCTTGGGGTTGCTCTATATACACTTCCTCTTCAATAACACCATTCAGGAAAGCTGTCTTCACATCCATCTGGTGCAACTTTCATTTCATCTTGGCAGCAAGAGCTATAATGGTTCTGATCGAAGTGTATCTGGCCACATGAGCGAATGTCTCTTCATAATCGATTTCTTCCTTCTGGGAAAAGCCACGAGCGAAAAATATTGATTTATATTTCTCAATACTTCCATCAGCAACATGTTTTGTCTTGAAGAGACATTTTGATGATACCACATCTTTACTTTTTGGTCTGGGAACAATTTCCCATACATCATTCTTTATTATGGATTGGTATTCCTCTATCATGGCATCTGCCCATTCCTTCTTCTGGATGGCCTCTTCAAAACATGTGGGTTCCTCATCAAGTAGATTGCACATCAAAGCCGTGTAACTGGAGAATGGATTTGGTCTCTTCACATGTCTTATGGTTCCTTCTGGAACACCATACTTCTCTCCATCTTGAATAAGCTCTCTTTCCCAAGCCGACTTTCTTTTATGGGAGAAGGTCATTTGAGGAGGTTCTTGGACTTCTGTTATATCATGATCTTCAGGAGTCTCCTCATTAGGGGAAGCTATGACTTCCCTTACAGGTTCTGCAGCTCTGGGAACTTCCCTCACGGATTATGTCGTCCTAGGATTTACAGGTTCCTCTTCATATACCTATTCAAGCTGGCATATTCTCGATTTCTTAAGTGCAAATTCTTCATCAAAGGTCATGTCCCTGCTGATCTCAATATGGTGGTGACCAGGTATGTAGATTCTGAAGGCCTTGGATACCTCACGGTATCCCACAAATATTCCCTTCTTTCCAGAGGGTTCCATCTTGTTTCTTTTCTCTTTCGGTATATGGATAAACACTAGACAACCAAATATTTTGAGATGGCTTACTTCTGGCTTCTTTCCAGTGAACAATTATTCTATGGTATTGAACCCAAGTGCACTATGGGATAGTCTGTTTTTCAAATAAACAGTTGCCATAGCTGCTTCTGCCCATAAGCACATAGGAAGATCTTGATTGTGAATCATGGTCTTCACAACTTCCATAATCGTTCTGTTCTTCCTTTCAGCAACACCGTTTTGTTGGGGATTATAGGGAGTATTTAGTTCCCTCTTTATCCTGACATATCTGTAGAAGCTTACGAACTCCTTCGAGGTATATTCTCCTCCATTATCTTACCTGAGTATCTTAATCTTTCTTTCGGAAAGATTCTCTATCAAGGCTTTGAATTCCTTGAATTTACTGAATACTTCCTCTTTAGATTTTAAGAAATATATCCAGGTCTTACGAGAATAATCATCAATAAATGATACATAGTATACATACCCACTAATGGAGGATGATGGCATTGGGCCACACACGTTTGAATGGATGATTTCCAATGCTCTTTCTGCTTTGTTGTCCCTCTTTGGAAAGGGGTTCTTGATGTTCTTCCCTTGCACACATCCATTGCATATGCCTTCCTGATCAACCTTGATTTCTGGTAAACCTGTGACAGGTTTACATATGTAAGGTAGCGCCTTGTAGTTGATGTGGGCCAATATTCTATGCCAAAGTTCGCATGAGTTTTTGATAGCATGGGTCATAGCAGTTTCTGGGTGACCCTTCATCTTATATAAACCATTTTCTTCACTTCCGATGACGATTTCTTCATTTAAGGTTTCTCCCTTAGCCCACATAAGAACTTCTCCATCTATGAAGGAAACTTTTTAGCCTTTCTTGTCTAAAGCTGATATGGAGTGTAAGTTTATCTTTAGGCCTGGTACATAGAGTACGTCCTTCATTGTTATTGAGTTTTCTGAATCTAGCTTGTAGTTTGATTCTCCTATTCCCTTGATGGGATATTGATAATCATCTCCAAGAGTTACTTTCTGAGAAAACTTCTTTTCTGAAACACAAGAGAGAGTATTTTTCTTACCCGTCATATGCTTTGATGCACCGCTATCAATGAGCCATGTGTCCTCTCCAGGTGATACAAATCCTAAGAGAGATGAGATTAAGACATGGCCCTTAATCATTTTCATAGGTGGTTCTTCATCTTCGGCAATGTGAGCATGTTGCCTTTTGTGCTTCCTCTTGTACTGTTTTCTTCTGACTGGACAATTATTCGCCTTGTGTCCCATCTTATCACAATGATAGAATTGTATAGATGAGAGATCTCGTCCTTTGCGTTGTCCTTTCTTCGGAAAATTTCTTGAATGAGATTCTTGATTGTTGAATTTGTTTGATGGTTGCGGTTCTCTATGAGATTCCCTTTTGAAGTAGGGTTTCTACCTTCCTCCTTTTGTATGAGTAGTTGGGGCTTGATCATCGTCCCTTGCTAGTAGTGCTTCACAGTTGGCTACCCTTGTCTCTTCTTGGGTGCATTCTTCCCATAGGCTTTCAAACTATAGTTTTTCCTTTCTGCCACATACTGACTGGATGAAGGCATCCCAAGGTCTTGCGAGACCATTTAGGGTAGTTATTACAAATTTGTCTTCGTCGATGGTGTCTCCAATCACTTTCAACTATTCTTTTATTTCGGAGATTCGAGAGAAATATTCTTGAATCATTTCTCCTTTCTGCATCTTGGTATTCTTCAACTGAGTTCTGAGATTCATCTTTCGATTGATGTTCTTTCCTTCATACAGTTTTCTTACAGCATCAAACATATCCTTCATGGTTTTCTTTGATGATACATACGGGATCAGGTGGTCTTTGATTGAATCTACAATGATTCTCTGAGCCCTGATTGAGTCCTTCTGATGCTTCGCTTTCTCTACGGCATCTTCAGGTTCCTCCCATTCTTCTTTGATAAATATTGATAGGTCATTCTCTGCAAGGATCAGACTGATCCTATACTTCCAGGCATGGAAGTTGTCTATGCCTTCTAGTTTTTCAACAAGCTTTATGCTTGCAGACATCTTGTACTTTCGGTAACAAAAATAACCAAAAATTGAAAATGCTCGAAATCAAATTTTGATCTTACCAGGAGGTGCGCTAGGCTAGGGCGAGTAGCCTGGTGTCCTCAAATCTGAGAAAATCCAAATTTTACCCCGTCAAATCTTATCTGTGGATTTCTAGACTGGTGCTTCCGGTACTTCTGGTGCTCTGGTACTTCTGGTACTTCTGGTATTGGTTTTCTGGTACTTCTGGTACTTTCGTGAAACTAGGGTTTCACTTTCTGGGAGATCCAACCACTGAAAAGGTGCGCTCTAGGTGCCAAATTGATCCTTGGGGTAGGGCGCAACTTTCTAGGGGGTTAGGGAGATGAAAATATTCACTTTTGTAAAACCCTAATTTTTGGGTACGGTAACAGTGGCGTTTTTCCTCTTGCGAAATATGCTTCCTTCAGGTTGGATCTGATACCATGTTAATTTTTATGCAATTATTATAGTTCTTTGCATTTCATTAGATAAGAACATAATAAGAACAAGATCACTGAAACCCACACATTCACAAGAGACACAACATTTATCCTGGGAAACCCTCTAGGGGAAGAAAACCCAGCAAAAAATTCCTTATCATAAATAGCTTATACAATGTTCAAGATATAACTCAAACCAATACAGAAAGTCCTCCCCAAGAGATGCGCCACCCTTCTTCTCCTCTCTCCAACTGGTAATTGCAGCTTGCCTCATAAGAGAATGAGCAAGTGAGTTGTGTGTTTGAAGTAAGGCGCTAGCCTCTTATTTATATCAGACTGGCATGTGTGAAAGGTCACAACTGGCAGGGATGACCTCTCACTCTGGGTGGGTAAACCCACCTTTAATTAATTCTGGGTCTTCCATTATAACTGCTGGGGCCGACTTCTTATTCTGTCTTTTGTAATTGTCCGATGACCAATCTGCAAAAGGGGATTTGGTCCTTATACAATATCCGACATGATTAATCCTCAATGGGGATTAATCCAATAACAATAATAATAATAATGACGTGATTAATCTGCAATGGGGATTTAATCTAGTAACAAAATAATAATAAGAATGCTCTTCGCAGTTACATTATTTCAACACTATTTTTAGCAGTTTTTAACTTCTGGGGCCATTTTGAGTGCCTAAATGAAGGTTTTTCAGGATCGAGCTTCTCAATTATGGACAAAGGCTCTGATTGATCCCCCAAAATTAATCTCCCTGAAGATACCTTTCCAACAAGCTATTGTGCGTCCCAAACAGAGATTGTATGCCAAAGTTACGCCCCCTGGAAGTAGATACACCAAACTACCCAAAATGAGGTCCACAAAACTATTGGATTTTCATCTTCTAGGGTTAGGGTTTTTTATTTTATTTATGACAAAAATGCCTTTGGAGCGTCATTGTAAAATCATATTCTCATGGATGTGAGTAGCCATCACATCTCTTCTCAGAGATAAGTTGCCATCATTCTAGCGAGTCTTTCACTCTGTACTTTTTTACAGTCATTTTACATTTTCTCTCATTAATAGAAAATTATGTATTATTGTATATCTATGTTTATGGTTGCATCTCTAATACATTTTGTTACAATATTTGATATCTAAGATATATGTGTACATTTATTTATTATATCTCCGCTCTCAATTTGTGCCAAAAATAATCCAAATCATCTATAGATGATGGATCTTCGTGGACATGGAATTCATTCTTCCACTCTAGAAATACTAAAATTAGTGCGGTAACCATTTTTTGTTTCAAGGTATCCAAACTTTGTTGACATTCCTCGTTCCATGGAAACTTTACCTCCTTCTTCAACAACTTTTCCAGTGGGGTTGTGATCTACGCATATCCCCTAATAAATTATTATTATTACTCTGTATGACCCAATGTTACTCGTAGTTATCACACTGAGGTAGGTGTTGGAAAATCAACAATAACAACAATCTTCACATGATCAACCAAAAGTCCTTGTTTACATACGACATGACCCAACAAGATACCAAATAGTGCACAAAAAATACACTTCTTCAAGTTCAAGGAAATATGGAATTGTCTACATTTTCTAACATCAAGCATAGAGTTTCAATATGGTCCTTCAAAAAACTGAACATTGTCCATTCATCCAAGTATACTTCTATTAATTTATGAATAAACTCTTTAAAAATCATGAAAACAACTCAAGAAAATATTGCTGCCAGATTTTTCAATCTAAAATGAATGATTGTATATTGATAACATCCCCATTCTGTTGCAAATTTTGTCTTATGACTATATTCCTATGCAGTCTTAATCTGGTGATACCTAGAGAATCCATTAGTAAATGGGTAATATTATTTTCCTCCTACATTCTCTAAAACTTCATCTGTAAATGGGGTGGGAAATGGTTCATGTAAGAAAGAATCATTCAACTTCCACAGATCCACTTAAATTATGATTCCAATCGTTTTCCTGTCCTAAACCACCATTAGACTAATCCATTCCAACTTTACAATAGGTTCAATGATCTGAGCTTCTATCATCCTATCTATTTCTACTGACACTTTCTACTTATATACTGGGTTCAATCAGGATGGTCTCTTCTTTACTGGATTGGCATCTAGATTCAAAGGGATCCCCATCTCGCCTAGCTCCTCAACAATCACTTTCATTTCTAAAAATGTAGTTGAAAAAGGTTCCGCTATTCGTGCAGTAAATCAACAATATTCTCGACAATTTATTCATTCTAGTAATCTCCAATAAGTGCGAACTTGGGATTATCTTTTGAACCAATATTCACCTTGTGCGTTTTCAACCATTTTGCATACACGAAAGGTTCAAATTCAGGATTCTCTACTATGTGCTCTCCTTTCGTTTTTGGCACTTGTAAATTTCTTGGGTCTTCTTCATCCTGGTCTTCTCCATCAACGTTATATCATTCCAAAACATATTGTACAATCACAAAAAATATGGGCGCACTATATAAGGGTACTCGTCCCATCAAGTCTTCTAATGTAAATATCTTTTTCTTGATAATATACAGAGTTCTGTCTACCAAAAGGGAATCATCTTCACAATTGAAAGTTACCTTAAAATTACAAGTCAAATCTTCCAGTCTGTTGTTCCTCTGTGTACTTCCATTTTGATATACCAGTTCTTTGAGATCACATCTAGAGTGTGTACAAAAATGTGTGTCCATTCCTTATTAGGTACTGAAATCCATGTCGTGTTGCACTGTGTAATATGATGTGTAGGAAAACTCAACCCAATATAATTATGTGTAGTATATTCTATTTTGAACCTGACTTGTAACATCCTTCTTCATTGTTTTCAATCATTTATTCTATCATTATACACAACCCACCACCTTGCAGGAGTCACTCTTAGCGTGACATATAAAGCTAGAAATATTTTTTGTTTCGGTATCTACAATTCGAATTATTTTACAAAAGAATCTATATCTATTAGTACATCATACTTTGGGGGATAACATACCCCAACTCCAATCCATTTCAATGTGTGGGTGATCTAAGCGCATCTCATTGCAGATACTTCATGCAACCTTTCTTTCCAATGTTCCAAGGCTTCTTTTGAATCCGATGGGAAAGAACTAATACTTCACCAACTTAGTACAGCCTCAGCAATAGGATTAATGTAGTCATCCATCCATGTGATCAAATTGTAAAGGTTATCAAGTTATTTCCCAATTACCAATTCTACATATCTTGTTTCTTATGTGGGATCCAATGGCATAGTAACTCTTAAGTATCCTACTTCAAACATCATGTGTCTCTTATTCAGATCAATAATGTTCTGGTTATCAAAATCCCAATCGAGTCCAAATAATGAAAATAGGGTTTACTATCATCAACTATCTCGATTAATTCAAAATGTGTTGTGTTGCGAACTCCATCAATATTAACATTCACCCCTGTCAGTCTTCTAATCAGAACAATCTTGTGTTGACTTTCTAACCTCAACTGAATAGGTGACCAAATCAAATTTGGTTTTCCCATCATATCCATTGTCCACTTCGGAATGACATTCACATTAGATCGTAGATCCAAGATCATACTATCCATATCATAGTCTCCTACCTACGCATTCAGTCAAAATTCCATATTCCGACTGAATTAGATCCATTTTCTTGCGTTGTACCTGGTTAAATGATCACTATGCAATAAGTGTTTATTCATCTTGTGTACATTGGTTGATCATCCCACGAAACATGTTTAATGCAGTTTCATCCTTTAATATCTCTAAACAACTATTTAAAAAAATCTTCAGGGTACTTACCTTCTCAACTAGCCTTTCTAAGTGGTCATAGACTAGGGGCATGTCATACACAAGTTACGAAGTTGATTCTCCCCATTCTATTTCTAGAAATTCCTTCCTTTGTTTCTTATATGTGTCTCTCTCATTCTAAGGGTAAAACATCAAAGGAGGTTTTGCTACTTTACCAACCCATTGGTTAGTTTGAATTCCTTGGTATGTCACATTGACTCCTATTATTCTTCCTCCTTGCATAACTAATA
The DNA here is from genome assembly GCA_009831015.1 of Picea engelmannii. NCBI lineage: Eukaryota > Viridiplantae > Streptophyta > Pinopsida > Pinales > Pinaceae > Picea > Picea engelmannii. The sequence continues at coordinate 238,746 of ML779916.1, read as the reverse complement.
CTACCCTTGGTCGATCGTCGTGCTCTTCCTCTACTATCATATGAAAATTTTGGATCCTTTTCTCCTGCCACTTCGTGGTCAATTGTGGACAATATTTCATCGCATGATCTAGTTGTCTAAATTATGTGCATGTCGTGCAAGGATTCTAACAATCTTGTGTCAAATTCCTAGGCTAGTTACAGTCATAAAAAATAATTAGTCCTCTTCCTCTAATGAATCCTCCCCTTCCCTGACCTCTTAATCCTCCTCTTCCTCCTTAGTTGTATCCCCTTGGAGTATTATATTGTGGTACCCGTCATGATCTGTCTTCCCTCTGAACTTTGTATGCACTTTTGGTGCATTCTATCATTATATCGAGTGAGCGATAGTCCTTTTCATCATGTCCCATAGACTTACAAAAATTAGGAAAAAACCTTTTGGCGGTGCTTTGGTATTTCTTTATCAAAGGACAAGTAGTAGGGTGATGACCCATCATTCTGCATATCTCACACCATACCCCTCCTCCTGTGGCCAAGGGATTTGAAGCTCCTCTAGCCAAATAATATTTAAAAGTTGGACACTCGTTCTTATGATGCCCTTCATTTATGCATGTAACACACTAGAATTATTCACGTTTTTCCTTCCTTTTATCAAACTCCTATAGCTGAATTTTCAATGCTACTAACTGCGACTTAACCTGAGCCATCCCTGTGCCATTCTTTCATATAGGGTATTCTTCCAATTTCATGATGATCTCTAGTGTGTTTGAATATGATGTAATCTTTTGTTGCATCAAAGGATATTGTATATGTGGTAAGAATCCTGCAATGAACCATTCCCTATGTTTCTCTTCTAGAATCTGGAAGGTCAATCGATCCATCAATATCTTGAGTCTCTGATCAAAATCCCATATTGATTCATTCTGCAATTGATTTATCTCTTTTATTTCTATAATACACTATGACTCAAACTTCAGTTTCTATAACTCTTTTAATGGGGCTTGCCTGATGTTTTCTATTGTTCTAACTTGTTTCGTAGGTACAGTGGAATGATAATTCATATACCAAAGTAACACGTGGTATCTGAATGCCGTAGCTAACTACGCGATTTTCACATCGTCATCCTAGATTTTATTCATGGTTCATATTGCTTCATAGACAAATAAGTGTTATTCTATATATTTTGTCCCCGCTCCTTGGAAGACAAGCATTATCAAAGTGGGGTTTACCTCTTCCATTGTGTACTGTGTAGTATTCTTCCTCATTGTCCCTAATTGAATCTAAGTTTTTGTACTACTTCCGCAACTATGAATACCTTTATTGTTATCCTTTCTTCCTTCACTAACTACAAGTGAAAAAGTTGCATATCTTACCTCAGACCTCATAGATGCACATGGGGTTGTGGGATCGACACATAGTCTAGCCTAAGTGGGGATACTAGGATGTAATAGATATCTTTCTGATAGATTTAGCTAATAGTCCTTTTCCTTCTCCCACCCTTCTATGCATGGTATTATCCAGAGCACTACATTAGTGTCTCTTTCCTCAAACTCACTATGTTTCTCTTCTCTATCATCCATAGTCTTCTTCCTACTATACTAAAATAATTTTCCACTATGAAATACTCCAATCTATTCTTCCATCACATATTATTCTTTTCCTAACATTCTCATTCCATCGATTCCTTATTTATTATATCCTGCATCAATCTTCTCCATACCCTCAGACCATCCCCTGGTCATCCCCTAGCCCCCCTATGTGGGAAAAGGTTCCTAGCTACTAGGGTGATCAGATTCCAACTTCATAACCCCTTTATCACACAACAACATCTTAACCCAAGCAAACAATGATTTAAAATATATTCCAGATAAACATTTAAAGAACTCTCTTTCAATAACACTATATGACTTGGTACAATCTATAGCAAATTGAGTAATATAAACCCTGAATACACTATCAATCCAAAAATGAATTGCAAACGAGATATGATTACTTACAGTATTAACTTGTTCGATGGACTCAGGGGTCCAACTCAAAACAATAGTGTGAAATTTTCCATTCTTTTTAGCTAACCTCTGGAAGCACTCAAACAAAAATATCGATAATTTGGAAAATAAAATTTCATATAAGTATGTAAATACAGACCTCTGTAACCAATTCTCTGAGTTGATCCATGGGTTCTTATTCTAATATATGGAACACTCGTTCTCATTCATATCTAACCACCATCCAATATCTTCCTTAGTTGGCCTCTACATTCCCCTCAATCATAGATCATGATCCCAACAATAAAACCATTTGTTGGTGCACAGTGGGAAGACGCAGGGTTCAACATGAAATTACCAAAAAAACCCTCATATACCAGGCCTTTTGACATCGCCCGCAAGTAGGTGAAGTCTCACCCGAGGTATCTATGGGAACTGTAGGAACTAGGTTTCTTTAGTGATGAAGGGATGAGAGACAATGTTTATAGCCATTCTACTTAGCATTCATTCATTATACTGTAATCTTGTGTGCATAAACATAATAACATGTACATATTCATAGTAACCAAACATGCATTATATGTGTGCAATTAATAGAACAATCACAACATAACACATAGACATTGTTTAATGTGTTTCACCCAAGATGGGTTGCATCCACAATGATCAGTTTCTCATTACATTATTCGGAACATCCATTACAAAATATGCAGACTACACTCATACATTATGTCTCATTCAAACTAAATACCATTGTTGTTCCTGGACCATTTTCTCAATTTCATTTTTTTGGGAAAAGGGGTGACGATATGGACGGATATTGGGAGGAAGGCTTCCTAATACAAGGGGAATGGAATGATCATGAACACCATGGGAAGGAGGGAGGCCTTGGGGAGTGGAAAATACCAATTGATGTTTAGAAAGGATGGCTTGGAGGTCTTGTGGTACCGAGGGTGTCTCTATTGCTTGTAGGGCATGGAGTTGGGCGATAACACTAGAATGACCCTTTTTGAGCATCTTTTCCATGCGATGGGAACTAATGATCTTAGGTGAATCGACGGTGATGCCTTGGAACTTATATTGGTGTCCCTCCTGTTCAAATTGCATGGTTAAGTATTTAAAATCCATGAGAATGGGACCCAAAGTCCTTATCCAGTTTGCACCTAGCACAATGTCACAACCTCCCATGTCGATAGCAAACATATGGGATTTCAGGTGGTAGTCACCAATTTGTAGATGCACATTTTCACAACGCCCTACACATTTCATGGAACCACCATTGGCAATCATGATTTGGAAATTATTGATGGCATGGATGTAGCAATGAGTTTCTTGGGCAATGCAGCGATGAATAAAATTATGGGTTCTGCCACTATCAACCAGAATGATGACCTTCCAATGCTTGATGTAACCAATTAGCTTAAGGGTTTGGGGAGCGGAGAAGCCAGTGAGAGCATTGAGGGAAATGACTGGTTCTACTTCGGGAGGGTCTGAGGGAGGGGTTATGTCAGTGGATTCAAATGATTCATACATAGAGGGGGTTTCTTCATCTTCTTCCAAAATCTCCTCGAATATGGCCACAAAAAGATTTTGTTCTTTACACTTGTGGCCCGGGAAATATTTTTCAACACAATTATAACAAAGGCCTTTGAGTTGGCGTTCAACCATTTCAGCCCGAGTCAATTTTTGGATCTTTAGTAGAGCAGAGGGAGTAGAGGGATTTACTGGTTTAGGGTGAAAGATGAAGGAGGGTTTGTGGTTTTGAGAAGATACAACCTGTTGTGATTCTTTATCTCTTTTGGTAGCCTCCACCCAACTCTCAGGCCGAGCCATGAGGACATGGGCCTGAATTTCATCCTTGAGGCCATTGATAAAACACTCTCAGAAAAAGGCATCAGACATGCCCTCTGTTCTAAAATCTAGGCACTCAAAGGAAGCTATAAAGTCTTCCACTATTCCTAATTGTTTTGACTTTTTCAAATGGCCCAAATGGTTGGTGTCAATGTCAAAGCGTTCATAAATATCTACCACAAATTATGTCCAAGCAAATACCCTTGATGAGAATTTTTTCTCCATTGCCACCGTTCCCAACGTTCTTGATCTAGATGGAGAACACCATACCAGAGTTTGGCCAAGTCATCTGTAATGTTGTATAAAGAGAAGTAATGTTCCATTTGGGTTACCCAACCATTGGGGTCTGAGCCATCAAATTTGGTCACATCCACCCGTGGAAGGCGTAGGTCATGTTAAAAGTGATGGTTATGCAAGGTATGGGAATGAGAGGAATGGTCACCTTCAGTATGTGGGGATGAGGAAGAGGAAGGGTTATCTGTAGGGATATGTATTTTGGTGCAGAGTGTCAAAAATACTGATTCAAGATGGGTGGTGAGGTCTTGTTTTATTTTTCCTATTGAAGACTGCATGGTTGTATTGATGGCAACAACATTGGCACTGAGTTGTTTCACTTCTTGTTGGGTCTCAATGAGACTAGATTGCAAGGTGTTGAAGAGAGCTTCCAAGTCTTGGCTATGAGTATGGGCCATGAGGATGGGGGAACTGAAAAGGGGCAGGCGGGATAAATAATATTTTCCCAAAAAAATGATATGGATGAATGTGATAAGGGCAAATAGATGAATCCAATGGAATAGGTCTGAAATAATGGTGAAAAAATTTCCAGACTTTCTTTTTTATGGAGTTATACTCCGGTTTGAAGAATACTGTAGAGAGGAAATTCCCAAATGCTTAACCAAAAAGAAATGTGTATTTACTTGGAAACCCGAACAAAGTTGCACGACAATAGATCTTGTCTGTTTTAATTTTTTTATGTTTTTGTCCCCAAGGATTAGGTATTCAAGGGTTCTATAGACAAGGGTATAGCTCTCTGATATACGTGTGGGGTCCAACAATAGTACTCTAACCAATATCTTAGGGCACTAACTAAGAATAATAGACCGTACCCTTAGCCGTACTACCCAACTACCCAGGTACTAGAGAGCATCTTCCCAAGTGTTGTTCTCAGTGACAGTATAACAGTCAGGCGACCGATTGGTTTATCTAAAGAGGGCTTTAGGTAATCTAGGTTGATCCATACACAGGTGTTGTCTGATGTGCTACCACTCAAAGGGGTACCAACAAGGGTTACAAGGGTGGCCAACAGATGTGCACTTAAGTACCACTTGTATTTCCTGCGTGTATGAATCCCTCAACCACGGTTTTATGCGCGTAACGACAGATCTTGGTCGCCTAAAGACGTTGGAATACGTCTCTACCCTGGAAAAAAATTAACCCACACTTTCTGCCAAGGAAAGTGCTCTGATAGCACTTGTAATATACCAGATATGAAATGTATGTAGAACATAAATAAAATGTTAGTAATGGCAGAATAACAACAATATAACCAGAACATTCACCACAATAACATTGAAATGATATAAGAATAACAACAAAAATAACACTTTGAATCTGAAAGCAATGTTTACAGGCCTCTTCGAGGGGGCAACCTCCAGTTGAGCAGAGCTCTATTACAATAATATCCAAGCTAGGGTTCTCATACACTCGAGTCCTATTTATACTAAAAAGAAGCATCTAGAGGAAGAACCTTCTAGAAGCAGAAGCTTTTATTAGGTCTTCTTACATCCGCCTTATTCTATTTTATTGAAAGGCCTTATTAATGTTGACCTTTATTACATCCAAATATATTGTTCTACCTATGTGCGAGTTACGACCCTAACAAAATAAGTCCAATTTTTACAAGAGTGACGGGCCTGCATTCTTGGTGAATTTGACAACCATTGATGGCCTTTTTGACACCATGAATTCATCAAGTTTCATATGCAAACCCATGGTCAATAATCAAATATTCCATTGGGATTGAAAAATTCTAACTAAAATGATAGTGTGGAAAAAAATTGCTTTTCACCGAAGGACATTTTTCCAAAAGTGGAATTCCCCGAATGTTTTACTTTGATTAAAATATTGTAATATATTTTTGAAATCAAATGTAATTTGATTTGATTTTTGGAAAAAGAAAAAAATCTTTTGGGTTTGTCCACTTGTCACTTTTCGAAAAAATACAAGTGTTTTGAGACCTAACCCTATCCTCCTCTTTTGTTATAAATAGGAGGAATGTATTTGTATCTAGGAGGACTTGTTGAATATCGTAACTAAGATTTTCTTATTTCTCAAGGGATCTTATTGAATATGATTACTTGTTCTCTTTTGGTTATTTGGATTTGAATACTTTCTAGTTGAGGCTTGACGGGTAGTTGTAGATGTTAGTTATATTAGCTATATCCATGAGGGATTGGTTGGCTAGATATTTATTACTATTTCCTTGGCTTTCACTTGCTTGTGCTTACTTTCTAACAACTCTTGTATATCTTTTTTATGTGAATGTTTTTGTAGATTTTAGGAAGGGGCCAAGAATACCAACCATAGTTGGAAGCCAAGAGGTCTAGGGATCCCTTAAGACAACCATTAAGTTCTCTTTTCTCTATTATTTATAGTTGTTTTCTTCCCCTTCTATTCTTATTCTATTCTAAATTTCCATTTTCTGCATGTGTTATTGCATCTCTAAACATGTAAGTTAGCCATTTTGGTTAGTTTACCCTTTTTGGACACCCTTCTTTGTTGGTTTTCATACTTGTATATTTAATGTTTGTTTCCTTTATTTTATTTATGTCTATAAAATAAACCAAAAAATCATTGCTAATCTTCTAGGAACTTAATTAGTTTTCCTTTCTACTTCACCTAAGTGATAGTGAAGCACCTGAAGACTTGTTTGAGGCAAAGGAGCTAGTAGGGTAGCAAGAAAAAACAAAAAATATCCATGAAAAACCCCTTCCCTCGCTCCTAATTTCATTTTATTTTCATTTCATTTTGTTTCCTTAATTTGTTGCACACTTTTTTGTCACTATAGCATTAAAATCTTGGTTTTAAAGCATTTTGTTCATAGATATTAGTATTCATTTCTTTGTAGTTATCATTTATTAAATTTTAAGTAAAAATGTGTATCCCACTAACCAAGGAACTAGTTGAAGTTACTTTTCACATGGAAGTTATGCAACCCACAAATCCCTTCAACCCCATTCCTATGGATTGAGTAGAATAGTCAATTTTACTATTTTTTATTCCATCCTACAAGTTCCATGACACTCAAGTCAAAAGCCAAAGGTACATAACCTTGGGACAAGGTAATGGTTGGGTTTCACTGCCATCATACCTACTATGGTTAATGTCAAGTTTAGTAGGAAGGGTGAAACGACACCATTTTATTGTGTGTATTTATAATTATTTCTCACTTTCAAGTTGATGCCCCTAAAGGGGCCCACTTAAAAAACCAAAGAAAAAAAAACCAAAAAACATAAAACCCCAAAAATAAAAAAACAAAAGGAAAGGGTCCACCCCATGAAACAAGACACACATGCACATATATATTAGATAGATTTCCATTTCAATTTTTTTTTACCAAGAGACATGCTTGTGAAATAAAGATGTGATATCTTCGCATGGATGGCTTGGTATTTCATTTCTGCATTGTTAATTTCTAGGATACTAAGATTCAGATCCAGGTAATCCTGATTAGAGGCCCCTTAGAAATTTTATCTTCCTTGAATCAATTGAGTTAGATTCCTTTTCAAATTGCTCTCATTGTATAAATCACATGATTCTGAACTTTGAATAGTTTAGCTTAGAGAAAAATACTACACTGCCTGGGTAAGCTTAATTAAACTCCCTTGAGGAAGTCTTGAGCCTCTTTCTTTTTGAAAGTATCATGATTCCTTCAAGAAATATTTAAGAGAAAAAAAGAATTAGTGATGAGAAGGAGATAAATTCTCCTTCTCTAGACTGCATGGGGTACTCATTATTTCGAACAAGTGGTGTATGTTATCTCACTCATTTTATACTAGGTAGAACATTTATGAGATAAAAGGTGTGCACCTAACTGAAAGGACCTTCATAATGGAATTGTATACTTGCATGTGATTAACCATATTAAAATTTAAAAATAACACATGGTTAATGATCCGGATTATTTTCAGCACAAAATGAGAGCAGAGATATAATAAAGAAATGCACAGAGATATCGTGGATATCCAATAATATAACATAAATGTATCAAAGATGCAACCATAAACACAGATATACAGTAATACACGATTTCTATTAATGAAAGAAATGTACAGAGACTGTAAAAATACAGAGTGAAAGACTCGCTAATTGTCGCATCTTATCTCTGAGAAGAGATGCGACGGATACTTGCATTCGCAAGAATATGATCGTTACAATGAGGCTCTAAGGGCCTTTTTACCATAAGAAAAATCCAAAACCCTAACCCCAAAGGATGAAAATCCAAAAGGTTTGCGGGCCCCGATGGGGGTAGTTGATATGTCAACTTCCCATAGGCGTAAATTTTGCATACGATATCTGTTTGGGGCTCTCAATACCTCGTTAGAAAGATCTATCCGAGGACTACAATTTTTGTGTGAGCAACATGAAGGAATTATTATGTTGCTCCTCATTTTCCCAAAAAAATTCGTTTAGGGCCTCAAAACGACTCTGAAAGTTTAAGACCCGAAAAAACTGTTAAAAATAGTAAATTGCTAGAAAATTGTTTTGAGCCAGTTGGAAAAGGTGGGTGGCCACCGATATCCACCTGGATCAATCCTCCCTCCTTAGAAAGAAATGGTATCCATTGCGTTGAGTGCCCAGGGGAGAGGGAAAAGCGTTTGTTGAATATGTATCTTTATAAATTGCTTGCCTTGTTGGAGAGGTTGTGTTGCTTAGCTTGTGGAAGGTTGTCATGAACTTGTTGTTGGTGGGGTTGAATCTCTTCAACTAGTTGGGCTATCTGAGATAACTATGTGCAGAAGGAATATTTGCATTTTGTTGCAATCTTGTCGACCTGCTTCTATTGGATAGAAGGTGCTTGGGTTGAGGCTGTAGTTGTTGTAGTATCCTTCTATTCCCCTTTTGAACAGATTGTGAAGAAGCTGAATTTTGTAGTATGCGATACTACCTTGCAACAATGTTTTTGTGGGACAATAGTTGGAACTACCTCTGGTATTCTATAGAGATGACCCCTTAGAGTAACAATGACACTACGGGGTCGAGACTCATAAATAACACCGACATCCAATGGGGAAACATCACATAATACCTCATCCTTGAAGGGTTGGATGCCGTATGAAAATCGACATTTTTGGCTGACACGAAGATCTCATCCTTGGCTAAGCCACCCAATGTTGTATGGTTGCAGGTGTGGTGTTGTCGACAATCCCAACTGTTTGACGACCTCTACTGAGATGAGGTTCTTTTGGCTTCCGCTATCAACAATAAAATGCAGCGGGGTCCCCTTCACCCACATCTGTGAATGAAAAAGTTGCTCCCCCTCTTCAGGATCTGTTGGTTCTTCTGGTTGAATTGTTGCGGTTGCAACAATAGCAGCAGGGTCTGCGTCGATGATCTGTCTTTTAACAGTATTTTCATAATCAAATTTTGAATCAGGTTTCAACTCCTTCTCTTTGATCTCGGTGACCAATGACTGTTTTGAGAGACATTCATTGATGTTCTGCCAAGGTATTTTGTGGAAATATGACCATTTTTTGGTGTCCTTCCTCATCTTTCCATGACCCTTCTTTTCCTATGGCTTAGACTAGTTTTCAAGAAGTTGTTTTTTAGGGTCGTCTTTCTCATACTTTGGTTGTTTTGGATTTGTAGATCCGAACTCCCATTTGTTTTGGTGCTTAAACTTCTGCTCGATTTTAACATCATATCAATAAGAAAAATCGAGTGATGAGATGTTCAGAAAATCCATTTCAGTTTGGATGTATCTGTGTAGAGCCCTATGGTATTTTAGAGCCAAATGTCGTTCGAAGTCCTTGATACCCAACTTGGTGTGCAAGGTATGGAAAGTATTGGTGAACTATGAAATTGCTTGGCCCCTTTCTTTCTGCAGTGTGGTCCATCTCATGTATTGGTCCTCATAGTTGCCAATAGGGTAATACTGTTCCTTTACCACATCCACAAAAAAATCACAAGTGGGCTCGGCCCCATATATTCCATACTCCTCTGTTGAACTATGATTCCAGTAAGTTTCCCACCAATGTTTGATATGGGGGAGATATTTAAGGAGTGCGAAGGTGATCTTTTCTTTGTCGAAAAAATTGTGAACATAGAAATAGCCTTCTAGCAAGTTTAATCATATATCTAGGGCTTTTGCATCTATCTTTCCTTCAAATACAGGAATATCAAAATTAACCTGTACCTTGAAAGATGAGGTGCATCCAAAGTGGCCGATTGATAAAGATGTGCCTGTTTCTATCGGTAGGCGTTGAAGGATGTGGGGAAAATTCTCCATCATTTCGTCCCTTTGCCGCGTGAGAGCTTTCTCAAGAAATAGATTGATAGGATCATCTGCTCCATTGTCTTTCTTTTCTTCCGCCATGGAGGGTTTCTTGGGCATGAGAGAGAGATTGTCTTCAAGAGAGAAAAGCTCGAGACTCAACTTGCTATACCCGGACCTCGTCGAGGACATGCACTGAAAAAAAAAATGATCAAGAGTAGCCTACTCTGATACCACTGATCCGGATTATGTTCAACACGAAATGAGAGCGGAGATATAATAAATAAATGCACAGAGATATCACAGATATCCAATAATTTAACAAAATTGTATCAAAGATGCAACCATAAACACAGAGATACAGTAATACATGATTTCTATTAATGAAAGAAATGTATAGAGACTGTAAAAATACAGAGTGAAAGACTTGCTAGAATGGTGGTAGCTTATCTGTTAGAAGGGATGTGATGGCTACTCGCATTCACAATACGATGATCGTTACAATGAGGATCTAAAGGCATTTTTACCATAAGGAAAATCCAAAACCCTACACAAGAAGATGAAAATCCAAAAGTTTTGCGGGCCCCGATGGGGGTAGTTGATACGTCAAATTCCTGGGGGCATAAATTTTGCATACGATCTCTGTTTGGGGTGCTTGATACCTCGTTAGAAATATATATCCAACGACTACTATTTTTATGTGAAAAACTTCGAAGGTATTGTTCAGTTGCTCCCCATTTTCCAAAAAAACGTCATTTAGGGCCTCAAAACGACTCCAGAAGTTCAAGACCCAAAAAAACTGCTAAAAATAGTAAATTACCAAAATTGCCAAACAATTGTTTTGAGATAGATGGAAAAGGTGGGTGGCCACCGATTTCCACCTGGATTAGTTAAAGTCTCAAACCTTTCATCAATCCAGTAGAAATACTCGTAAAACTTTATTTTTCATCAAGTTACATTCTTTTCCATAGATGTAGTAGATTATTGAAGGGATAAAATTGATTTTCAATCTACATATTTTAGACTCAACCATCCTTTTTCTTATCCCAACCACATTCTGAGAAATTATGGGATTTTTTTCATGTATTACAAGGCACAAACAACTTGTTATTTGTAACTTCCATTCATATTGAATGGCATGGATATAGATTTCATAAGACATTTTAATTATTAATTCTAGTATTTTAACATAATCCATTCATTGGATAAATGTTTTAGACCTCATTTTTTTTTCCTGAGAGCCAGTTTATATTATTTTCCGAAGGTCATAAGGGAGTGAAAATATTGTTTTTCACTTATATTAGTTTTATATTCCAAACATCAATGAGCTCTTTTTCTCACCCCTTTCCCACAACTACCACCCTCAATCCTTATTGGCCCTCCAGAGAGCTAAGGGAGGAAAATACCCAATCCAGGTGGTCTTAAGAGGGCTTACATACAACTCATTCACCTATCCTTCTTCCCCTTTCACTACCTTAGACATCAGGATCATCTGAGGTGAAGCTACCCTATACCTTCTGTCAATCTACCAAAGAGGTTGTAACTGAATTGACTGCTAGATAGGTGGGATTTGTCTCAATGGATGGATTTTTATTATAAAACCTACAATCCCAATAAACGAAATCCATCATTTACCTACTAGCTTATNCCTGATATTTATCTTTTCAAGCTTGTTACTCCCTCTTTTATCTAGAGGATTTTTTTCCTCTTCTCTTATGTGATTTTCCTTCAATGGTTTCCTATTCATTTCCCTCATTTGACTACAGATATTTTGAGTAATGATAATCTCAATGTTGGGGATAATTTACTCAGGAGTATAGATATTTTGATGGAGAGTGCATCAATTCTTCCTCATGTTCATATATAATGTTTTCATTTATTAGAAATGATTTCGAATCGAGAGTTTCTTCTAGAATCAACATTTCAAAATATATTCCAGCATTGAAGGAAGGAGAAGCTTGTTCGAGTTACTTCACACACACCTAGGATTTATTTTTCCTAAGGTTTTTCCTATGTTTATTAGTCTTTATCCAGTCTCCTAAATTTTAGGGAGAATATTCCTCTAGGAGAATATTCTCTTCATTTTTCACTTCAGTTTGACTAGTTGAGTGGAGTCTAGATGCTACATTGGTTTTATCACCATGCAACATTGGGATCATCACCAACTAATTTGAATTGTCCTTGGGATCATCACCAAACTAGCTAATTACCCCTAATTTCATGATTTCCTCCTCACTTCACTATGTTTCAGTCAGTTAACTGAATACTGGTAGACTAGTTAACTCAACTAGGTGGTAGTTCACTCCCGTAACTGCCTGAGAGACTAGACTAGGTGGCAATTTAGTCCTGTAACTATTGGTGTGTGTCCAGATCACTCTATAACACCACTATGGTGCATTGTATTCTCTTCGAGTGTGCATTGGTTGAGTTATACATAGTATATCATGTGTAAATTATTCATTATTCATTTGGTTAATGAGAATTGTTCCATTCTTTCTCTCTTGCTTCTTCTTTCTCAAGTTCTCTCTGAAAATGTGTGTGGTATTTTATAGCTAGATATATTCTATGAAATTTCAACACATTTACATGGTATCAGAGCCGATGGACTGCTAAGAAAAAGATACACCACATTATTTTTGAAGGTACCAAAGATTGAAGACAACGGAAAAATGGAACTCCAAAAAGAATTTGTTCTTACACCTTACAACTTATTTGTATGGAAGGAGAAGATGATAATTCATATTTGAAGAAGAGGATTGTACAATTTAACCATGAACACAAAGACAGAACCAACATCAACCATATAAAAATCTAAGTATCTAAATCGAATAGATGAAGCATTCAGAACAATTTGAGGTTTCATTTCTCTCGATCTCCTCTTTCACATATCTTCTTGTAAAACCCCCAATGAAGCCTGGACCACCATGGAATGCCTATTTGGAAAATAGTGTGAGAAGAGGGGACACATGATCGAGGTGGAATTTCTTACATTGGATCCAAAAATATTCCACAATCTCCAATATTTCTTTACAAAATTTAAGGATTTACTATCGCAACTCAAGGCTTGCGGGGTTGATAAATCAAAGGAGGAGAAACAAATAGTTGTCACCATTCTCTCCAAACTTGGTCCTGAATCCTTATTGTTTGTATCCACATTAAATTTATTCAAATTCACCTTTGGGGCCACCTGGAATATGCCTTCTCTTGAAGAATTTATCGAATCCCTGACACAAGAGAAAACCAAGCTCATCAATATGGGAAAAATGAAAGGTCCAAAGGTGCATTAAATTACTATGAAATATGGAAGTGGTCATTAATATCATAAATTTAAATATAAATACATAATTAAATCTCATGAAAATCCTAAAAAGGAAGGGTACTCAAAACCCTTCACTGATGCCTCTGGATCCAAAGGTGGAAAGGGAAGAAAAGGGGAGAAATGCACATACTTTCATAAAAGATTCCATCCAGAATCAGCGTGCATGCAAAAAAAAATAGATCTAATGACTCAAATACTTAAAAAAAACAACCTTGGATATCGCATCCCTGAGGGTTCCAAGAAGAAGAAGCCAGAAGATCTTAATCCCAAGAAAGGCAATTCTAGCTATGCCTTGATTGCCATCAACTCCTCTCTCGATGCTTGGATCGTAGATTCGAGAGCATCACACCAAATGGCTCCCAAAAAATTAGTCTATTCTTCATTATATGCATGCAAAGGTCCTCCCATTATGATGGGGGGAAACTCTCCATTCGAGGTCACTAGCAAAGGAAGGATTGAAATCACCAACAACAGCTTCGAGAATGTGTTGCACATTCCCAAACTTTTTGTCAATCTTCTCTCCATGTATCAGATGACAAAGTCTGGCACCATAAAGAAATTCATATTCAAATCTAATGCAGTGGATATCTGTGACATGCAAACCAATTCCAATATTGCTATCGTTTAGGTAAATCCTTCATCTAGATTGTATACATTTTATGAATTTATTGAACTAGATTATGCTTTAATGCTTACCGATACTGATGAAAGTAGTAGGATATGGCACGAAAGGTTTGGGAATTTGAATTTCAGATATATGCAACATATTAGAAATAAAATATTGGTTGATGGTCTATGAGACATCCATTTTTCCAAAGGAATCTATGAGGGACGTGTTCTTGGAAAATGCCCTCAAGATAAATTTGACAAAGGAAAGACTCAGAGAGATTCCTCTGATTTAGCTATGATCCATAGTGACCTCATGGGCCCTTTTCCGAATCCATCAATCAACAAAGCGAGGTATGTTCTCATTTTTGTTGATGATTTCTGACGCTTCACATGGATTTACTTTCTCACGCAAAAATAAGAGGTCTTTCAACACCTCAAAGATTTCAAAGCCCTGGTTGAGACACAGTCAGGAAAGAAAATCAAAATTCTTCAAACTGATAATGGAGGAGAGTATATTAACCATGAGATCCATAATATTTTTCATGAGCTAGGGATTCAGTTGCAGCACACAGTTCCCTATACTCCGCAGCAAAATAGAGTTGTTGACCAGAAAAACAGATCTCTAAAAGAGATGGCATCTTGCATAGTACATGAAAATTATCTTACACAAATATTATGGGACGAAGCACTTAATTGTGCAACATACATCCAAAACATTTCTCCCCATATATATGTTAAGGATAAGACCCCCTACGAGGCTTGGAGCAGCCTCAAACCGGAAGTGACCCACTTTCTTATTTTCGGTTCATGTGCATGGGCCTAGATTCCCTCTGAAAAGAGGAAGGTACTTGATCCACATAGAACAGAGTGTATCTTTGTTGGATTCCCCGATGATGTGAAGGGATACAGACTTATTGATATTTCCTTGGACCAGATAATCATTGATCGAAGTGTCCAATTCAAGGAAAGTGTCTCACATGTACCTCAATAGCCGCATGCAGACACCTTCATTCTTCCACCTGTCCGAGATGATGAGCATGCACATGCCTACTCTTATTCATATGAGAGTTTTGATTCATAGGATTCAAAGGATTTAGATGATACATATACAGATTCATTCCAGTCAGATGGAGAGTTAGTGGATCCAGATGAAAATGCAGAGCCAAAGTAGAGGCCCAAGAGGGCCCAGACTAGTCTTTAGGATGTAGGGGATCTTGTTGGTGATCCAGTTGATACTAGGAGGACTCAATATGATTTCTAGGATCCTCCTCTTGCACTCATTACCACTAAATCATTGCCTCCCAAGCATATTTTCTTGGTTCAGTCTTAAGATCGACAGTCTTATGGAAAGGCTGCTAAAAATCCCTTTTGGGAATTCACCATGAAGGAGGAGTACAAATCCCTCCTCGAGAAGAAGACTTGGGATCTGGTTCCCCTTCCTTCTAGAAAGAAACTTGTTAGGTGCAGATGGGTCTACAGGACCAAGAGCGCAATGGATGGATAGATTAGTAGATACAAATCCATGCTAGTTGCTAAAGGCTTTCAATAGGTACATGGCATTGAATATGACGAGACCTTCTCCACAGTAGAGAAAATGGATTCCATATGTTTGTCACTTTCCATTGTGGGAATCAAGGGATGGGAAGTCCATCAAATGGACGTGAAGAATGAATTTATTCACGGTGATCTCTCTGAGGATATCTATATGGAGAAACCACATGGATTTATGCAGGATTCATATTTGGTTTTTCGACTGAAGAAATATATTTATGGCCTTAAGAAGGCTCTAAGCACATGGTATGCCAAGATGGACTCCTATCTACTGTTACAGAACTTTGTACATTGTAAATTAGACCTAAATGTCTACATGCTCATGAAGGTTGATTCACTTCTACTCTTACTTTTGTATGTTGATGATTTGTTGATTATCGGTTGCATGAATTCAGTGACTATTGCAGTCAAGAGGATTCTACAGGACACGTTCTTGATGATGGACATGGGTCCACTACATTTCTTCCTTGGAATCAAGATCAGTCAAGATGCATCAGGCATCAAACTATCTCAGGCCAAGTATGCACGAGATCTCCTTGAGATATTTCACATGACAGACTGCAAGTTTTCCCCAACTCATTTCCTATCAGGATTCAAACTTGAGGAGGGTAGGGAAACTCCACTGGTTGACAACACACTATACAAACAACTATTGTGGATATTGTTGTATCTCACGCACTCTAGAATAGACCTCTCCTATGCAATTGTCACAGTTTCAAGGTTCATGCAGGAGCCGCATGAGATACATTGGAAGGCTGCAAAGCATATCCTTCAATAAGTACAGGGCACCATCACCTTTGGGATTATTATGCAATAGACTCTACATTGGATCTCGTCGAGTTCATTGATTATGACTGGGATGGCGATAACATTGATCGCAAGTCCACATTTGGTTACTCACTGAGTCTTGGTTTCGGGCCTATCTGTTGGTCGAGAAAGAAGCAGGCTACCATTTCTCTATCTTGAGCCAAGGCAGACTATAGAGGGGTAGCTAACATAGCCATTCGAGCTATGTGGCTACAAAATTTTCTCATTGAGTTGGGAAATCAGTTTCATCGGTCGATTGTCATATGGTGTGACAACCAGAACACTCTGAAGTTCTGCAGATATCCATTTCAGAGGTAGCGGATGAAGCACATCGATATCCAAATGCACTACATCCAGGACTTAGTACATGAGGGGATCATCAACCTGGAGTTATGTCCTTCAGTAGAATAGATGGTAGACATCTTCACCAAGACCTTCATTGAGTAGAAGTTCCATTCTCTTCGAAGTCGTCTTGGAGTGAACGACGCAGTTTCCTAGAAATTGTTAGTTCTTCCTTTTACACTACATTTACTTTTACGGTGGGTTTTCCCATGAGGTTTTCTCTCTTTCCTCACTTTATTTCAGTGTATATTTTGTATTTTGGTACCTAGCATGGCCTCGTTGTTGGGACCCATTCTTTATTTTCACCATAGTGATGTTTAGCGGGGGTGTTGGAGTTACTTCACACAAACCTAAGATTTATTTTTCCTATGTTTAATAGTCTTTATCCAGTCTTCTAAATTTTAGGGAGAATATTCTCTTCATTTTTCACTTCAGTTGGACTAGTTGAGTCAAACTAGGATCATTGGGATGGTGATGATCATTGGGATCATTGGAATCATCACCATGCAACATTGGGATCATCACCAAATAATGTGCATTGTCCTTGGGATCATCACCATACTATCACATTACCCATGATTCCATGATCTCCTCCTCACTTCACTCTGTTTCAGTCATTTAACTAAAGACTAGTAGACTAGTTAACTCAACTAGGTGGAAGTCCACTCTCGTAACTTCATGAGAGACTAGATTAGGTGGTAGTTCACTCTCGTAACTTCATGAGAGACTAGATTAGGTGGTAGTTCACTCCCGTAACTATTGGTGTGTGTCTATATCACTCTATACCACCACTATGATGCATTGACTTCTCCTCCAGTGCACATTTGTTGAGTTATAAAGAGTATATCATGTATAAATTATTTATTATTCATTTGGTTGATGAGAATTCTTCCATTCTTTCTCTCTTGCTTCTTC
>ML779916.1:208272-220819 GCA_009831015.1 Picea engelmannii | reverse complement strand
CATACCCATTCTTAATAGGACCAAAGTATTTACCTTGAGATCCCTTAGTTGGGATATTGTTGTTTCTTTAGGGTGGATCTACTGATGGGATGTTTTTTTTAGGCTAACCTAAATCTTTTCCATATCCAAAAGGATTTGAAGGTATTGTTTCTAAGGTTCCTTATTTCAATTGAAAGGAAGAGATTGCTTGGCAGTTATTATTCTTTTTCTTCTTGGCCTATTTCCATACAATAATGACCCAAGGAGTATGCTTGTTATAGCCTCAATATCTAACCAACTTCCATATAATTCGAAATATATTTTCCACATGTAATTGTTGGGGGTTAGAATTGACTTCGATAAATTTTCACTGTCGAATCAGCTTGACTCAACTACCTATGTGTCCAAATCCTAGCCGATGGTTGGGTTGGTAGATCCATCACCCAACTATCTTCGATTATTGTCTATTGTCTGATAGATAGGCATGTCGACTACTTGACTGACTAGTGTAGTATGTTGGTTGATCACTCGATTGACTGTATCTAGATGTAAGTCAACCTCTCTACTGATTGAACCTACGAGATGTGTGACAAACAATAAATGATTAATGTTCCAACACCCCCCCATTAGCACACATCTATAGATATTTAAGAGGTTAAATTATGTCATTATGACCCCCCCCCCCAACCATAATTGTAGCTTCTTGAATCCCAAGTATCATGAAGATCTTGATAAATATGGATTAAACTAAAGGTTTGGTGAATATATCAACAACCTAATCATATTTTCTACAATATTCAAGAGAGACATCAATTTCATGAACCAACTATATTAATTAGTGAGCATGGAGCTCAACATGCTTCATCTTAATGTGGTAAATACGATTGTTAAAAACATATATTACACTCTAGTTATCATAGTAGATTGTAGTCAAGGTCTTAATAGGAAGGAATATTTCTCCCAAAGGTTGAAAAATCGATACTCATTTTATCTTCTTGAACAACACCATGATATTATTCATATGTAGTTTATAAAGAGACTACCTTTTGTTTCTTGCATGACCAGACCAATAGTCCATTTCTATAGTGAAACACATAGCAGAGGTGAACTTCCAATCATCACTATTACCAGCATAGTTGGAGTCGATGAAGCCAACCAGCAAGTCTGAACTCTGACAATACTTAATACCAAAATGAATGGTACCCTTGAGATAGAGGAAAATTCATTTTCAAATTATTGTCTACGAACTCCTTGTGCCTACTTTGTGTGGAATTGCACTGTCTCTCCAAAGATTCTGAGCTTGTAAAAGGTTCAGGCTCTGCACACCTTGCATTGACACTGTATACTCCCTGCATGAAGACTACCAGAAGAGAAATAATTGAAAATTAAATAGAATAATAAACTCATTCATAAAACATACAAGTATACACACACATACACAAATGCAACAACAAAATATCTATTTGGGTTCAGAAAGAACAAAATAAGTTTATAGTCTTCTCTCAGGAAATTTTGAGAGTGTTTCTCTTCTCTTTCCAAAAAACTTACTTTCAACATAGGTTACATTGATTTATACATGAATCGTCTTCCCAAGCCTTCCCTTCTGATCAATCTAGTGCTTTCACATCTTAATAAAGGCATTCCTATAACTAAGCTATCAAAGTAAATGCTCATTTACAATTTTAGATATGAGTTGACGTGCAAAATCTATACAATCTACAGTCATTAAAAGGAAATTACAACCTTCTGTATATACATACAATGATTATAGTATTTATATATCAGAGTATCTTTAATTACAAATGTCTTAAAATTAAATGTTGTGTCTTCCTTGGAATCCAAACCAGTTAATGTGTGTTGTGTTGTACGCTAACTCATCTCCCACAATACTTCATTAATTGTTCTGATGATGCTCCTGCATCAGAATCCCCTGGAAAAAATATTTGTGGACTCTTTTCCATGAGCTCCTCAACTCCCTTTCCATGGTTATGAATGTCTTATTCAGTCAACCAACTGGCATATTCTATTGGACGATACCTCCATTTGATCAATATTCATAATAGACCTTCCTCCTGGTTCTTTTAGCAATCCTTTTCTCTAAAATCCTTTCAATCTAGAGTTTTTTATACTGTGGGCATCTGTTTCATCCAATGGAATTCATATTGATCATATATTTCTCCTGTGCCATCCATTCTACAAGGATACAAGTCTACTACATTAAATATTGGTGAAATTCCCATGTTCTCTGACATCTCAATCTCATAAGCATTTACAAAAAAAATCCTGAGGATTTTACAAGGTCCTATATTTTTCATCTTGAACTTATTTTATTTCCCTCATGGTAATATTATATTTCTCAGATGTTCCATAACTTGGTTTCCAACTTCAAAATTCACCTCTTTCCTTTTCTGATCTACTCTATCTTTGTATCTCTGGTTTCTATTCTGTAGCTAGCCTTTGATTTGTTCATGCAATTTCTCCATTTTTGTAGCAAAGAATTTTTCTCCTACACTCCAAAATTTAGCTTGTCCCAAATATCTTAATTAAAAAATTCCTCTGGGGTGCATTCCATATACTATCTGGAATGGGCTCTTACCAGTAGTCATGTTTTGTGAATCATTATATGCAAATTCTGCTTGAGTCAGAACTTGATCCCACTGACTCTTAAGTTCAGCCACCAAACTTCTTAGCAAATTTCCCAAGATTCTATTCACTACCTCAGTCTGTCCATATGTATGAGGGTGATATCCTAAACTAAAAGACACATTTTCCCCAGTTTCTTCCACAAATTCCTCCAAAAATGTCCTACAAATTTTGTGTCTCTATCTGAGACTGTACCCCTAGGTAACCCATGCAATCTCACAATCTCCTTGAAAAATAAATTTGCTATATGGGTAGCATCACTTGTTTTGTGACATGGTATAAAATGTTCCATCTCTGAAAACCTATCAATGACTACGAAAATTGAATCATTTCCCCTCAAGGTTCTTGGTAATTCCAGAAAAAATAAAATCCATACTTATAGCATCCTATGGCCTAGTTGGAGTAGCCAATGGTTGGTATTTTCCTATATTCTTCTACTTTCCTTTTGTATATTGGAGAATTCTTCATTTGTACACAAACTTGTTCACATCAGATCTCATTCCTAGCCCATAGTATGAAGAAATCAACTGTGCATATGTCTTATCATGGAAAAAATGTCCAGCCAGTCCTCCATTGTGATTTTCCTTCAACAGTTTGTCCCTCATTAAACAATTTGGGATACATAATTGAGTCCCTTTGAACAACAACCCTTCTTGGATTAGGTAGTCCATCCATTGGCTTGTGTCCCTCATCAAAGGAATTTCACAAGCTTCATAAGCCTCCTTCAAGTCTAAGTCTTCCTTATACATTTTCTTTAGGTGTTCAAATCCCAAAGTCTCCACTTGGAGTTCCTACAAAATCAAACATCTCTTGATCAAAGAATCTGCAACTTTTCTAGCACTCCCACTAATATCATTAATGAAAAATGTTAAATTTTCATGAATTCTACCCATTTTGCATGTCTCTGATTCAACTTCTCTTGTCTGGTTATAAAATGCAAAGCATTATTGTCAATATATGAAATAAAATCTTTTGGTATAAGACAATTCCTCCATTTTTTCAAAGCTTGAATTATAGCATACAATTCCTTATCATAAGTCAAATATTTCCACTTAGCATAATTCAACTTGTCACTAAAATATGAAATAACCTTATCATCTTGAATTAAAACTGCATTGATGGATACTCCACTTGCATCACACTTGACTTGGAAAGTCTTCCTGAAATATTACAAAATTAAGATGGGTTGTTCTGTTATCTTCTCCTTTAACCATCTAAATCCTTTCTCAGCTTCTTGTTTCCAGTCAAAGGATCCATGTTCTTTATTTATAGTATCCACTATGGGCCCACAAATACTGCTAAATTTTTTTATGAACTTTCTATAGAAACTTGCTAACCCATGAAAACTACTTACTTCAAACACACTTCTCAAAGAAGGCCACTCCTTTATAGCTCTCACATTGTTTGGATCCATCTTCAATCCATTTCGAGAAATCACAAACCCTAAATACACAAGTTTTGTCTTCATAAAAGAACATTTCTTCAAATTTATCAACAACTTTTCTTGCTACAATTTCCTCAACACCATACTCAAGTGTCTCAAATGATCCTCCTTAGTATTTCTATAGACTAGGATATCATCCAAATAAACAATTACAATTTTTCCAATAAAATTTTTAAGCACTTGATTCATCAACCTCATGAATGTACTTGGAGCATTGGTTAAACCAAATGGCATAACAAGCCACTCATACATCCCTTCATTTGTTTTGAATGTTTTTTTCCATACATCTCCTTCTCTCATTCTTATCTAATGATAACCACTTTTCAAGTCTATCTTGGAAAAATAACTAGATCCAATCAAACAATCCATCAAATCATCCATTATGGGTAAAGGAAATCTATACATGATGGTTATTTTGTTGATAGCTCTAGGATCTGTGCACATTCGCCAGCCACCATCCTTCTTTGGACTCAACACAGATGGTACTGCACATGGGCTTAGACTTTTTTTGATCAACCATTTGTCCAACATCTCTTGGACCTGCTTCTTGACCTATTCATTCTCTTGAGGGGTCAACCTATATGATGCTTTATTTGGAAAAATTGCACACAAGATAAGGTCAATATGAGGACTAATACTTCTAATGGGAGGTAAAGTATGAGGAAATTCATCTGCCACAATGTCAACAAACTCATTCTATAATTCCTTAATTTCAATAAGTAAATCATTCATGGAAGTATTTGTAAAGATATCTCTCAGCTTACCTATGATAGAAAAATGCATCTCTTGACCTCTCTTAACTTCTTTCAAGAGCTCCTTCCCACTCATGGGAAGTATACTCGGATTGGCCTCATTTTCAACTAACTTATCTTCTAGTGGTAACAACATATGTCGAAACCCATTCTTATCAAGGGTATAAGTATTCTTTCTCCCATCATGTATGAAATTTTTGTCATATTGCCATGGCATCCCCAACATAACATGAAAAACATCCATAGGTATGACATCACATAAAACTTCATCCTTATAACTACCAATATTAAATTCAACTTTACATTGTTTACTTACCATGAGTTGAAGTCATTTTTACAGCCACGAAACCCTATACGAATTCAGATGTGTTGTCATTTCCAACTTTATATTTTTCACCATTTTTGTGGACACTAAATTGTCAGTGCTCCCACTGTCTATTATCACCTTGCATACCCTATATTTTGACTTACAAGAAGTTATGAACATACTCCTTCATGATGGATCTTGCACCTCCTTTTCCAGTTTCAAAAGGGATTTCCTCATCATGAGTGATCTTCCCTCTTCAACAACTTATTCTTTTGTCTTTTTCTTTACAGTCTTCTATTGAGCCTTAGTAACGTGGGCTTCTCTAAAACTTGCAGTTTTGTTTTTAGGACATTCCCAAGACATGTGTCATGTTTTCCCAGAAGTATAAAACTTAATCTCTCCCTCGATGAATCTTCCTATGCCTGTTGGAAAATGCCTCCTTCCTCTATAGTCTCCCCCTCTAGAGATTCCGCCTCTAGCTATCTAATTGTCAGCGCTGCTAGCTTCTTCCCTTGTTTTCTGAAAATTTTCTCTTATGGTTCCTTTCCCTCGGGTTGGATTATTTCCCTTGTTCTTTTGGCTCTATTTTCTTGCCAGTTTTTCTTCTTCCTTCAGGGCTACCTGATAAGCATCTTCTACAATCCTCACTGTCACCATACTAATCTCATCTTGAATTTTGTACCTCAACCCATTGATATACCTAGCAAATTTTTCTTCATCGTTTTCCCTATGTCATGTTCTTATATTCAACTTATAGAATTCTTTAGTATAGTCTTTCACTGACAAACCCTTTTGTCTCAAATTCTGTAATCCTCTGAATAGATTCAACTGATGATCCTTGGGTACAAATTTATCCTTGAGCTTAGCTACCACTCTATCCCAACTCTTAATCACAGGCTTACATTTCCTTATTTTTTCATCTTGCAACTCATCCCACCATAAAGCTGCATGTCCCTTCAACCTCATCACAACATGCTTTAATTTCTTCTCATCATAAATCTCCTCATAATCAAAATATTTATCTAAGGCATTTATCCATTCAAGCAATTCTTCTACATTCAAATTACCTTCATACATTGGGACTTCCATCTTCTCCCTGGTCCCTAGCTTGACAACAACTCTTAGCAATCACTCATTTGTTGCCTTCTCTCCTACAACTTCCTCTTCTTCCAGATTTTCATTCTCACCATCACTAACATCACCAGCTTCTGGTGTTCTCCTTTGTGCTACTTCCACAATGTCTAACATTGCATGAAGTTGTTTCATTTCTTCCTCCATAGTTGTGTTGGCTATAGGTCTCTCTTTACATCTCCTCTGCAGCATGGCTTCCAATATATCTCCACAAAAAGTTTTTTCCTACTCTGATACCACTTGATGCAACCCCTATGGACTGGTGTGACCTCTCAGTATAGGATCAAATCTAACAGGAGCCAAAGTGGCTCGCAGGTTCTTACAAAGACACTTATTTTCTCTTTTTCCACAGGTCCTCCAACATAGAGGCATGAATATTTAATTCACGAGGGTCTCTTTCCTCCGCTCAAAGTTATGCACGAGACCACAGGATAGAGCCAAGCACTTTGAAAAATGGGCTCATTTGGAACTTTGGGACTTCAGGACTCTAGGAGAAATCACCCAAACACAACATGCTTGAATCACCTAGAGTAGTTACCGGTCGAACCCGGTCATAAAGTGATATTGACCGGTAGTTGTGATTCCTCACCCTATCCTTCCACTCAATGAAAACACTTGATTAGATGGCTGGCGAGGATCCTCTGCTCTTGAAGATCTATAGCTAGGGTTTATTCTGGGACTCCGAGCTTCGGGTGTTCCTCTGCTCTAAATATATAAGACTAAACTCTTGAATGGTCGAATCTATGGACTGTCGAAGGGATTGGAGATCTATGACTGATGCTTCACTAGATATACAATGAAGATTTGTGTGTAAAATCGATGGTTCATGGGAAGTGTGGGGTCCAAGCACGTAATCTGGACTGTCAATTCCTTACCAAAGGATTTTGAGGGTTCTCTCAGTTTCGCCCGAGAACTATGCACTCGCTACTTCTCTTGAACTTTGTCACTTCGAGGAAGTGAAATTTGATGCACTCCTTGTGCTTCCCTCCCGAGATTTGACCTTTAGAATTTACGGCCCGCAAACTCCTTGCGCTTACTCTCCTTGGATTTGGATTTTCAAAGTCTCGTCTATGCACTCCTTGTGCTTACTTTGTGCAGAATCACACTGTCTCTCATGAGCTTCTGAACCTGTAAAAGGTTTATCCTTGTTGAAATAATGTAACTACAAAGAGTATTCTTATTATTATTAATATTTTATTCATAGGATCAATCCCTACTGTGGATTGATCATGTCGGATATTGTAATAGGACCAAATCCCCTTGTCAAAAGACAATTGTAATAGGAAGAATAAGAAGTCGACCCTAGCAGTTAATTAAGAGACCCAGAAATATAATAAAGGTGGGTTTACCCCCCCAGATTGAGAAGTCGGCCCTGCTAGTGAAGAGACACTTCACACGTTCCAGAACTTGTATAAATAAAGGAGGCTAGTGCCTCATTTCATCACAACTCACTTGCTCAGTTTGAGAGACAAGTTATGATCTGTTACCGGTAAAGGAGAGAGAGAGTGGCACATATCTTGGAGAGGACTTTCTGTTTTAGCATAGAGATCTCTTGGCATTGTATTGGCTATCTATATTAAGGAAGTTTTGTTGGGTTTTCTTCCCCTAGAGGGGTTCCTAGGATAAATGTTGTGTCTCTTGTGAATGTGTATTTCTCAGTGATCTTGTTCTTATGTTTTTGTTATCTATTGAAATGCAAAGAACTATAATAATGGCATAAACGTTAATATGGAATCAGAGCCAACCTAAAGGAAGCATATTTTGCAAGAGAAAAACATCACTGTTGTCGTATCTGCAAATTAGGGTTTTTCAAAAGTGAATCTTTTCAGCTTCAAAACCACCTAGAAAGTTGCACCCTCCCCCAAGGATCATTTTTTCACCTTCAGTGCACCTTTTTAGTGGCTGGATATCCTGGAAAGTGAAACCCTAGTTTCACAAAAGTACAAGAAGTACAAGAAAACCAGTACCAGAAGTACCAGAAGTACAAGAAAACCAGTACCAGAAGTACCAGAAGTACCAGAGTACCAGAAGTACTAGAAGCACCAGTCCAAAAATCCACATATCAGATTTGAAGGGGAAAATTTTGGATTTTCTCAGATCCAAACACACCAGGCAGCTCACCTCATCCAAGTGCATCTCCTGGTAAGTTCAGTTTTTTATTTTGAGCACTTTCATTTTTTGGTCATTTTCCTAGCTCCAGGTAAAGATGTCTGCAAGCATTAGGCTTGTTGACAAGTTAGAAGGAGTGGAAAACTTCTGTGCCTGAAAGTATAGGATTGGCCTCATTCTTGAAGAGAATGACCTAGCAAGATTCATCAAAAATGAAGTACTGGAACCCGACAATGCTACAGAAAAGACAAAGCATCAAAAGGACACAATAAGGGCCAAAAGAATCATTGTAGATTCAATCAAGGACCATTTGATCCCTTATGTGTCATCCAAGAAGACCCTGAAATAAATGTTTGATGGCTTGACCAAACTATATGAAGGAAAGAACATAAACCGGAAGATGAATCTTAGGACTCAACTGAAGAATACAAGGATGCAGAAAGGAGAAATGATTCAGGAATACTTCTCCAAAATCTCGGAATTCAAAGAATATCTAGAAGCTATTAGAGATACCATAGACGAAGATGAACTCATAATGACGACACTAAATGGTCTCACAGTACCTTGGGATGCTTTCATCCATATGATATGTGTCGGAAAGGAGAAACTGAAGTTCGACAGCCTATGGGAAGAATGCATCCAAGAAGAAACAAGAGTAGAAAATTGTGAAGCGCTACTAGCTAGCGATGATGATCAAGCCCTAGCCACCCACACCAAAGGAGGAAGGAAGAAACCCTACTTCAAAAGGGAGACTCATAGAGAGCCTCAACCATCAAACAAATCCAATAACAAAGAATCTCATCCAAGGAGATTTCAGAAGAAAGGACAACKCAAGGAAAGAGATCTCTCATCTATACAATGCTATCATTGTGATAAGATGGGACACAAGGCGAATTCTTGTCCAGTCAGACGAGAAGAATACAAGAGGAAACATAAGAGGCAACATGCCCACATAGTCGAAGATGAAGAGCCACCTACAAATATGATCAAGGACCATGTCTTGATCTCGGCCCTCTCAGGATCAGTAACACCTGGAGAAGACACATGTCTCATTGATAGTGGTGCATAAAAGCACATGATGGGTAAGAGAAATACTCTCTCTTGTATTTCAAAAAAGAAGTTTTCTCAAAAAGTGACACTTGGAGATGATTACCAATATCCCATCAAGGGAGTGGGAGAATCAAACTACAAGCTAGATTCAGAAAACTCAATAAAGATGAAGGACGTACTCTATGTACCAGGCTTGAAGAAGAACTTACTTTCCATATCAGCTTTTGACAAGAAAGGCTATAGAGTTTCCTTTATATATGGAGAAGTTATTATGTGGGCTAGAGGAGAAACCATAAATGAAGCAATCGTCATTGGAAATGAAGAAAATGGCTTATATAAGCTAAAGGGTCACCCAGAAACTGCCATGACCTATGCCATTGAAAACTCATGCGAACTTTGGCATAGAATATGGGCCCACATCAACTACAAGGCACTACCATACATATGCAAAGTTGTCACAGGTTTACCAGAACTCAAGGGTGATCAGGAAGGCATATGCAATGGATGTGCACAAGGGAAGAATATCAAGAACCCTTTTCCAAAGAGGGATAGCAAAGCAGAAGGAGTACTGGAACTCATTCATTCAGACATGTGTGGCCCAATGCCATCATCCTCCATTAGCGAGTATGTATACTATGTATCATTCATTGATGACTATTCTCGCAAGACCTGGATATATTTCTTGAAATCTAAATATGAAGTATTCAGCAAATTCAAGGCATTCAATGTCTTGATAGAGAATCTTTCTGAAAGGAAGATTAAGATATTCAGGTCAGATAATGGAGGAGAATATACCTCAAAAGAGTTCGTGAACTTCTGAAGAGATGTTGGGATCAAGAGGGAACTCACTACTCCCTATAATCCTCAACAAAACGGTGTAGTTGAAAGGAAGAACAGAACAATTATGGAAGCTGTGAAGACTATGATCCATGATCAAGATCTTCCTATGTACTTATGGGCAGAAGCAACAATGGCAGTTTTTTATGTGCAGAACCGATTATCCCATAGCGCACTTGGGTTCAAGACCCCGGAAGAGATGTTCACCGGAAATAAGCTAGAGGTAAGCCATCTCAAAATATTTGGCTGCCCAGTCTTCATACACATTCTGAAAGAGAAGAGAAACAAGCTAGAACCCTACGGAAAGAAGGGAATATTTGTGGGATACTATGAGGTCTCCAAGGCCTTCAAAATCTACATGCCAGGTCACCGCCACATTGAGATCAGCAGGGTCGTGACCTTTGATGAAGAAACAACACTTAAGAAATCAAGAACATGCCAGCTTGTAGAAGTATATGAAGAGGAACCAGTAATTTCCAGGATTACAAAATCGGTGAGGGAAGTTCCCAGAGATGCAGAACCAGTGAGGGAAGTTGTAACTTCTCCTGATGAGGAAACTCTTGAAGACCATGATGTAACAGAAGTTCAAGAACCTCCTTAAATGACCTTATCCCATAAAAGAAACCATGCTTGGGCAAGAGAGCTTATTAAATATGGAAAGAAGTATGGTGTTCCAGAAGGAACCTCGAGACAAGTGAAAATACCAAAGCCATTCTCCAGTTACACAGCTTTGATGTGTGATCTCCTAGATGAGGAGCCTACCTACTTTGAAGAAGCCATTCAAAAGAAGGAATGGGAAGATGCCATGACAGAGGAATACCAATCCATAATAAAGAACGATGTATGGGAAATAGTTCCTAGACCAAAAAGTAAGGATGTGGTATCATCAAAATGGCTCTTCAAAATAAAACATGCTGTTGATGGAAGTATTGAGAAATATAAAGCAATATTTGTCGCTCGTGGATTTTCCCAAAAGGAAGGCATTGACTATGAAGAGACATTCGCTCCTGTGGCCAGATACACCATCAGGACCATCATAGCTCTTGCAGCTAAGATGAAGTGGAAGTTGCACCAGATGGATGTAAAGACAACTTTCCTAAATGATGTCATCGAAGAGGAAGTGTATATAGAGAAACCTCAAGGATTTGAGGTTGAAGACAGGAAGTCTCATGTCTGCAGATTGAAGAAAGCCTTATATGGATTGAAGCGAGATCCTAGAGCTTGGTATGGCCATATAGACAATTTCTTGACGAGCTTAGGCTTTACCAAGAGCAATGCAGACTCAAATCTCTACTTCAAAATTATGGATAATGAGCTAGTAATCTTACTGCTATATGTGGATGACTTATTCTTAATTGGAGAAGAAAGGCTCATCGCTGAATGTAAAAGGAGACTTGCCTCAGAATTTGAAATGAAAGACCTTGGCCTAATGCATTATTTCTTAGGCCTTGAGGTATGGTAGAGTCCAGGGAGGATCTTCCTTAACCAAGGGAAGCACACGGTCGAGATCTTAAAGAGATTCGACATGCTGGAATGCAAACCCATGAATACACCCATGGAAGCAAAGCTGAAGTTGTTGGTTGATACTTCATCAGATTTAATTGATGCCACACTATATAGACAGATTATTGGATGACTAATGTACCTGACGAACACCAGACCAGACATTTGTTTTTCTGTGAACACCTTGAGTCAGTTTCTGGTAGAGCTCAAACGTGTTCACCTAGTGGTTGCAAAACATGTGATGAGGTACCTTAAAGGTACGATAGATTATGGTCTCAGTTATGACGGAGATCATAATTTCACATTGAGTGGATACGCTGATTCAGATTGGGTAGGAAGCATTGCTGATAGAAAAATCACTTCCGGGTGTTGTTTCAGTTTGGGATCAGCCATGATTTCATGGAAGAGTAGGAAGCAATCCATTATTTCTCTTAGCACAGCGGAAGTAGCGTACATTGCCGCATGTTCTGCTAGCTGTGAAGCTATATGGATTTGAAAGTTGTTGACCAGTCTATTTGACCTAGAGATGGAAGCAACCACGATCCTATGTGACAACCAGAGCTGCATAAATATGATAGAGAATCCTGTATTCCATGACAGGTCGAAGAACATAGAGATTCACTATCATTACATCCATGACATGGTGCAAAGAGGAGCCTTGAAGCTCCTGTATGTTAGCATGGATGAACAGGTTGCTGATGTGTTGACCAAACCTCTATCTCATGTAAAGTTTGAACACTTTCAAGATAAGCTTGGTATAGTCCGAAAGGACCCTCCCTGAAAGGGGGAGTA
>ML779916.1:184848-207994 GCA_009831015.1 Picea engelmannii | reverse complement strand
GATGATTTTAAGGATGGAAATTTATTTTAAAATGTAGAAACCTTGGCGAATCTTACTAATCCTTCATATGTCAACTATAAATGTTTGGCGATATTTTTGTAAAAATATTCAAATTTCTAAGGATTTTATATAGTTTTTATAAAATTTTGGCGATTTTTAAGGTAAAATAATTTTATGCTATAAAATTTGGGCGAATTATTTTTAAAATAGCGAATCTCTTTTTTGGAAAAACCATGGAAAATTAGCCCATGAGCGAAATTTATCCCCTAAAATCATCCCTGCTACCAGCTTAACAGTTGTGACATAGTGCCAGTCTAGTACTGTGATGGGCCAGCCTAGTGCTGTGATGAGGTATCATTTTTTTATACTGATACATATTGATGCAGATGATGATGGCATTCTTTCGAGAATGACAATGCTGCCGATGAAGAAAACTTTCGATGATTTATAGATATGCCAGCCAAGATGATATTGATGATGTTGTCCTCCCACCTGATGTTGTTGATGATGCTATTCTCTCTCTCTCGCATGATGCTACTGAAGAATACCCTTCTTGTTAATGGGGAGTGTTGAAATAATGTAACTGCAAATAGTATTCTTATTATTATTGATATTTTATTCATAGGATCAATCCCCATTGTGGATTGATCATGTCAGATATTGTAATAGGACCAAATCCCCTTTTGTGGATTGGTCAAAAGATAATTGTAATAGGCAGAATAAGAAGTCAGCCCCAGTAGTTAATTAAGAGACCCAGAAATATAATAAAGGTGGGTTTACCCACCCAGATTGAGAAGTCGGCCCTGCTAGTGAAGAGACACTTCACACGTGCCAGAACTTGTATAAATAAAGGAGGCTAGTGCCTCATTTCATCACAACTCACTTGCTCAGTTTGAGAGACAAGTTCTGATCTATTACCGACAAAGGAGAGAGAGAGTGGCACATATCTTGGAGAGGACTTTCTGTTTTAGCATAGAGATATCTTGGAATTGTATTGACTATCTATATTAAGGAAGTTTTGTTGGGTTTTCTTCCCCTAGAGGGTTTCCCAGGATAAATTTTGTGTCTCTTGTGAATGTGTATTTCTCAGTGATCTTGTTCTTATGTTGTGGTTATCTATTGAAATGAAAAGAACTATAATAATGGCATAAACATTAACAAGCCTCCGCACACCTTATGTTGGAACTGTGCACTCCTTACTCAAAGACTACCAGAAGAGAAACAATTGAAACTTAAATAGAATATTAAACTCATTTATAAAACATACAAGTATACACACACACACAAATGCAACATCACGGTATCTATTTGGGTTAAGAAAGAACAAAACAAGTTTACGATATTCTCTCACGAAATTATGAGAGTATTTCTCTTCTCTACCCAAAAACCTTACTTTTAGCATAGATTACATTGATTTATCCATGAATCGGCTTCTCGATCCCTCCCTCCTGATCAATATAGTCCTTTCGCATCTTAATAAAGACATTCCTATCAATAAGCTATCATAGTAAATGTTCATTTACAATTTCATATATCGGTCGACGCTCAAAATTTGTACAATCTACAGTCATTAAAAGGCAATTACAACCTTTCGAATATACATATAATGATTCTAGTCTTTAGATCTTAGGAGATCTTTAATTACAAAGGTCTCAAAATTAAATGTTGCATCTCTCTTGGAATCCAAATCAGTTAATGTGCATTGCGTTGTATGTTGACTCATCTCCCACGACGCTTCATTAATTGTTCTGATGATGCTCCTACATCAATTTTGGATCCTCCTCGACCTCTGTGAGTGTTTTGGATCCTCCTCGACCTCTGTGAGTGTTTTGGATCCTCCTCGATCACGCACCAAGCTAGAGTTGTGTCAGAGCTATGGTTTGTAAAAGTTCTCCTTTACCAATACTTTGAAGTTATTCTCATGTGGTAATATTTACATGATTGCAAAATCTAAATTAATAACACTTGTTAACAACAAATCATTTATAAATTTATAAATAAATTTGGATTTTTAAAATGATGTATTTTATATCAAAATTAAAAAATTAATACCAAATACATATTGAAAATATTAATTTAAGATTATTGTTATGCTTTAAGATATTTATACATTCTAAAAATAGATGAAACTAATGCATAACCACCTTAACATTGATTTAATTAAAATTGATAAAATATTAATTTAAGACTATTATTATGCTCTATGATATTTATACATTCTAAAAACAAAAATTATGAAAATGATAAGATGAAACTCATGCATAACCAACTTAACAATGATTTAGTTAAAATTGACTTTTTAAAAAACTTGTGAATACTAGATTCCCTTTTAACTTGATATTAACTTTGTATTTTACTTAATATTGACTTTGTTTTTTACTTAATATTAACTTTGCACTAACCACAACTTTGATTTAGTCAACATTGATTTAAAATAGGATATACTAAAACCACTTAACTCTATAAACAACCACAACCTTAATTTAGTAAACATTTATTTAAAATGGAGTCTAATAAGATGAAACTCATGCATAAGCAACTTCACATTGATTTAGTTAAAATTGAGTTTTTAAAAAACTTGTGAATACTAGATTTCTTTTTAACTTGATATTAACTTTGCATATTTACTTTGTTTTCTACTTAATATTAACTTTGCACCAATTATAACTTTAATTTAATTAACATTGATTTAAAATAAGATATACTAAAACCACTTAACTTTATAAACAACTACAACCTTAATTTAGTAAACCTTTATTTAAAATAGATTCTAACTCTAGTCAACTCAACCACAACCTTAATTTAATAAACATTTATATAACCACAACCTTAATTTAAAATAGTAAATAGTCTAACTCTAGTGAACTCAACTACAATCTTAATTTAATAAACATTTATACAATCACAACCTTACCTTAATTTAGTAAACCTTTATTTAAAATAGAGTTTAATTCTAGTAGACTAAACCACAATCTTAATTTAATAAACATAAACATAATTTAGTAAACCTTTATTTAAAATAGAGTTTAATTCTAGTAGACTAAACCACAATCTTAATTTAATAAACATTTATTTAAAAAAGTCTACTAAAACCACCATTTAATTCTAGTAAACTAGTGGGTTAATCTAGTAAACTAACCTTAATTTAATAAACATTTATTTAAAAGAGTCTACTAGAACCACCATTTAACTTTAATAAACTTAAACTAGTAGATTAATCTAGTAAACTAACCTTATTTTAATAAACATTTATTTAAAAAAGTCTTAGAACCACCATTTAACTCTTGTAAACTAGTAAATTAATCTAGTAAACTGACCTTAATTTAGTAAATTAATCTTTTAAAAAGTCTTAGAACCACCATTTAACTCTTGTAAACTAGTAAATTAATCTAGTAAACTGACCTTAATTTAATAAACATTTATTTTAAAAATTCTACTCTAACCACCATTTAACTCTAGTAAATTAGTAGGTTAATCTAGTAAACTAGTAATTTAACTTTAGTAAACTAGTAGGTTAATCTAGTAAACTAGTAAGTTAAGGTTAATCTAGTAAACTCTAATAAACTAGTAAGTAAACTAGTAAACTAGTAAGTTAATCTAGTAAACTAAAATTCAAGATATTTTGCATGTGATTTTAAAGACCTTCTCCTCTCTACCAACCTCCTTACAAGCCAAGCAAGTACTTCTCATCCAAGTGACCGAACCCAAGCAAGTAGTTCCAATCAGGCCAAGCAAGTAGTTGAGGTATAATCACTTGGACCTAAACCTCTGTGCGCTACTTGTTGTGTTAGGCCAGTTCTTTTACTACTATTCTTTATTATATGAATTGATAACAAGCCGAGGGATGAATTTTTGAGTAGCAGGTGGGCGATGATGAGACAACCATTTTGGAAGACAAGCGTAGAGCAAGTTCGAGAGTTTGAATATAGAGATTTCGATTTACAAGCAAGATGATCCTGGAGAGTTCGATTTCATGCCATAGAATTTCAGAGATTTTGAGTTAAAGTCATAGTATTGCAGGTTTGGTGTTTTTTTTCGTCTATTTTCTTGCAGGTTTGGTGATTTTTTCTGTCTTTTTCATCTATTTTCTTGCAGGTTTGATGATTTTTTTTTGTTTTTTTTTCCTAGGAAGGATTTTTATATTATCTCTTTCCAATAATACTGAGGCAGGATACTTTGTATTGTCTCTTTCCAATAATACTGAGGCAAGATACTTTGTCATATCTGAAATGGCAAATCAACCTGCCAGAAGCGTTGATACTAACACGACTGTTGGAACAAGTTCAAATCTCAGTATTAAGCGTTGATACTAACATGACTGTTGAAACAAGTTCAAATCTCAGTATTAAGGTTGGGAGGTGTACAAACACTAATATGGCAATGGTGACGCAACAACAGCAGGGGAAAATAATCCCATATGGATATGGATCTAATAATGGTTATCCTGGTTATGATAAATATGAATATGCTCAATATGGTTATCCTAGATATGACGTATATCAATATGTTGGATATGATGCATATGCTGGATATGAATTATATCAATATGTTGGATATCAATATGCTTATCCACAGCAATACTCCTTCAAATTTTCAGCATACCCTCATCCATACGTTGTGAATAATAATTATTATGGCCACCCAGCAACACCACAGCTGCAACATCAGGCGCTACAATTACAACAACCTCAATCGCACCAGCTCCAGAGTGGGAGTGGTCCTGTAGTTTTCCAGGATGAGTACAACCTTCCACGATTTATCACTAGATACGCCAATGCAAAGTTTTTTGTTATCAAGACTGACAATAAGGAGCACGTCCTTAGCAGTATTAGACATGGAGTCTGGACAAGCACTCACAGGGGAAATCGAAAATTAAATGCGGCTTACTCTGAAGCTGCCTCCGCCGAGCAAAGGGTCCAAGGAGGTACATCCAGTACTTGTAGTTCCAAGTGCCCCATATTCTTACTATTTTCGATGAGTCTTTCTTTGGATTTCATGTCATTTCAAGTAATTGTAAAGAATTTATTTTAGAAAAAATACCCTTATTTCAATGATAACATCTAATCTCGGTCTGCGTGGGCATGCAGCTGACCAGAAGCGGCCATTTCTGTGGGGTGGCTGAAATGGTTGGGCCTGTATATTCTGGAGGGAGAACAGAATTTTGGGAGTGGAAAGACAAATTTCTTGTGAAATGGCACATGATAAAAGATGTTCCATTGAGACAAATCCTCCATATTACTATGGAAAGCAATGAAAACCAATCAATTATATTTAGTCGAGATGTTCAGGAGGTGAGTTAGTGGTTTGTCATTTATTTATATGGTAATGTCTTGTCCATTCCATTCCATCTCTGAAGATGATCATATAGATAGCCAAAAAATTGTTGAATCTATGATTGTCATGCATGTGAATAAATGAATCTTCAGGTCGAAAAGGAGAAGGGCGAAGAAATTCTGGATATATTTAAGAATTATGATTGGACGACTTCATTGCTCGACGAGATTGTAGTGCCAGGACGAAGAAGAGTGAAAGTAGTGATAAGAAGGCCACCATCACCACCAGATAATCATGAGCAACATCAGAAGAAGGGTCAACATGAGCAACATCAGAAGAAGGGAAGGCCACGACGGGTAGCTGCAGAAGCGGGAGTAACGACAACACAAGTAACAGAAGCCGGAGTAACGATAGCACAAGTAACAACAAGTAACGACAGCACAAGTAATAAGAACAAGATGCAAGAAGAAGAGACCTGGTCACAGCAACGCGCTAGAAGCCGAGTGTGGAGAGAACTAGCACCTGCATTATTATTATTGAATTTTGTAGATGAATTTAAAGTTTAGTTATTAGTTAACCATGGCTCATGACTGTGTATAGAAAATCACATCTGAGTTTTCATTTCTAATCAATCAAAACTATATTAACATGTAATTTGAAAATAAAAATTAATGGTATATAAAATTTGAAAATTGTATTTGTATTTGTTATTATGACTGGTTATTCAAGTGTTTTTCTATTTTTAGGATTTAAATTAAATGCTTAGATTTAATGGAATGGTTCTCAATAAATGATACTATTGTGGTTTGTCTTGGCTATGTGTTCTTTGAGTTATGCTTTGAAGGATTTTATGGTTTGCAGTATGTATGAGTTTCCCCATGATTAAGGGATTTGGTAGACTCTTGGACTGTTTCGATGTTTAAGGATTTTATATTGCTTGAAAAATGTTTTGATATTCTTCTTGGCCAGAATTCTTGAAATGTGATCCTTGTACCCTAGATGGAAGGTATAGAGAGGTGATCAGTGGGAGAGGAATAAGAAAGAGGATTTTTGGATTTAGCAATTTGAGCGGAGTGGAAGGCTCTATTGATTTGGGAGATAGAGTATCCTAGTATACTTATTTTTTCAGTAAACTTGGTGGGTGAGGGAAGGTGGGAGATGAGGACGTCCAAAAAGGGAAGAGACTTATCCTTTTACATTTCCATTGTGAATTGAATATGGGGGGAAATGCTATTAAGGTGATCAAAGAAAGCCATCAAAGAGGGATGTCCATGAGGCTAGATGACAAAGGTGTCCTCAACAAAACTAAACCAACATTAGGGTTTAATATGAAAACTATTTTGAGCTAAGGTTTCAAAATGTTCCATAAAAATATTAGCAACCACTCTGGAAAGGGATGAGGCCATGATGGTTCCTTCTATTTGTTCATAGCAAGTCCCTTTAAAGGTGAATAAAGTGGAGGCAAGACAAATTTTTATCAGGTTGAGGGTTTTGTTAGAGATAATGCTGCATACTAAAGTTTGAGGATGTGTAGGAGACTGTTGAGATATTCTCTCAACCTACATCCCCGTGTTTAGAATTAATTGGATCTCACTCAAACTATATATATACTTAATGTATATGTGTGTAAGTGGGCCATACAAATTAACATGTGTGTGTTTATGTGATATGGCTTCTCTCCATATTTGTATTTTGGTATCAGAGCTTGGCTGGGCTTAATCCCTCATGGGATGTCGAGGAATATGTGAGCATATTAGTTTTCTAAGTAAGTGATTTGTGGTGTGATTTTATTGTGTGAGTGATTTTTCTACTATGTATTTGTATGAGTGTAAGTTGGGGAGTTTCCTGTACACAATTGTTGCTAGAGCCAGTCGCCATTTGAAGATGAAACATGATTTGAATCTCCTTGTGGTCTACTTGTAAATAGATCATTCACGATATCTTTTATATGCGGCCAATGCAACAACCAACCACTGATTCACTAAGAAAGTATTGATTTTTTGTTTATCTAAAGTAAGTGGTAATCGAATTAGGATTGTCTCCTCCAGTAGTCATCGCCAAGAGGGATTGCAAGATGTGCAATCTATTTGAATTCCAATAGTTTCTTGTGAGACTACCCCTGGTGAAGTGAAGTGTGCAAATGTGAAGTCACCAAGCATGAGAGTCAATGTATAGAATTGTTTTTATTTAATGTGCAAATCCATTGAATCAATTATTGATGGAAAGAATTATGTGAAGAAGGAGCCATCATCTTCAGATCTTCCAGAAAAGAACGTGATAGAAGCCACCATCGATTTGCAAAAGGCATCACTTCATTGAAATCTGAGTTGTGTGTTGAGCTTGTTGATATTATGGTAGTTGGGGGAGGTATTTACCTCCATGTGTAAACCTGACAAGAATAGAATATTCTGAGAAGCAAGAAGAAACCCCAATTAGTTGGCTAATAACCCTAGAAGACAAGTCAACTCAAGAGGATAATTTGTATTAGGTTATTGGCCTCCAAGAGAAGAAGTCGGATAAAGGAAAATTATATACTAAGTAAATAGGCACCAAGAAGGAGAAGTTAGACCAGGCAGTTTGCCAGTTTTAGTATAAATACAGGAGGCCAATCTTCATTATGGAAGGCATTCTCAGAACTGCAGTAGCACACTTGTGCGCACTGCAGTTGGGCAGTTTTGTGTGCAAGTTATGGAGAAGTTGTTGCTGCCAGTCTATAGTCTCGGTCTTCTTTGGGTTTGGACTTTCTGATCAATTTTGTTATTCTTTCTTGGTGCGCTATCCTTGGAGAGAGGTGCGCTATCTTATTTGGCTATCTAGCCGAGGGTTTGCTTTCATAATGATTCTCTGTCAAGGTTAAGGTGCTTGGGGGTGGCTTCGGCCTATGGTTGGGTGACAATAGTGATATTGTCTACAGCTAAATGAGAACATACATTATATTCTAACAGGTTATGGGCCCATACCTCCTTCATTTAGTCTAACCACTAGAAGGGATCATAGCCATAAGGATACTAATCTCATTGAAGAACCTCCTCTAGGGTTTCTAGCAGGAGCAGTTACTAAAGCACTATCGCTAGGGTTACTAGTAGGTGCAGTTGCAAAAACCCTAATCCTCTTGTTGAGGCACATTAAGTGAAGGGATTGACCTAACTTCTAAATAGACTAGTGCACCCTAACCTACGCATCTCTTGGTACCCTCAACAAGCCAAGACATCAAGTATGAGTTTTTGTTCAAATCTAGGGTTGACCAAGTCAAAGAAACCATGACTTACTCTACGAAGTCAGAAAGCAAGTTAGATGGGGCTTATAACTTCATAGCGTGGAAGACAAGGATTGACCTCATCCTTTCCAAGAATATAGTGTTGGATGTCGTGAAAGGAAATATCGTGGAACCAGAGTTTGAATAAGGAAAAGAGAAAGAACCGTAGAACGTTGCAGTTATGGAGAAGTTCAAAGACAGTGACATCAATTCCATGAGTATCATAGTGGACTTTATAAAAGACCACTTGATACCCTACATCTCCCATCTTGACTCATCTAAGAATATGTATGATGCCCTAACAAACCTCTTCTTAGTCAGAAATATTGGACAAGTAATGAGTCTGAAGAATGAGCTCTGTGACATGAAGATGACTGATGATGGTAGCATAACATCATACTTTGTGAGAATATCTCAGTTAAGAGATCAACTACAAGCTATTGAAGAGATCATTTCATAAAACATAGTACTTAATGGTCTTCCCAAGACATGGGATGCATTTTCTGCAAGCATGAACACAAGGAAGGAGTATCCTACATTTGAATAACTTTGGACTTGTTGTGCACAAGAAGAATCAAGAATCAACGCAAAAGAGAAACCCCAAAAGAAGTACGATGATCAAGCCTTCACAACAAGGTTCAAGGATTTCAGGAATAAAAATACGTTTGGCTCCAAGAAGAAACCAAACCAAGAGAAATATATATCAAGAATACAATGCTTCAATTGTCGAAAGTATGGTCACTACAAGAATCATTGTCCCAGGTTACCGAAAAGGAAGGAAACACACGAAGCATCGGTTTCTGAAGAAAAGGAACCCTCAAAGAAAGCCAAGCAGGAAAAACATACTTCTTCTTCTAAGACAAGGTAGCAATACTCTTCATAGTTTTTGTACATACCATGTTTTGCATATCTATTTCTTAGAAAATAATATGTTCAAAGAGAAACTATACCTATGAAAGAACAACATGATAAGTATTGCTATCACAATGGCTACGAGTCAGGCAATACACATGAAATGATGAAGTACATCAACAAACCCTAGTAACAATTCATGTGGAAGTTATTACATAAGTAAGAGTTGTAAGATAAGCCAAAATCAAAATCAATCTTGAAGAAACCTAGAAGAAGTAAAAGACAGAGAGAAGTCAGCAATCAAGAGGAAATTGGAAAAAGACTTGTGACACTTTGCAGAAGGAAATTAGGATGCAGACGGAAGCATGGGCTCTCTTAGTTGGAGGGAGTTGATTACAGAATTCCAAAAGATGAGCATGCACTCATGCATGAAGCAAGGATTAGAAGGTAGCTAATCCTAAATAATATGATCCACTGAAGATGATGAAGTATATATCCATGTTCCCATCAATGGTAGTAACCATGAAGAGTAACACATGTTCAATTTGACTTTAGAAGAAGTCTTCTTAAAAAAGAAGCCTTAAAGTATCCCTAGTTGTCCATCCACATCCATGATCCTATGATGAAAGAAAGAAGTTGGACTCTTCGGGAAATGGAATCTATGGAAAACTCCATGAACCTAAGAGCTAAAGAAAAACATGAGGAAGAACATGAAGATTCCAAGAGAGAAGGAAAAGCCAGAACAAACAGTCATTGTATCGAGAATCACAAGACTACCAGCCTGATATGAACTCACTAAAAGGAATCAAGCATAAGAACTGAAAGTTGTGATGAAAAACAGTGTGTGGAAGACTTACGAATGAAAGCATTGCGAGATCCAGAACTAGAGATTCTCCCCGATGGAGAGAGACAACTATAATGATTGCTTGTTCCAGTAAACCAGACATACCTCTACATGAGCCATTATATCGTCTGCAATATCCATGGGTTGGAGTTTACATCAGATGAATGAAAAGACTCTTCTCCAGAATAATTAAACAAAGAACGTGTGTAGAACAACCTCAATTTTTTGAGGTATACCAGGAAGAAATATTTGTATGCAGATGGAAGGAGACAACTTGGTAGAGAACCTCCAATGCACAACAGAAGCATAGTGAAAAACTTTCTATAATAAATATATTGTATTAGAACGGTTACTCAGAAGATCGGGATGATGGATTGCTAATCCATGACAAACTCTCATGATGGAAAAAGATGTACCATTTGGATATGTTCCAGTTTGACCCTTCCCACGATGTTATGAGCTAGCAAGAAACAAAAGATGAATCCAACAGTGATATACTATATT
This sequence comes from Picea engelmannii, assembly GCA_009831015.1. Taxonomy (NCBI): domain Eukaryota; kingdom Viridiplantae; phylum Streptophyta; class Pinopsida; order Pinales; family Pinaceae; genus Picea; species Picea engelmannii. The sequence continues at coordinate 197,264 of ML779916.1, read as the reverse complement.
GATCAAAGCTATATGAAGCCTTCAAGAGAATACCAGTGTTCCAAAAAGACCGAAGTACATTGTGATCAAGCATTACAATCTCTATGATGAAGTCCATAAAAGAGAAGGTGGTTCTCCAATATATATCTCCACAAATGAGCAGATAAGCAGACATTTTGGTGAAGCCTCTGTCCAAGATGAAAGAGTTTGTGTAATCAAGTTGGAGCTCGTGGAGACGACTTCCTTATTGAAAACGGAGGAGATTACTCCCAGGTTGGGAGGGAGAACTGATGTGTTATTGATTTATGGACAGTCATTTTTCAAGTTTGAAAAATTGTCTAGGATGAGAAGTTCCTTTCCAGTTCGGAAAGTGGTTCAAGATTTCTGACGGATAGGCATTTTCCAATTCGGAAAATGGTCCAGATCGAACAATCATTTTTGTAATGAAAATTGTTTGATGGATTGTTGATGTACCATAGACAGTGATTCCCCTTGTGGTTAACATAGGGAATGTTCTAGGATAGTCTCTCTTCTTGACGGCCACTCTTAGTAGTGGTCAAGAAGACTAATATGCCTCACCAAATAGTCATTCTTTCGAAACTCACAGTTGTGAACAGTTTCGAAGAATGGTCTATTTTGGAGATTGGTGAAAGACAGTCAGTTCCTTAGGAAATGGTTTGGACAGTCATTCCCTAGGGAAGATTTATTCTCTCTAGGTTGCACTTTGTTTAGTGCCGGAGGAATGGCCCAAATAGTTGAATGGTCCAGGTTCAGAAATCAAGGATAGGCATTCCCTAGGGCAGATTCATTCTCTCCAGGTTTCACTTTGCTTAAGTGTCGAAGGAATGGCCCAGATAGGTGAATGGTCTAGGCTCAGAAATCAAGACAATTATTCTTCCTTGCCTGAGAAGAATAGTCCAGATAGCTCATCGTTGATGTTTTACTTTCTTAGGGTAGATGCTCTTCCATATCTCACATATGTGAGTGGAAGAATGGACCAAATGATTCATTTTATATATCATAACAATGTTTTTCTATGCAGTTTGATGATATGATTATTATGGAGGCTGTATGTCTCCAGACAATAGATGTATACTACTGTAGTGGATGTGTTCCACTGATTGTGACTATATGTCACTGATCAAGTATATGTGTGCTACTTGGTGTGGCAGTGTACCACTGGATTTTAGTTGTGTACTACTATGGATAGACACAGTTGTGTTCTATTGAATGACATTGTTCTTATTGCCTTGAAGACTATCAGTAGTGTTGGAAATGATTATCATCTAGATGGACAGAGAATTCCCAGATGAAAAATGGTTCAGGACATTTATTCTTCTAGGACATATGTCTGTTTTAGAAGAAAGGCTCTTGTGTCACTCTATGGAGTGAGTGACTTATCCAACATCATGTCTGATTACTCAGATGGAGTACGGTTTCAAGGGATGATGCAGTTGATGACATTGATAGTAATGATGGTACTCATGATCTAGTCATGAGATAGTCTATATGACTATGTTGATTCTACTGGGTGAATGGTATGTTTGTGCTCAAGACCATTACCTTCAAATACCTCCCTAGCTAGGAGGGAGTGTTGATATTATGGTAGTTGCGGGAGGTATTTACCTCCACGTGTAAACTTGACGAGAATATAATATTCTGAGAAGCAAGAAGAAACCCTAATTAGTTGGTTAATAACCCTAGAAGACAAGTCAGCTCAAGAGGATAATTTGTATTAGGTTATTAGCCTCCAAGAGAAGAACTTGGCTAAAGGAAATATTATATACTAAGTAAATAGGCACCCAGAATGAGAAGTCGGTCCAGAGAGTTTGCCATTTTTAGTATAAATACAGGAGGCTAGATTTCATTCTAGCAGGCATTCTCAGAACTGCAGTAGCACACTTGTGCGCACTGTAGTTGGGCAATTTTGTGAATAAGTTCTAGAGAAGCTATTGCTGCCAGTCTATATTCTCAGTGTTCTCTAGGTTTGGACTTTCTGATCATTTTTGTTATTCTTTCTTGGTGCACTATCCTTGGAGAGATGTGCGTTATCTTGTTTGGCTATCTAGCCTAGGGTTTGCTTCCAGAATGATTCTCTGTCAAGGTTAAGGTGCTCAAGGGTGGCTTCGGCCTATGGTTGGGTGACAATAGTGATATTTTCTATGGTTAAACGAGCACATCCATTATATTCTAACAGAGTTTCCATTACCAGAGACGAAACCATGAGATAAGACAAGATTCAATCACTTACCAGAATCGTTGTCGAGGAGCTGCACGCCAGTAGAGAGGAGCCACTGATGGGCCTGATTTAAACCCGTTGCCAAACAAAAAGATAAAGAGGAAATCCTCCTTTTGAATATGCAGTTGAAATTCCATCATGTGATAAAGAGAAAGGAAACACGATTGGATTGGTGTTTGTGATCCACTATGATGAGACACCATATGTTAGTTTTCAGGAGAAATATACTTGGATAGAAAAGGTCATATATTTATGTTTCAAGTCTGAAGAGAGATGAAAAACTCGACTCGATCTGCAAGAATGGATCTGCCGCCGATTGACTTCAACATGGATGGCATGGCTGTGGAGTTCAAGAATATCCAAAAAATTATGTGACGACTAGAAACCCTACATTCCTCGCAGTAAACAATATGTGTGTTTATTCGTGTGTCTACTTGTGAGTTTGCTAATTTATGTTGTAGTGAGCAAAACAATTATTATATGTTGCAGAACCAATTATAGAACAAAGTAGCGTAATTCAAATTAGTGGTTCTAAATAACAGATAATTAATGGATTATGTCTATTTTATGTCATACACTGGTGGGACTTGTTGTACTTCGGTGCTTCAAGATCATTAGTACAGGTTATTTTTATAAGGTCAAATTGTATAATTGGTTGTTGAATATATTATGTATATGGAATGTTATCCTTGATAACTGATGAATAGCGTGGAGGGTCATGTATTCATAGATGGTAGCAGTTCCATATAGTACTTCAGTATTAAGATTGTCCTTCGGGAGATCGAGAAGCATCAATTCTGCAAAGTTTGTCAAACATGGTCAGAAGCATTTGTATTTTAAATGAGTTGAATGGTAAGCTCGAAGACAAGGAAGAGAAAGAGTGCATTCCAGAGGCATCAAAGTGGGTATATGCACTGATGAAGACAATGCCAGACAAAGTTAAAGTGTTGTAACTGTGATTTCATTATTGTAAGGTTTTTTGAATGTAATCATTAAAGGGGGGTGTTAAAGATAATGCTTCATTAATGCTGCATACTAAACTTTGGGGATTAGTTTGAGGATGTGTAGGAGACTGTTGAGATATTCTCTCAACCTACATCCCCATGTTAAGAATCAGTTGGACCTCACTCCAACTATATATACCTAATGTATCTGTGTGTAAGTGGGCAATGCAAATTATCATTTGTGTGTTTATGTGATACGGCTGCTCTCCACATTTCTATTTGGTTTTAGAATCAACTAATTTCAGATTAAGGGTTTCAGAATCAACTAATTTTGAGATAAGGTCAAGGGCTTCAAGAACATGATTTTTTGTGAATAAAGATACTTAATAAAAAAAAATTATAAAATAATTTAAACATGAACTATTAATATGAGTAAATAACAATTATCAACTTAATTATGAGTTATTTATGTGAATAATTAACAAGTTTCAACATATTATCTAGTGAAAACTACAATTAACTTTGTAAGTTGATGAAAAAAATATTAAATTTATAAAATTGAGAATAGAGTTGGCTAATAAAAGTTTTTTTACTAATCGAAAAAGCTTTTTTGAAAGTAAGTGTTTTTTTTAGGATGGAATACACATTCAATAAACCCTCCAAGTACTTCTCCTTATTTCGAGGATAGTAAGGGAGGTAGATTATTGTGAGCCAAGATCGGGAACTTGACCCCAAACATCATGCTTGTAATTCACATCTCTCAACCATTGCAACTAACCTACCGAGAAAATTCTTATATATATAATTGATGTTAAATTTATTATTACTTTATTTTGTATAATGAATTAAATATCAAATTTATAAAATTGAAAAAAGAATTAATGTTAGTAAAAAAAATTGTAAAAATTGTAAAAATATATTTTTTTAAATCAATTATTTTATTATATATATTTTTTAAATAATAAAATTAATTGGTTAACAAATATTTTTGTATTCCAACAACAACAACAACAAAAATAATATATTGCTATATTGATTCTTTAACACAATATAACATAATTAAAAATAATCAAATTCAAATAATCATATAGAAAAGATTGTAAGATCTCACATAGATCTTAATAATGTAGAGGGTTTGGGAAAAAAGAAAAAACATATCATAAAATGTCACACTAATTCAATAGCATTTATATACATGGTTGAGTTCAGTAAATCCAATACAAAAGTATAGAAAAGATATGTAAATCCCATGGCTAAGAAGAGGAGCCCACTAACAATAAAGAATAAAAAAAGGTACTTATACTTTGGTGAAGGATGTAACTTACATTTCAAGTTCTAAATAAAAAATCATTAATAATAAAGTTAAGTAGGGAGCAATAATAATAATAATAATAATAATAATCTATTTTTAAGGTCATGACTAAGCCAGCACATTAAATTGGTGTATGAGACCCCCTTGTTTGTGGGACAAGGGAGCCAACACACCAAATTGGTGTATGAGACCCCCTTGTTTGTGGGACAAGGGACCTCCTCCGCCCAGTGATTTCATTGGTAAAGTCTACGAAGGTATACATACCCTACCCCCCTCTGGATTTGAACCTGTGACCTCTTAAGAGGAAACACATGTTCTTAACCATTAGGCCCACTCAGGTTGTAAACATACAAGATTCTTTTAAAAGTCACATTGTATGAATGTAGATCTTCATGCATGTTATTCATTTTTCACTTTAATCTTCATATATTTCATCATTAATTTATTAAAAGTGAAATATCATAGTCAACCATAATAAGATAAGATAAATTTACTAAAAGTGAAAGATCACAATCAACAATAACAAAATAAATTTATTAAAAGTGAAAAACCACACAGTCAACAATAACAAGATAAACTTGTTTATTATATTGGAAAATAACAATTTTTCATCATACTTTAGTATTGATGTCATATTTTGTAGAGTGAAAAGAATGACATGGTGTTCTATCAATATCAAGTTGGCAGGCCATTTACTATAGTTGATAGTTTGAGAATTTTTTTCCTTGGATTCACAAGGGCTTGACCTTGTTAACCAAAACCTTATCACATTCATTCATAAAGGGGGTTTTTAAATGGTGAAAAATAAGTCAATATATTGTAGGTATTGGGGAGAGGATGTGAGGTAAGAGGGGTTTATAGGTATTTGGGAGGATAAAAATGGGTGTGTAGTAAAAATAAGGTTTTTTATTGGAAATATGTATTGGGAGGAGGGTTCAACAAAAGGGATTTGGAGGTATTTATTAGTACCTAGTGAAATTATGGGTGTTCCTTAATATCCCACAGACACATGTGATATGTCATAGGTTCATGTAGAGAAGACCCTGTGCTTTGATTAGGCTTCATTTTTTCCCCCTTGTCATTTCCTAAACTTGGTAAACCACTATATAATACCAAATTTGGTGAATATCTCTTTGTTCTTTGTCTCTTTTTTAGGCCACTGCCAACTACTCCTTCAATTGAAAGTTCTCTATTTTTTACACATTGAGCACAGTTAATCTGTTACACTAGTTTATTCCAAATAAGGTGTAATTTCTTTGAGTGTGTCACATGATTCACTATCTCCATTATTAGTTTTCAGTGCATGTCCAATAATAGTAGCAATCTCAAAAGAAGTGGCAAAGACATTTGCAAATAGAACACCATCTTTTTAGGATATGCATGTGTTATTTATTAGATTATAATCACAGAAAATACATCTCTTGAGGCCAAAAAATGACATGGATACTATTTGAAATTGTTTACTATAGAAAAATTATCTTGTGAGGGAGTTATGAAGGTTTTTCTCCAACAAGCGTGTTTTTCTATATCCAATCACAATTAACAATCCATAGCCTATATTTTTTTTCCCTGAGCAGGAATGAGGGTTTCTTTAAGCTTTCAATCATTGAGGAGATCTTAATCCCTTTTCTCCCATTGAGTAGGTCCCTACTCGGATATACCGTTTTGGTATAATTTCCTCTTTTAAGAATTCTTTGATACTAATTCCTATCTGATAAATTGATGTCGATTGATTAGAAACCTTTTATTTATTTTCAACCAAAATTTCTAGCAAATAAAATCCACCCCAATGTTCCATAGTGGATCTAACAACTCTGATTTACAATCCCACTTCAACCAATATTTTAATATATGTCCTAACTTTAGTTTATATGGGCCAAAAAGTACATCCCAAACTTTTTGAGCGATGTAAGAACGACTTATAACTTATAAGCCTCCTCACATTTACAATTGACACATCTCATCAACTCTGAAATCTTCTGATGTAAGAGCATCAAGATCATGGCTACGGGTATGTCAAAAACCCAAGATGAGGATGATGATAATGGTGATGTAGCGGGAATAAAGGTTCAGGTTTGCAGACTCATGATGGAAGAATGGTTGATGAACCATGTACGAGAAAGATTTTCCTAAAGAATTGGTGAATATAGTGGTTGTTGACCCATGTATTATAGTGGATGGTTACTCTTTTATATGGACTTCAACAAACATTTTTTATGGTCATAGGTACAAGATGAATAAGATCAAGGACAAAAAAGGAAGAATACCAAAGATTGAAAAATACTGAAGATGAAAATGGGACCAGAGAGGATTAAAGATGATGTTGGCATAATGTGACCATAATTACTAGTTAATGGGGGAGTATGATGAAATAACTCCTACTTGTGAACATAAATAATTAATAAATTATATGAAGCTTTGTAATAAGGTAGATTAATTCTATAAGTGTATGTGAGTGTGAGAGATGAGGGAAAATGAAAGGAGTTAGAGATGTAGATCTCTTAAGAGATTCATGGAGATGGGTTGAGAGATTCATGGAGATATTGTAAAAAATTTAATGACAAAATCAACAAGCTAATATTATGTCATACACTTAGCAACCTAGAGATAATTGTCTTGCATGAATTCTAAAATGTCTAAAACCCACATTCAGAAATTTCCATAAGAAGAAATACACATTGCTAAGTAATCATGCAGCGGAAATAAACACAATGAGAAACATTCAATCGCCCATGAATAAATCTGAAATTTAGGAAAATGCCAGGGAAAACTCCAATGTGGGGAAACCCAAGGAGAGATAGATAAATTCTATTATTCATCTTCAGGAAAGTACATAACAACAACAATAACATTTTTCTAGCCAAGAGAAAAACCACTTACAGGACAAAATCTGTCCCACCAAAATATGCCTCAATTTTTGTGCCAATTTTGTACTATTGTACAACCCAACCATAAATTATGCACCTCAAAATTTGTGCAAACACTTTGTTGTACAGACTATTTTGTATGGCCCAAAAGAAACAAAAACAACCTTGAAAATTATGCCCAACATTTCCTCGATTTTTGTGGCCTCTTCCTCTTGTTGTACAGACTGTATGGATCCGTACAGTACGACCTCCAACAATAGAAAATCATCCCAACACTTAAACATAAATTCCTCCTTGGGATTTGTGCTCTAGCTCTCTTGGAAAATGTGCCCTTCTTGTTTCCCTCTTTCCTCTCTCAAGCCTACTCAGAAATCTCTGAAGCTCCTTCTCTCAATGTGTCTTGCACACTACCTAATGCATTCTTTTACAAATCTGAAAATGAAATTTTCCCTCCAAAGTGCCTTTTCACCTTCCCCAACCCTAAATCCAAGGAACATGATCTAATCTTTCCTTTGCAAGATCAAGGGTCATGATTCATTCCCTCCAAAATGAATTACTTAAAATGTTAAAGTACATTTAACTTTATTACGTAAGTGTACTTTATGAAATAAAGTCACTTTAAAATTAGAAGGTACACTTTATTAAAAAGTCACTTTAATAAAATAACCACTTTACAACTTTATAAAAACCCATTACAAAGTTAAGTGCCTACTAGTGTCAACATAAGGTAACATCTACATACAAGACAAAACATGCAGACTACCTCGCGAGTAAAAAGATAACACTCCCTCTTAGCGAGGGATGTACTCGCTGCCATCTCCATCATCTAGTCCCATCACACTTTTCTCAGTAGGAGCTCCCTCTGAACTTGGAACCATCCTCAACACTTGCACAAAACTCGAAATAGAATATCTTCTCCTGACATTTATTCAAAACCCTGAGCTCCTTGGAGAATCCACTCCACCGTGAGCATTGGTTTGAACACACCAGCTGAGCCTCCTACTGGTGCTTAGAAGGGACTCTCTTTCTTCTCTCAGAATGAAATAATGAATCCTTGGGCCCACCATAGTCTCAGGATCATCCCCATGCCCCTCATCCAACGTTGAATCATGCCCTGAAGGTTTTCCTCGCAACATGTACAACCTATCCACCCGATCACCGATCAACTGCAATTCCACTGGGTCCACTCCCTGCAAAGAAAATTCTCAGGCCCCTTCCGGTTCCTTATTCTTCTTCTTCCTCTCAAGACAATGAGAAGCAAGGTTCTCCAACTAGTTTCAATAATAATATATGACTTTATTCAAGTCCCTCTCGGGACTTCCTTTCTTCTTGCTCTTTGCAGTAAGAGAAACATTCTCATCAACTCCATCTGTCTTTTGTCCACTGCTCTAAGATCCTTCTCGGATCTCCTACTAAGTGAAATCATCACACATTCTACTCCAATTTGGAAGATGCTCATGACCCACCACACACTTCATGAATACTTCTCAATCCTTGGTGAAGCCTTTCAAGGCTATGCGCACCAACTCTAAATCTAATATGACCTCTCCATCTACATCCAACTCATCTTTTACTTGAGATACCCAGGTAAGATAAGAAGAAACACTCTCCTCCTTACCCATATAGGTATCATGCAGCTTAGCCTTCAAGGCCATCTTCTGATTTTCATTCTTCTCCCCAAATAAGTTCTTAAGTGCATCCCACATCTATTTGGTTGTCTTCTTCTCAGCCAAGTATGGGATAAGGTGATCCTTCACCCCATCCAGAATAATCTTATGAGCTTTGGAATCCATGACCTCATGCAAATCCAAGAAATAGGATCTATTGTGGGAACCAAAACAACAGAATTGACATAGTTCCAAATCTTGTTCTCCTTAAGAACAACTGACATCCAGAACTTCCACTACAAATAGTTGGAAATGCCATCCAACCGATCCTAAAATCTAATGCATGCAACCATATTCCCTGTTACAGCTCAAGGAAAACAATCACAAATTTTCCCCCTTAAAAATTGCCCAAAAATATCACTCCTCACTGTCACTCAGAGCCCAAGATCTGATACCATGTATTATGTGATGTTTCCATGCTAGATGTCTCTGATGTTCTCTTGGGCCAACCATATATATGGAAGCGCCATGCTATCTATGAGTCTCGACCTCGTAGTGTCATTTTTACTCTCGGGGGTCATCTCTACAAGATACTAGAGGTGGTTCTGACTACTGCCCCACCTAAGAAGTGCCACAAGGTAGTATCTCATACTACAAAATTTAGCTTCTTCACAATCTGTTCAAACGATTAACAAAAGGATATTGCAACCACTACAGCCTTGGCCCAAGAACCTTATATCCAACAAAAGAAGGTTGATAAGACTATAGCAAAGCACAATAATCCTTCTACACATAGACATATCATGTAGACAAACTAGTTAAAAAGTTCCAACCCTTCTAGCCACAGGTTCGTGACAACCTTCAAAAAGCTAAGCAAAGAAACTTCTCCAACAAGGAAAGAAACTCATCAAGATGCAGATTCAACAAACTCTTTTTCCTCTCCCCCGGGAACTCAACGCAAGGGATACCATTTATTCCTAAGTAGGCAGGATTGATCCAGGTGTAGATCGGTGTCCACCCACCTTTTCCATCTTGCTCAAAACAGTTTTTTGGCAATTTCGGTAATTTACTATTTTTAGTAGTTTTTAACTTCTGAAGCCATTTTGAGTGCCTAAATGAAGGTTTTTCAGGAACGAGCTTCTCAATTTTGGACAAAGACTCTGATTGATCCCCCAAAATTAATCTCCCCAATGATACCTTTCCAACGAGCCATCGTGCACCCCAAACAGGGATTGTATGCCAAAGTTACGCCCCCTGGAAGTTGATACACCAAACTACCCAAAATGAGGTCCACAAAACTGTTGGATTTTCATCTTCTGGGGTTAGGGTTTTTTATTTTATTTATGAAAAAAATGCCTTTGGAGCCTCATTGTAAAAGCATATTCTCATGGATGAGAGTAGCCATCACATCTTTTCTCAGAGATAAGTTGCCAGCATTCTAGCGAGTCTTTCACTCTGTACTTTTTTACAGTCTTTTTACATTTTCTCTCATTAATAGAAAATTGTGTATTATTGTATATCTATGTTTATGGTTGCATCTCTGATAGATTTTTGTTACAATATTCGATATCTGAGATATCTGTGTACATTTCTTTATTATATCTCCGTTCTCAATTTGTGCCAAAAATAATCCAGATCATCTATAGATGATGCATCTTCGTGGACATGGAATTCATTCTTCCAATCTAGAAATACTAAAATTAGCACTGTAACCATTTTTTGTTTCAAGGTATCCAAACTTTGTTGACATTCCTCGTTCCATGGAAACTTTACCTCCTTCTTCAACAACTTTTCCAACGGGGTTGTGATCTACGTATAGCCCCTAATAAATTATTAGTATTACTCTGTATGACCCAATGTTACTTGTAGTTGTCACACTGAAGTAGGTGTTGGAAAATCAACAATAACAACAATCTTCACAGGATCAACCAAAAGTCCTTGTTTACATACGACATGACCCAACAGGATACCAAATAGTGCACAAAAAATACACTTTTTCAAGGTCAAGGAAATATGGAATTGTCTACATTTTTCTAACATCAAGCATAGAGTTTCAATATGGTCCTTCAACAAACTGAACATTGTCCAGTCATCCAAGTATACTTCTATTAATTTATGAATAAACTCTTTAAAATTCATGAAAACAACTCAAGAAAACACTGTTGGCAGATTTTTCAATCTAAAATGAATGATTGTAAACTGATAACATCCCCATTCTGTTGCAAATTTTGTCTTATGACTATATTCCTATGCAGTCTTAATCTGGTGATACCTAGAGAATCCATTAGTAAATGGGTAATATTATTTTCCTCCTACATTCTCCAAAACTTCATCTGTAAATGGGGTGGGAAATGGTTCCTGTAAGAAAGAATCATTCAACTTCCACAGATCCACACAAATTATGATTCCAACCATTTTCTTTTCCTAAACCACCATCGAACTAATCCATTCCAACTTTACAATAGGTTCAATGATCCGAGCTTCTATCATGCTATCTATTTCTGCTGACACTTTCTACTTATATACTGTGTTCAATCAGGAGGGTCTCTTCTTTACTGGATTGGCATCTAGCTTCAAAGGGATCCCCATCTCGCCTAGCTCCCCAACAATCACTTTCATTTCTAAAAATGTAGTTGAAAAAGGTCCTGCTATTCGCGTAGTAAATCAACAATATTCTCGACAGTTTCTTTATTCTAGTAATCTCCAATAAGTGCGAACTTGGGATTATCTTTTGAACCAATATTCACCTTGTGCGTTTTCAACCATTTTGCATACATGAAAGGTTCAAGTTCGGGACTCTCTACTATGTGCTCTCCTTTCGTTTTTGGCACTTGTAAATTTCTTGGGTCTTCTTCATCCTGGTCTTCTGCATCAATGTTATATCATTCCAAAACGTATTGTACAATCACAAAAACTATGGGCGCACTATATAAGGGTACTCGTCCCATCAAGTCTTCTAGTGTAAATATCTTTTTCTTGATAATATACAAAGTTCTGTCTACCAAAAGGGAATCATCTTCACAATTGAAAGCTACCTTAAAATTACAAGTCAAATCTTCCAGTCTGTTGTTCCTCTGTGTACTTCCATTTTGATATACCAGTTCTTTGAGATCACATCTAGAGTGTGTACAAAAACATGTGTCCATTCCTTCTTAGGTACTGAAATCCATGTCGTGTTGCACTGTGTAATATGATGTGTAGGAAAACTCAACCCAATATACTTATGTGCAGTATATTCTATTTTGAACCTGACCTGTAACATCCTTCTTCATTATTTTCAATCATTTATTCTATCATTATACGCAACCCACCACCTTGCAGTAGTCACTCTTAGTGTGACATATAAAGCTAGAAATATTTTTTGTTTCGGTATCTACAATTCGAATTATTTTACAAAAGAATCTATATCTATTAGTACATCATACTTTGGGGGATCACATACCTCAACTCCAATCCATTTCAATGTGT
>ML779916.1:158152-184798 GCA_009831015.1 Picea engelmannii | reverse complement strand
GCATAGTAACTCTTAAGTATCCTACTTCAAACATCATTTGTCTCTTATTCAGATCAATAATGTTCTGGTTATCAAAATCCCAATCGAGTCCAAATAATGAAAATAGGGTTTACTATCATCAACTATCTCGATTACTTCAAAATGTTTTGTGTTGCGCACTCCATCAATATTAACATTCACCCCTATCAATCTTCTAATCGGAACAATCTTGTGTTGACTTTCTAACCTCAACTGAATAGGTGACCAAATAAAATTTCATTTTCCCATCATCTCCATTGTCCACTTCGGAATGACGTTCACATTAGATCGCAGATCCAAGATCATACTATCCATATCATAGTCTCCTACCTATGCATTCTGTCAAAATTCCATATTCCGACTGAATTAGATCCATTTTCTTATGTTGTGCCTAGTTAAATGATCACTATGCAATAAGTGTTTATTCATCTTGTGTACATTGGTTGATCATCCCACAAAACATGTTTAATGCAGTTTCATCCTTTAATATATCTAAACAACTATTTAAAAAAATCTTCAGGGTACTTACCTTCTCAACTAGCCTTTCTAAGTCTTCATAGACTAGGGGCATGTCATACACAAGTTACGAAGTTGATGCTCCCCATTCTATTTCTAGAAAATCCTTCCTTTGTTTATTATATGTGTCTCTCTCATTCTGAGGGTAAATCATCAAAGGAGGTTTTACTACTTTACTGACCCACTGGTTAGTTCAAATTCCTTGATATTTCACATTGACTCCTTTTATTCTTCCTCCCTGCATAACTAATACTACCCTTGGTCGATCGTCCTGCTCTTCCTCTGCAATCATATGCAAATTATGGTTCCTTTTATCTTGCCACTTCATGGTCAATTGTGGACAATATTTCATCACATGATCTAGTTGTCTAAAGTATGTTCATGTTGTGCAAGGATTCTAACAATCTTGTGTCAAATTCCTAGGCTAGTTACAGTCATAACAAATAATTAGTCCTCTTCCTCTAATGAATCCTCCCCTTCCCTGACATCTTAATCCTCCTCTTCCTCCTTGGTTGTATCCCCTTGGAGTATTATATTGTGGTACCCCTCCTTATGATCTGTCTTCCCTCTGAACTTTGTATGCACTTGTGGTGCATTCTATCATTATATCGAGTGAGCGATAGTCCTTTTCATCATGTCCCGTAGACTTACAAAAATTAGAAAATAACCTTTTGGCAGTGCTTCAGTATTTCTTTATCAAAGGACAAGTAGTAGGGTGATGACCCATCATTCTGCATATCTCACACCATACCCCTCCTCCTATGGCCAAGGGATTTGAAGCTCCTCTAGCCAAATAATATTTAAAATTTGGACACTCATTCTTATGATGCCCTTCATTTATGCATGTAACACACTAGACTTATTCACATTTTTCCTTCCCTTTATCAAGCTCCTATAGCTGAATTTTCAATGCTTCTAACTGTGACTTAACCTAAGCCATCCCTGTGCCATTCTCTCATATAGGGTATTCTTCCAATTTCATGATGATCTCTAGTGTGTTTGACTATGATGTAATCTTTTGTTGCATCAAAGGATATTGTATATGTGGTAACAATCCTGCAATGAACAATTCCCTATGTTTCTCTTCTAGAATCTGGAAGGCCAATCGATCAATCAATATCTTGATTCTCTTATCAAAATCCCATATTGATTCATTATGCAATTGATTTATCTCTTTTAGTTCTATAATACACTATGACTCAGACTTCAGTTTTTGGAACTCTTTTAATGGGGCTTTCCTGATGTTTGCTAATGTTCTAACTTGTTTCGTAGGTAAAGTGGAATGATAATTCATATACCAAAGTAACATGTGGTATCTGAATGTCGTAGCTAACTGCATGATTTTCACATCTTCATCCTAGATTTTATTCATGGTTCATATTGCTTCATAGACAAATAAGTGTTATTCTATATCTTTTGTCCCCGCTCCTTGGAAGACAAGCATTATCAAAGTGGGGTCTACCTCTTCCATTGTGTACTGTGTAGTATTCTTCCTCATTGTCCCTAATTGAATCTAGGTTTTTGTACTACTTCCACAACTATGAATACCTTTACTGTTATCCTTTCTTCCTTCACTAACTACAAGTGACAAAGTTTCATATCTTACCTCATACCTCATAGATGCACATGGGGTTGTGGGATCGACACACAGTCTAGCCTAAGTGGGGCTACTAGGATGTAATGGATATCTTTCTGATAGATTGAGATAATAGTCCTTTTCCTTCTCCCACCCTTCTATGCATGGTATTATCTAGAACACTACATCAGTGTCTCTTTCCTCAAACTCACTATGCTTCTCTTCTCTATCATCCATAGTCTTCTTCCTACTATACTAAAATATTTTTCCACTATGAAATACTCCAATCTATTCTTCCATCACATATTATTCTTTTCCTAATATTCTCATTCCATCCATTCCTTATTTATTATATCCTGCATCCATCTTCTCCATACCCTCAGACCATCCCCTGGTCATCCCCTAGTCCCCCTATGTGGGAAAAGGTTCCTAGCTACTAGGGTGATCAGATTCCAACTTCATAACCCCTTTACCACACAACAACATGTTAGCCCAAGCAGACAATGATTTAAAATATATTCCAGACAAACATTTAAAGAACTCTCTTTCAATAACATTATATGACTTGGTACAATCTATAGCAAACTGAGTAATATAACCCCTGAATACACTATCAATCAAAAAATCAATTGTGAACAAGATCTGATTACTTACAGTATTAACATGTTGGATCGACTCAGGGGTCCAACTCAAAACAATAGTGTGAAAATTTCCATTCTTTTTAGCTAACCTTTGTAAGCACTCAACCAAAAATATCGATAATTTGGAAAATAAAATCTCATATAAGTATGTAAATACAGACCTCTATAACCAATTCTCTGAGTTGATCCATGGGTTCTTATTCTAATATATGGAACACTCACTCTCATTCATCTCTAACCACCATATAATATATTCCTTATTCGTCCTTTACATTCCCCTCAGTCACAGATCATGGTCCCAACAATGAAACCATTTGTTGGTGCACAGTGGGAAGACGTAGGCTTCAACATGAAATTGCCAACAAAACCCTCATATACCAGGCCTTTCGACATCACCCGCAAGTAGGTGAAGTCTCACCCAAGGTATCTATGGGAACTGTAGGAACTAGGTTTCTATAGTGATGAAGGGATGGGAGACAATGTTTATAGCCATTCTACTTAGCATTCATTCATTATACTGTATATCTTGTGTGCATAAACATAATAACATGTACATATTCATAGTAACCAAACATGCATTATATGTGTGAAATTAATAGAACAATCACAACATAACACATAGACACCATGGTTTAATGTGTTTCACCCAAGATGGGCTACGTCCACAATGATCAGTTTCTTATTACATTATTCAAAACATCCATTACAAAATATGCACACTACACTCATACATTATGTCTCATACAAACTAAATACCATTGGTGTTCTCCTATAACTCTATTTCTCTTCACTACTTACTTACTTATTGACTAACTCTATCATACTACTACCCATTTCACAACCTTCTATCCCCAAAACCCTTACATATTTATAAAATTACAATAGGGATTATCACATATCGATGGACCCAAATTGTCTAACAACTTCCAACAACCTTCCTTATTTTGCACGTGTTGATCCTGAAAGTGCACAAACTATCTTTCCTTCCTTTGTGTGCATTGTGCAGTTCCCAAAACTGGTCTCCTAAATCATGTCCCAACAATAACCCTCACATCAAGAATTATTATCAAAAGGATAAATAATTGATTGAAAATTTCTCGTCTTTCAACATCCAATCCATACCCATGTTCACAAACAATGTAGTTGGTACTTTGGCCTTAGTTGGTTCATGCTTCACTTAATATTTCATAAGGTATTTTTAGTATCTAAGAGTCCAAATATAAAATAGGTTTACGTTACCTGATAATGTTGACTCTTCGTAAGTTTTTGACACTGATGAAAAAATCCATAGATTCGTTCAAAACAAAAAGGAATTTGAAGACTTTCATATATGTCACGAGATAGAAGAGTAAACTGAGAATATAATCCAATTGAAAACAAATTAAATTCCCCCCTCGAATATCTATGTTTGAATCCATGTTTGATTCTAATGATGATTCTACTTATGCACCTAGTATTAACAGTGAATGTGTTAGGAAGGTAAAAGAAACTCCTCCTATAAATATGGGAACAAAAAAAATCCAAAGATTGTTTATATAGGGTCATATTTTTCTCCTTTCAATATCATCCACTTCACAAAACTCTTAACGAAGTTCATGGATTTTTTTTCCTTGTCCTACGAGGACCTCAAAGTATTGAATATGCAAGAGATAGTTCATATCACACTTATAATCCCTTACTCAAATCCGTTAAGAAGAAACAAATGAAGAACAATCCTTCCTTATAAAATACAATTAGGGATGAATTAGGTAATATGGAAGTAGTATGGGTCATATGCTATGTTTCTTACTCATAGTGGGTATCTAATTTGGTTCTAGTTAGGAAGAAAGTTGGGGATATTTAGTTATGTGTTGATTTTTGACATTTGAACAAGGTGTCCCTAAAAGATAACTACCCCACCTATGGAAGAGATCCTCCAATATTTTATCGGTGCCAGAATGATGCTTATGAAGAAATGGTTAACAAAATTGAGTTGGCCTCACAACCATGGTATGAACCTATAATATATTTTCTAATGAATGGTGTATGTCCACTAAAAATGTATACTAAATCCAAGCAAACACTTCACTTACAAGTTATCTAGTATTTCTTACAATATCAAATCCTTTATAGGACAAACCTTGATGGAGTTTTGTCACATTTTCTTACTCCTGATCAAGCCCAAATGGAACTTGAACAACATCATTCTAGGGTTTTTCTAGAATTCCTGCAGAAACCCCGATAGATCTAGAATTCTAGTTAAATTGAACACATGCAATTTGTTGATATTCAAGAGATGAGAGAAAGTTTTTGCTCCATAAATTAGAGAATTATATTAATAAAAAATGAATATACATGAGCAACCATCCTCAAAAAGAAGAGAGGAGGTGAATATATAGAATTTCCAACATAGAAATTCTAGTCAAAAAAAGCTAAAAAAAGCTAAAATAGGTGCCATAAGCTAAGGGAGACCACATAGTTCGACCTAGAACACTAAAGATACATGTCACACACTCATTAATCAGGTCTTCAGGTGATTTATTTCATTGGGATACATTTCCAATAATACATCATATTCCTGTTTTAAACCCTTGGTTGTTTAGAATGAGCCTTCACAATTTTACAACTAGTTTCAAAGGCTAGTTTGGTAATAGTGATCTAAAGGTTTAAAAATTCTTGTTGATAGGCTTAAAAATATAAAATAAAAATTTCCATGTTGTATTGGGCTCAAAAAATTTTCCCAATGGTGCCTCACTTGTCTCATTATGTCATTATATGACCCAGTTAGAGCTATCACAAATATCTTAATTGATTAAGGCATGTGATCCAAATTATTTTCGACATGAAATGAGAGCAGAGATATAATAAAGAAATGTACAGAGATGTATCAGATATCCAAAAATATAAAAAAAGTGTATCATAGATTCAACCATAAACAAAAAGATACAGTAATATACATTTTTCTATTAATGAGTGAAAATGTACAAAGACTGTAAAAATACAGAATGAAAGACTCGCTAAAATGATGGTAGCTTATCTGTGAGAAGAGATGTGATGGATACTCTCTTTTGCAAGAAGATCATTTTAAAATGAGGCTCCAAAGGCGTTTTTATCATAAATAAAATCCAAAACCTTAAACCTGGAAAACGAAAA
Source organism: Picea engelmannii (assembly GCA_009831015.1). NCBI lineage: Eukaryota > Viridiplantae > Streptophyta > Pinopsida > Pinales > Pinaceae > Picea > Picea engelmannii. Next base: position 178,915 of record ML779916.1, on the reverse strand, counting down.
GCCAATAGTTTTGTGGACCCCGTTTTGTGTAGATTGGTGTATCAACTTCCCGAGGGCATAACTTTGGCATACGATATTCATTTGGGGCACACGATAGCTCGTTGGAAATGTATCATAGAGGAGATTAATTTTGGGGGCTCAATCAGAGCGTTTGGATTTCATTGAGAAACTATATACTGAAAAACCTTCATTTAGGCCCTCAAAATGGCCCCGGAAGTTTAAAACTACTAAAAATAGTAAATTTCCAAAATTACAAGAAAAATATTTTGAGCGAGTTGGAAAAGGTGGGTGGCCACCGATATCCACTTGGATCATTCCTCCCTATTTAGGAAGAAATGGTCTCCATTGCGTTAAGTTCCCAAGGGAGAGGGAAAAGAGTTTGTTGAATCTACATCTTGATGAGTTGCTTGCCTTGTTGGAGAAGATGTGTTGCTTAGCTATTTGAAGGTTTTCACGAAACTGTGGCTGGAAGGGTTGGAACTTCTTAACTATCCTGGCTACATGAGATGTTTGTGTCCAGAAGGTATCTTTTCACTTTTTTGCAGTCTTGTTGACCTACTTCTTTTGGATAGAAGGTGCTTGGCCCTAGGCTGTAGTGGTTGCAGTATCCATTTGTTCACCTTTTGAACAGATTGTGAAGAAGCTAAATTTTGTAGTATAAGATACTACCTTGCAGCATTGTTTAGGTGGGACAGTAGTCAGAACCACCTTTGGTATCCTGTAGATATTATCCCCCGGAGTAACAATGACAGTACAGGGTCGAGACACATAGATAGCATGGTGCATCCACATAAATGGTTGGCCCAATAGAACATCACAGACATCTAGCAGGGAAACATCACATAATACCTCATCCTTGAAGGGATGGATGTCGTATGACAATCGACACTGCTGGCTAACATGAAGATCTCATCCCTGGCAAAGCCACTTGATGTTTTATGGATGCAGGTGTGGTGTTGTCAACAATCCCAATTATTTGATGACCTCTGCTGAGATGTGTTTCTTTTGGCTTCCACTATAAATAATAAAATGCAGTGGGGTCCCCTTCACCCACATATATGAGTGAAAAAGGTGCTCCCCCTCTTCAGGATCAATTTATTCTTCTGGTTTAATTGTTGTGGTCACAATAATAACAATGGGGCATGCGTCGATGATCTATATTTTACCAGTATTTTCAGAATTAGATTCTGAATCAGGTTTTGGTTCCTTGTCTTTCATCTCATCCACCAATGACTATTTTGAGTGACATTCATCGGTGTTGTGCTAGGGGATTTTGTGGAAATTGCACCATTTTCTAGTGTCCTTCTTCGTCTTCCCATGAGCCTTATTTTCCTATGGCTTAGACTGGTTTTTAGGAAGCTGTTTGTTAGGGTCATCTTTCTCATACTTTGGTTGTTGCGGATTTGAAAATCCAAACTCCCATTTGTTCTAGTGCCTAAATATATGATCACTTTTAACAACATATCGATACGCAACACCAAGTGATGAGATATCTAGAAAATCTATTTCAGTTTGGATGTATCTGTGTAGAGCCCCACAGTATTTCAGAACCAAATGTCGCTCAAAGTCTTTGATACCCAAATTGGTGTGCAATGTATGGAAGGTATTGGTGAACTCTGACACTGCTTGGACCCTCTCTTGCGGTAGTGTGGTCCATCTCATGTACTGGTCTTTCATAGTTTTCAATAAGGTAATATTGTTCCTTGACCGCATCCACAAAAAAATCCCAAGTGAGATCGTCCCCATATATTCCAGACTCCTCTGTGGAACTTTTCTCCCGGTAAGTTTCTCACCAATGTTTGAGATGGGGGAGACCCTTAAGGAGTGTGAAGGTGATTTTTTCCCTATCATAAAAATGGTGAACATAGAAATAACCTTCTAGCAGATTTAACCATTTGTCTAGGGCATTTGCATCTATCTGACCTTCAAATACAGGAATATCAAAATTAACCTGTACCTTGAAAGATGAGGTGCCTCCAAAGTGGTTACTTGATGAATACTATCCTTTTTTTATCAGCAGGCATTGAAGGATGTGGGAACAATTCTCCATCATTTTGTCTCTCTATCATGTGAGAACTTGTACAAGCAATAGATTAATAGAATCTTTTGCTCTGTCGTTTTTTTTTTCTTTCACCATGGAGGGTTTCTTGGGTGTGTGAGATCGATTTTCCTCAAGAGAGACAATATCGACACCTAACTTGCTATACTCGGAACTCGTCGGGGACATGCACTAAAAAATGATCAAGAGCCTGCTCTGATACCACTGATCCAGATTATTTTCGGGACGAAATGAGAGTAGAGATGCAATAAATAAATGTATAGAGATGTATCAGATATCCAAAAATATAATAGAAATGTATCATAGATGCAACCATAAACACATAGATACAGTAATACACATTTTTCTATTAATGAGCAAAAAATGTACAAAGACTGTAAAAATACAGAGTGAAAGACTAGCTAGAATGATGGTAGCTTATCTATGAGAAGAGATGTGATGGCTACTCGCATTTGCAAGAAGATAATTTTAAAATGAGGTTCCAAGGGAATTTTTGTCATAAATAAAATCCAAAACCCTAACCATGGAAGATGAAAATCCAATAATTTTGTGGACCCCGTTTTGGGTAGTTTGGTGTATCAACTTTTCGAGGGTGTAACTTTGGCATACGATCTCTGTTTGGGGTGCACGATAGTTCGTTGGAAAGGTATCATCGAGGATATTAATTTTGGGGGCTCAATCAAAGACTTTGGATATCATTAAGAATATATATCTTGAAAATCCTTCATTTAGGCCCTCAAAATGGCCCCGGAATTTAAAAACTGCTAAAAATAATAAATTGCCAAAAAATTGTTTTGAGCGAGTTGGAAAAAGTGGGTGGCCACCGATATCCACCTAGATCAATCCTCCCTCCTTAAGAAGCAATGGTATCCATTGCGTTGAATTCCTAAGGGAGAGGGAAAAGAGTTTGATGAATCTGCATCTTGATGAGCTGCTTTCCTTGTTGGAGAAGTTATGTTTCTTAGCTTTTTGAAGGTTTTCACGAACCTGTGGCTAGAAGGGTTGAACCTTTTTAACTAGTTTGGATACATGAGATGTTTGTGTGCATAAGGAATATTAGTTCTTTTCTACAGTCTTTTCAACCTTATTTTGTTCAATAGAAGGTGCTTGGGCCAAGGCTATAGTGGTTGCAATATCCTTCTGTTTACCTTTTGAAAAGATTGTGAAGAAGCTAAATTTTGTAGTATGAGATACTACCTTGTGGAACTGTTTAGGTGGGACAGTAGTCAAAACCGCCTCTTGTATCCTGTAGAGATGACCCCCCAGAGTAACAATGACAATACAGGGTTGAGACTCATAGATATCATGGCGCTTCCACATATATGGATGGCCCAAGAGAACATCACAGACATCCAATGGGGAAACAACACACAATACCTCATCCTTGAAGGGATGGATGTCATATGACAATCGACACTACTGGTTGACACAAAGATCACATCCTTGGTGAAGCCACTCGATGTTGTATGGTTACGGGTGTGGTGTTGTCGACAATCCCAACTGTTTGATGACCTCTACTGAGATGAGGTTCTTCAGGATTTCGCTATCAACAATAAAATACAGTGGGGTCCCCTTCAACCACATCTGTGAATGAAAAAGGCAGTCCCCCTCTTCAGGATTTGTTGGCTCTTCTGGTTGAATTTTTGTGGTCGTGACAATAGTGTTGGGGTTTGTGTCGATGATCTATCTTTTACCATTATTTTTAGTATCAGATTCTGAATTAGGGTTCGGCTCCTTGTCTTTTATCTCGGCCACCAATGACTGTTTTGAGAGAAATTCATCAGTGTTGTGCCAGGGGATTTTGTGGAAATTGCACCATTTTCCATTGTCCTTCTTTGTCTTCCCATGACCCTTCTTTTCCTATGGTTTAGAATGGTTTTAAGGAAGCTATTTTTTAGGGTTGTCTTTCTCATACTTTGGTTGTTTTGGATTTGCAGATCCGAACTCTCGTTTGTTCTAGTGACTAAATTTCTACTCGATTTTAACAACATATCTGTAACACCCCAGGTTTTGAACACCCATTTTAAATAATGTATTGTTACAATGATGAGAGGCCAGAGTTCCCAAACAATTATTAAAAGGCAAGTGTGAAAAAGACATGTAATGTTTTTCTATCATTATTAATAATAAATACATCGTTGGTTGCTAGACGGATAAGGACTAGAGTTAAAGGGGGATATTATTCCACAAAAGAGGGGGCTTGAGGGGCTAAGTGTTTATTCCTATGTTAATTACCCTTTTTCCTAAGGGAGGGGATCGGTTATGGGAGAGTCTTGGGGAAGGCTAGGAGGTTCTTTATTTCCCCACGTAGTTACTTAAACCTGCCTCTGGTTTGATGGCGGGGTTCAACTGATGGCTTGTTCACTAATTTCCTGTACGATTCACTCATTTCCCTCATGCACTCCCATGCACACATTTACCCATCCATTGATCCATCCTCATCTGCATCTTGGCTCGGGAAAGGGAGCCGAACTGTTGAATATTAGCCACAAATAGTTGGTCGTAGTAGTCCCTGGTGTGATCCAGCCGTGACCTGAGGCCGCATATCTGAGATGTGTTGGCCTGTGTCCAATTTTTCTCATGGATGCGAGTCCTGAGAGTTCTAGTATTGACATTCTTGACCAGTTGCGTTGGAGCCTGAATAAGGAGAAGGATTACCTGAGGGATTGCGTGGTAGATAAGGGTGGAGGTTCGTTCTCTTGAGTGGTGCAAGATGGGTAGAAGAGATCTGGGTACTTGGATTGTTGTGAGAGCTAGAAATCTTGTGAGAGCTTGGGTGTTGACTGGTTTGGGAATCCAAGTACACTCTGGAACTGTCCTTGTGGATTCATAGCCCTGGCTCAGGGGTGACACTATTGTTGAGATTTGGAGCAGTGGTGTCTATGGTTGGTTGGAACGTCCTTGGTCTACGGCCAGTTGGTGTCATCTTTCATAAAGATAAGTGCTCTATGTTATAGTATCATTTGCATGTATATGAATGTATTCCATTGTATATTTAATTATCTTTTAATTGAATCTTTAGACTATGCATGCTTGTTGTTTACTTTTGTGCATGTCGTTAAAGTCTTTTCTTTTAGGCATCCTTAAATAATGAAAAGGGTATAGATAAGAGAAACAAGTCCAAGGACATGCTTGAAGGTAGCATACCCTGGCCTATGGGTGGCTGGGTATGTTACAGTTTGGTATCAGATATTTTGGTTGAAACACCGGGCCGGTATGGGTCGGGTCTATTCGTTAGAGTCTCGTGGTCAAGATCGAATTCTGACCATGGAGTTGAAAATCTCAGGAGGAATGGCATTGTAGAATTACGCAGGAGATAGATCATCAGGGATCAGTGGTAAGGGGTTCAAAGGATCCTGACCATCCCCCTTTGAATCCGAGAGTGATCGCCATTGTAGGATTGGGAGAGATCCGATATCGTTGGATCAAAGGACAGACAAACATGGGTCATCCAATGAAAAGGAAACAGGGATTAAGGTCACCACTTTCAGATCCCATTGAAGAGTGAGATCAATGGACAAGAGGAATTGCAGGGAACCAATATGCACGGGAGATAATTTCCCCATGGAAGTCTTGCAATACAAACCACGGTTTCCCGAAGGGGTTATGTGTCAACATCAAGAGAATTGTGGGGCAAAAAGAGGGTTACTCCAAACCGTCAATTCGTGCCCCCGCAATTTGAAAGGCATGAAGTGATGTGACATGTTGGTACTTGAGCGATGAACCTCTGAAGAGAAGAAATTGTTGGGGACCGTCGATATGTAGGATGACACACATCAACCGATCATGTAATACGGGTGAGAGCACTCTGGGGAAGAGGGAGTAGGAGAAGTTGAGAATTGAGATTTCCGAACCCCGAAGATCCGGAGTGAATCTTAGTCATCTGATCCAGGAGGACACATGGAAACATATTGGCCAGTTCAGGGATTCAGAGTTCAGGATAATTGGAAGTGTGCTATTATGGAAACTCCCGAAGTCCCGAAGCCCGAAGATTTGAAGTGATGGGGCACGATGACGTCACTAGAAGGTGATGTGGACCCTTGAATTTCCTGAAGTGATGTGGCTTACAGACATCACCTAGGATGACGTGGACACATGGAATGTGTGCCACATGTTAGTAATTTTTGAGCATTTGGAGTATTGAAAATTCAGTTAGAAAATGACACGTGTCACCTGCCTGATTGGGCCATGTGTCTGCTTCCAGTATTTTTCCATGTGGCGACAGATTGTGCAGTCCAGAGACTAGGAACTCCAGATTGGAAAGATGTGACAGGTTGTGTTGGGTCGAAATCTCCTGAAGGCCATAGTACATATCGATCATTGATTCTAGAAGACACATGTCGAAGGATCGTCGAATTCAGGTGAAAGCACTCTGGGAGAAAGTGCAGGAGGAAAGTTTGAAACTTTTGAAGCCTGAAGAGATGAAGCGATTCACAACCGTTGATCTATGGGAGGACACCCATCGACAGATCATGAACTTCGAGTAAAGCGTTTCAGGAGGAGGCAAGTGAGGAAAGTTGAGACTCTCGAAGCCCAAAGTCCCAAAGTGGATCTTGATCGTTGATGGTGAAAGAGGATGAGGACCTTTGATCCAATCCTGGCTGAAAGTTTCGAAGTCTCGAAGCTTCGGACAAGCGCCTTTTTATCTAAGCACAGGGTCATCGTTGTGGTCATATGCAGATTGAGAGCTGAGGGAAGGAGGGCTAAGGGAAGAATTGGTTGTCTTCGAGACATAAAAGTGCTAAGGAAGGATTTAGCCGCAGTTTCTAGTCGTGGTCACCTGGGAAGGTGGTTTGAAGGAAGCGCCTGCACAGGATGAAGTTCTATGTTAGCCAAGGACAACATGGAATTGTTATGTTCGGAGAATGGGGATATCATCTCCATGGACAAAAAAAAAAAAGAGACATGTAGCATGGTTTGGAATTTTTTTTATCATATGCATAATTCTAAAAAAATGGTCGCTTGCACATTTTGCAGAATTAAGGTGTCTAAACACTTCAAATCATGATGCGTATTGAGGAAATGGAAGAAGGTGAGGGACCCTCCAATCATGACAAGGAGGTCGAAGGCCAGAATACCATAGTTGGTATTGAAGAGACAGAGTCCAACGAATGCAAGGGAAAAGGAGAGAAGGAAGCGTTAATAGAAATGGTAAGAATTATGAAGATGGAAGTGCAGAGCTACAAAGTAGACAACGAGAGATTGATGAGAGAGAAAATTCAGATAAATGCTCAAGTGTTACAGATCTTAAATCAGTTGCAGAGACAAATGAGGAAGGGATCAAACTCAATACAAGAGGAAGAAGACAGGTGCCATGAAAGAAGGAATGATCATGGAAGAGTTGGTTATTCCAGAAGTGGTAGTAGAGCTCATGGACACCACTCACCTCCTTACTAAGAAAGAAGGTTTTAAGCATCAGAAGATATTGTAAGAAGTCCAAAGGTGTCTCTTATCAGACACCAAAGAAGGAAACAAGAGGCAGATAGTTTGTAAGGAGAGATGAGGAAGCTCAAGACACCTTCCCTCAATGGTGAAAGAGAAAGGGAAGATGATGTTGAAGCATGGTTGCTTGGACTCCGGAGATATTTTCAGTTTCATAACTATTCATCCCGCCTGGAAGCCAGGATTTCCACCTACCATTTACACAGGAAAGCCGCAGTGTGGTGGGACCAACTGAAGCAAGTGGAAAATGTTAATGAAAGTAGGATCACTTGGAAGAAGTTCAAGAAGTACTTCTAGAAGGAGTACCTCTTAGATCATTTCTATAACAAGAAAATGCAAGAGTTCTTTGAAATCAGGTTGGGAAGCATGACTATGGTAGAGTACGAGAAGAATTTCTTGGGATTGTTAAAGTATGTCAAGTTCATTGGTGATGAGAAAGTAAAAATACAGATATTTCTAAGTGGAATCCCAACCTTTTATAAGGAAAAGATCAAGTATGATGAACCCAATACCTTGACTAAGGCCATCAGGAAGGCTAAATGCCTATATGAGAAAGGCCAGAGAAGAGAATCCCTACAAAAGGCTTGGAAGGACAAGAAGAATGTGAATTCCAATCAGATGAGGAAAGGATTCAAACCTCCCTTCAATAGGAATGAGCCTAATAGGAATCATCAAGATCAGTATGCCAGGGGGGATTCCAAGAAAGACGATTCCTTGGGAAAAGGGGAAAGACCACCAATCCAATGTTGGGGATGCAAGGAAGATCACCTGTACAAGGATTGCCCACATAGAAAAGACAAAGTGAAGACTATGCACAAAATCCAAGAGTCTACAATAGTCAAAGATATGGGAAGAATATAGGAAGCTTTAGATGATCGACAAGTAGAATACCAGTCCAATATGATCGAAGTGGAAGGTAAGATCATAAATCAACCTGTTGCTATTTTGATTGATACAGGAGAAATTCATTGATACATTGATCCTAAGATAGTGGATAGATTACATTTGGAGAAAAGTAAACTTGGAAAATAAAGTTTGGTTCAGTTAGCCACTGGAACCAAAAGAAGAATCCATGATATGGTCAGAAGTTGTTCCATAAGTCTTAATGGCATGAATACTAGTATTGATCTAAATATCATACCATTGGGGTGTTATGATATTCTGATTGGAATGGATTGGTTGGAAAAGCATCATGTTGTCCTAGATTGTCATAACAAGACATTTACATGTCTCGGTGGAAATGGAAAACAAAGCATTGTGAAAGGAGTTCCAAGACCCATCTCTATAAGCGAGATTTCAGCCTTACAACTAAAAAGATGTTTTAGGAAAAAATGTCAATTGTATGCAACTCATGTGGAAGAGCTAGATAATACAAAGGGGCCAAGCCTTGAGGATTTCTCAATAATACAGGAATTCAAAGATGTATTCTAAGAAATACCCGGATTACCACCAAGAAGGGAGATAGATTTCTCAATTGATTTAGTGCCAGGATCTGTCCCGGTGTAAAAAAAACCTTACAGAATGAGTACACCAGAGTTAAAATAATTACAAATGCAGTTGGAGGAATTGTTGAAGAAAGGGTACATACGTCCAAGTGTTTCACCTTGGGGAGCACAAATACTTTTTGTCAAAATGAAGGATGGAACATTGAGGTTATGTATTGACTTCCGATAGTTGAAAAAGTACAATATAAAGAACAAGTATCCTTTACCCTAAATTGATGACCTCTTTGATCAGCTAAGAGGAGAAAAGATATTCTTAAAGATTGACCCGAGGGCAGGATACCATCACGTAAGAATCAAGGAAGAAGACATTCATAAGACAACCTTTAGGACCAGGTATGGGCATTATGAATTTGTAGTGGTGCCATTTGGGCTGACCAATGCACCGGGTGTCTTCATGTGCTTAATGAATGGCATATTCAGGAGTTATTTGGATAAGTTTTTCATAGTATTCCTGTATGACATACTTATCTATTCTAAGTCTGAAGAGGAGCATTAACATCACTTAAGACTAATATTGCAAGTACTGAGAGAACATTAGTTGTATGCCAAGTTGAGTAAGTGTTCTTTTTATCAAAAGCATATCCATTACTTAGGACACATTATTTCAGAGCAAGGCATAGCAGTAGATCCAGACAAGATTGAAGCCATTAGAGGATGGCCAACACCCAAAAATGTGTCATACATCAGATCTTTTATGGGATTAGCTGGCTACTACAGAAGTTTCATAGTAGGGTTCTCTAAGATTAGTCATCCCATCACTTCTTTGCAAAATAAGGGAACTAAATTTGAATGGACACTCAAGTGTGAAAAGAATTTTAATGTGTTGAAGGAATTACTCACTAGTGCACCTATGTTAAAGATTTTTGACCCAAAGGAAAGTTTTGTGGTATGTACAAATGCATGTAAGGAAGGAATTGGGGGATTCCTCATGCAAAATGGACATGTCATTGGATATGAGTCCAGAAAACTTAAGGAACATGAGAGAAACCATGGCACCCACGACTTGGACCTTGCTGCCATTGTTGACACCTTGAGGATGTGGAGGCATTATCTCATGGGGAAGAAATTTGAATTAAGGACAGACCACATTGGCCTGAAGTACCTTTTTGAACAGCCAACCTTGAATTCCAGGAAAACAAGATGGCTGGAATTTTTAAGTGAATATGACTTCAATATCAAGCATATCAAGGGAAAGGAGAATAAAGTTGTTGATGCACTTAGTAGAATAGTGCATATCCTGCATGTTACTGCTATCAATATGCATCAGTCAAACTTGAAGAGAAGAACTTTAGATGGTCTTTTTACATAGCAACATTACCTACATGTAAAGGAAAACTTACAACAAGGAGATGTACAGTAGAAAATAAAGGAGTATGATATAAAGGAAGATGGATTACTCATGGATAAAAACATAATCTATGTTCCTAGTTCTGGAGAAGTGAGGAATTTGGTACTAAAGGAAATGCATGATGTTCCTTATGTTGGACATCTCGGTTACCAGAAAACAATTATAGTAGTAAGAAGCCAGTTCTTTTGGCCGGGAATGAAGAAGGATGTTGTTGATTACATTGCTTGATGTATGGAATGTCAGAAGGTGAAGGATGAGCATAGGCACCCAACGAGTTTGCTGCATTCATTGCCAATCCCAGAGAAGAAATGGGAAGTGATCACCATGGATTTCATCACAGGATTACCCAGAACGAATAATCAACATGATTGAATTATGGTGGTGATTGGAAAATTAACAAAGGTTGCTCATTTTGTGCCTGTGAAGACAACACATACAACAACTAATATTGCAGAAATTTTCATGAAGGAAATTGCTAGGTTGCATGGGATACCTAGGACAATCATCTCAGACAAAGATACAAAGTTTACCTCCAACTTCTGGAGGGGATTGTTTAAAGGAATTAGGACAAATCTAAACTTTAGCATAGAATATCATTCCCAGACAGATCATCAAGCATAGAGAGTCAATCGAATAATTGAAGACATGCTAAGAATGTATGTGATGGATAAGCCATCCAAGTCGGAAGATTACTTACACTTGGTTGAGTTTGCATATAATAATGGGTACCAAGATTCATTGATAATGAGCCCATTTGAAGCCTTGTACGATAGGAATTGTGATACTCTAGTAAGATGGGACAACCCAGCAGATAGAGTGGTACTTGGACCAGAGTTGCTCAAGGACATGGAAGACTAGGTGGTCAAGATCAAGAAGAATTTAAAGGAAGTTCGGGATAGACAGAAAGTTTATGCAGACAAGAACAAGACAACTAGAGAATTTAAAGTAGGGGAGCATGTACTTTAGAAAGTGAAGCCCAACAAATTCTCTTTGAAATTGGGTAGTTGTACAAAGCTAGCAGCCAAATTCTTCGGTCCATTTGAAATATTGGACATAATAGGGCCAGTTGCATACATGCTTTCTTTACCTACTTCCATGAATGTGCATAATGTATTTCATGTCTCTTTACTAAATAAATATGTACATGATCCTAACCATGTTATTGATTGGCATATGATCTAGGTAGAGACAGAGGGATATTTTCTAGGTTCAGCCAGTGTGGGTATTGGAGAGAAAAGTCAAAATGCTCCGAAATCGAGTTATAGAGCTGGTAAAAGTTCAGTGGACCTAATACGGTCCTGAAGATGCTACCTGGGAGCATGAATATGCCATGCAGGAAAAGTACCCACAACTTTTTGAATAAATTTGAGATTTTGATCTCTATTTTGTATATGCACTAAGGATAGTGCCAAAATAAGGGGGAGGGGATGTAACACCCCATGTTTTGAACCCCTATTTTAAATAATGTATTGTTACAATGCTAAGAGGCCAGAGTTCCCAAAAAATTATTAAAAGGCCAGCGTGCCCAATACATGTAAGGTTTTTCTATCATTATTAATAATAAATACATCGTTGGTTGCTAGACGGACAAGGACTAGAGTTATAGGGGGCTATGATTCCACAAGAGAGGGGGATTGATGGGATAAGTGTTTATTCCTATGTTAATTACCCTTTTTTCCTAAGGGAGGGGATCGGTTACGGGAGCTTCTTGGGGAAGGCCAGGAGGTTCTTGATTTCACCACGTAGTTACTTAAAGTCATCTCTGGTCTGATGGGGGGTTCGACTGATGGCTTGTTCACTTATTTCATGTATGATTCACTCATTTCCCTCACGCACTCCCATGCATGAATTCACCCATCCATTTATCCATCCTCATCCGCATCTTGTCTTGGGAAAGGGAGTCGAACTATTGAATATTAGCCACAGATAGTTGGCCATATTGGTCCCTGGTGTGATCCAGCCATGACCTGAGGCCGCATGTCTGAGATGTGTTGGCATGTGTCTAGTGTTTCTCACGGCTGCAAGTCCTAAGAGTTCCAACATGGAGATTCTTTACCATTTTCCCTAGAGCCCGAATAAGGAGAAGGACTGCCTAAGGGACTGTGTGGTAGAGAAGGGTGGAGGTCCGTTCTCTCAGGTGGTGCAAGCTAAGTAGAAGAGAGTTAGGTACTTGGATTAATGTGAGAGATAGAAATCCTGTCAGAGCTTGGGTGCTGACTAGTTTGGGAATCCAAGTACACTCTGGAACCATCCTTGTGGATTCATAGCCCTGGCTCCGGGGTGACACTGTTGTTGAGATTTGGAGAAGTGGTGTCTATGGTTGGGTGGAATGTCCTTGGTCTACAGCCAGTTGGTGTCATCTTTCATAAACATAAGTGATCTCTTTTATTGAATCATTATCATGTATATGAATGTATTCCATTGTATATTTAATTATCATTTAATTGAATATTTAGACTATGCATGCTTGTTGTTTACTGTTGTGCATGTCATTAAAGTCTTTTCTTTTATGCATCCTTAAATAATGAAAAAAGTATATAAAAGAGAAAGAAGTCCAAGGGTGGGCTTGAAGGTAGTGTACCCCGACTTGTGGGTGGTTGGGTATGTTACAATATCGATACGCAACACCGAGTGATGAGATATCGAGAAAATTCATTTCAGTTTGGATGTATTTGTGTAGAGCCCCACGATATTTCAGAACCAAACGTCGCTCAGAGTCTTTTATACCCATCTTGGTGTGCAAGTTATGGAAGGGATTAGTGAACTCTTCCACTTCTTGGCCCCTCTTTTTCTACAGTGTGATCCATATCATGTATTGGTATTCATAGTTTCCAACATGGTAATATTGTTCCTTAACTACATCCACAAAACAATCCCAAGTGGGATCGACCCCATATATTCCAGACTCCTCTCTGGAACTTTTCTCCGAGTAAGTTTCCAACCAATGTTTGACATGGGGGAGAGCCTTAAGGAGTGCGAAGGTGATATTTTCCTTGTCAAAAAAATGGTGAACAAATAAATAACCTTCTAGCAGATTTAACCATTTGTCAAGGCATTCACATCTATATGACCTTCAAATACGAGAATATAAAAAAATAGTCTGTACCTTGAAAGGAGAGGTGCCTCCAAAGTGGATTCTTGATGAATACGTGCCTATTTTTATCGACAGGTGTTGAAGGATGTCAGAAAAATTCTCCATCATTTCATCCCTCTATCGCGTGAGAGATTTCTCAAGCAATAGATTAATAAAATCTTCTTCTCCGTCGTTTTTATTTTCTTCCGCCATGGAGGTTTTCTTGGGTGTGAGAGAGAGATTTTCCTAAAGAGAGACAAGCTAGAGACCCAAATTTCTATACTCAGACCATGTTGGGGACATGCACTGAAAAACGATCAAGAGCACCCCGCTCTGATACCACTGATATAGATTATTTTTGGCATGAAATGAGACCGGAGATGTAATAAAGAAATGTACAGAGATGTATCAGATATCCAACAATATAAAAGAAATGTATCATAGATGCAACCATAAAAACAAATATACAACAATACACATTTTTCTATTAATGAGCGAAAATGTACAAAGACTATAAAAATACAAAGTGAAAGACTCGTTAGAATGGTGGTAGCTTATCTCTGAGAAGAGATGTGATGGTTGCTCGCATTTGCAAGAAGATAATTTTATAATAAGGCTCCAAAGGCATTTTTATCATAAATAGAATCCAAAACCCTAACCCCGGAAGATGAAAATCCAACAGTTTGTGGACCCCGTTTTGGGTAGTTTGGTGTATCAACTTCTCGGGGGCATAACTTTGGCATACGATCTCTGTTTGGGGCACACAATAGCTCGTTGCGAAGGTATCATCGAGGAAATTCATTTTGGGGGATAAATCAGAGACTTTGGATATTATTGAGAAGCTCGATACTGAAAAACTTTCATTTAGGCCCTCAAAATGCCCCGAAGTTAAAAACTGCTAAAAATAGTAAATTGTCAAAATTGCCAAAAAACTGTTTTGAACGAGTTAGAAAAGGTGGGTGGCCACCAATATCCACCTAGATCAATGGGATGGTTTAACCAAATTGCATGACAGAGGTTCATGTTAGTTAAATAAGTACTTAACAAACTCATCTGAAGATTTCATTCCCACTTCATTGAAGTCCTCATCGAGATATTTCCATTGATACTTTATTTTCCCCAATTGGATATCGTATGGTGATGTGGAATATTTCACAAGTTTGGGTATTTTGTTGACCACACTGGAAAATCAATGTTTAGAGGGAGGATATTCCTAGAAAAAATGGAGGGCCTAGGTGGCACAATATTATATTTATGATTGCATACTCTCAACAAGCTCATCAAGACCTTTCCAATGGTGTTTCCCATGCTACATTCTATCTATATCTCATTTGGCCTCATTTGTTCCTTTTCAATCAAGGTTAAAATCAAAGTTAAAGTAAAAGGAGACTTAGCACACATTTAGAGAAAATAAAAAAATAAAACAAATTTTAAAAAAAGGAAAGAGAAAATAATGATAAACTACCTCCAATGCAAAAAACAAAATTGAAAAAAAATGTAAAATGGAAAAAAAAAACCCATGTTCGTTGTTCATGTGCTCAATTCACTAAGGAGAGGATAAGGCTCTAGATTAGCTCCAAGTAGTGAGAAGGTAGGTTTTTACCATATATTTTATGGCCCCATGGGGAATAGAGTACATGTACCATCATCTCAAAATATTAGTATGCTAAAATGACTTATTTACCTCCTAGCTATATGATGAATTTTTTGAGTTTGTGCTATAGTCTGGATATTTTACTTGGAAAAGAAATGGTCGAAATTCAGTCCATGGATGATTTTAAGTGTTACTTTTTGGTTCTTGAGTTTGAGAGTTAGTTGTTGGTTCAGAATATAGTTTATGACTGCGTTAATTGTAGAGGAATGTGCATGCACTAGTTAAGAATATGAAAGAGAAACGTTGATTATGATAAATTTATTCTTATTGGTTGTTTATTAGCGCATGGATGAGTATCAATTGCAGTAGAATTACCAGTTATAATTTTGTAGGTTCAGTGACAAATTTTCTGAGTGAAAAATTGTAAGAGGGAGGGTATTTGAACCCCTCTTGGGAACTAGGCCCAAGCCCTAGGCCCTCTTAAAAAAATATGTGTTTGTAGTTCCATTCTTGTACTTTCAAAGTTAAGGGGGAGGGGGTTTGAACCCCTAACCTCCCCCTTATTCTTTCATCCCCCTATTAAATAAAATAAAGAGTCAAAACTGGAGGGGGAGAGGGTTGAACACATGACCTTCCCCTCATTTTCCTTGGGTCAAAAATATATAAGAAAACCAAAAAACATTTTTTTTTCAAAATGGGTCATAACCATTCCTCCCACAAACCACCACTCCTAGTGGTGGCCTCTCTTTCCTCTACACACTAAAATGCCACACACCATGCCTCTAAGCCACCTCCTCTTAGTCTAGAGTGGTGGGTTTCATAACTCGTAAGTCACCTGCTACTCAAACACTAACTCCATCATCTCTCTACTTGTTTTGTAACATGAAACGAGTGAAGGGTTGTCCCACCACCCAGGTAGAGCCACTATCACTCCTCCTTTATGATGCCACCAGTTCGAGGGTATTAAAAGAAAATAAAAAAATTAAATTTTGTTTATTAACGGTATGGACAGGGGGAGGGGGGGGGAGGTTTATTATAATATATGTCAAAATATGTACTTAAACTATATATTAAAATTTGATTCTCCCCGCTGCCCCCCAAGAGTCACTAGGCCATTTAATGGCATATATTCCTCATCTAGAGGCATAGTTTCACCCATAAATAATCTAAGTGACCACAACCTAACACAAAATCTAGCTACAACATTCACTTTCACAAAATTAGCTTAGAATTTCAATCAAAGTTTTAGGAGTTTCACAGACCCTAGTTTGTCCTGGGAACAAATGTCAGAAGGGGGTCCTAATTGGACACTTGTGGGACAAAAATTTTGAAAACAAAAAGAAACTAATTTCACTTATAGACATGTAGACCTATAAAATCCTACAAATTATGGGATTGACTTCAGAATTTCAGATTTTCCCACATTTCATCCCTCCATCAAGCACTTTCCCATATGACCTTTTCAGGGCCGTATCTTGCTCATCCGAAGTATTATTTGTGCCAAATTAAAGGAATTAGAAATATGGTGAGAAAAAATATAGTATGGAAGCATACATTTCTAAAATCGTGGTGGTTATTTCCAGGGATCATCCTTTCAATTGTCCAAGTATTGGGGGCCATTTCTCCAATTCAATCCCTCGATTGAAGCCATGCTTCACCAATTCTTAGGGAAGCCTTATAGGTAGAAAGGGGGGAATTAAAATATTCTTAGAGATTTTACCAATATTGGTTGATTCCTTACTTTCAATGGTTGATTCCATGATTCCATGCATTCCAAAGAAGTCCAATTTTTACGATAGTGGTGGGCCTGCATTCCTGGAAAATTCGACAACCATTGATGGCCTTTTTGACACCATGAATTCATCAAGTTGCAGATGCAAACCCATGGTCAACAATCAAATATTCCATTGGTATTGAACAAATTATAAGTAAAATGATAGTACCTTGAAAGGAGAGGTGCCTCCAATGTGGCTTCTTGATGAAGAAATGTCTGTTGTTATCGACAGGTGTTGAAGGATGTCGGAAAAATTCTCCATCATTTCATCCATCTATCGTGTGAGAGCTTGCTCAAGCAATAGATTAATAAAATCTTATGCTCCATCATTTTTCTTTTCTTCTACCATGGAGGGTTTCTTGGGTGTGAGAGAGAAATTTTCCTGAAGAGAGACAAGCCCGAGACTCAACTTGCTATACTCAGACCTCATTGGGGGCATGCACTGAAAAACGATCAAGAGCACCCCGCTCTGATACCAGTGATCTGGATTATTTTAGGCACAAAATGAGAGCGGAGATGTAATAAAGAAATGTACAAAGATGTATCAGATATCCAACAATATAAAAAAAATGTGTCAGAGATGCAACCATAAAAATAGAGATACAGTAATACACATTTTTCTATTAATGAGCGAAAATGTACAAAGACTATAAAAATACAGAGTGAAAGACTCACTAGAATGGTGGTAGCTTATCCCTGAGAAGAGATGTGATGGCTACTCGCATTTTTAAGAAGATAATTTTACAATGAGGCTCCAAAGGCCTAAATAAAATCCAAAACCATAACCCTGGAATATGAAAAGCCAATAATTTTTCGGACCTCATTTTGGGTAGTTTGGTGTATCAACTTCCCGGGGGCATAACTTTGGCATACAATATCTATTTGGGGCGCACAATAGCTCGTTGGAAAGGTATCATCGAGGAGATTAATTTTGGGGGCTCAATCAGAGCCTTTAGCTATTATTGAGAAGCTTGATCCCAAAAAACCTTTATTTAGGCCCTCAAAATGCCCCAAAGTTAAAAACTGCTAAAAATTGTAAATTGCCAAAATTGCCAGAAAATTGTTTTGAGTGAGTTGGAAAAGGTAGGTGGCCACCAATATCCACCTGGATCAGTGGGATGGTTTAACCAAATTTCATGACAGAGTTTCATGTTAGTTAAATAAGTACTTAACAAACTCATCTGAATATTTCATTCCGACTTCATTGAAGTACTCATTGAGATATTTTCATTGATACTTTATTTTCCCCAATTGGATATTGTATGGCGATGTGGAATTTTTCACAAGTTTGGGTATTTTGTTGACCACACTGGAAAATAAATGTTTAGAGGGAGGATATTCCTAGACAAAATGGAGGGCCTAGGTGGCACAATATTAGATTTATGATTGCATACTCTGAACAGGCTCATCAAGACCTTTCCAATGGTGTTTCCCATGCTACATTCTATCTATATCTCATTTGTCCTCGTTTGTTCCTTTTCAATCAAGGTAAAAATCAAAGTTAAATTCAAAGGTTGAATTAGAACGCATTTAGAGAAAACAAAAAAATTAATTGAAAAAGAAAAGGAAAGAGAAAATCATGATACAGAACCTCCAATGCAAAAAACAAAATTGCAAAAAAATGTAACATGAAAAAAACAAAAACAAAACCCCAATGTTCCTTGTTCATTTGCTCAATGCACTAAGGAGGGGATAAGGCTCTAGATTAGATCCAAGTAGTGAGAAGGTAGTTTTTTACCATATATTTTATGGCCCCATGGGGAATAGAGTACATGTACCATCATCTCAAAATATTAGTATGCTAAAATGACTTATTTACCTCCTAGCTATATGATGAATTTTTTGAGTTTGTGCTCTAGTTTGGATATTTTACTTGGAAAAGAAATGGTTGAAATTCAGTGCATGGATGATTTTAAGTGTTAGTTTTTGGTTCATGAATTTGAGTGTTAGTTGTTGGTTCAGAATATAGTTTATGGCTAAGTTAATTGTAGAGGAATGTGCATGCACTAGTTCAGAATATGAAAAAGAAACGTTGATTATGATAAATTTATGCTTATTGGTTGTTTATTAGCACATGGATGAGTATCGATTGCACTAGAATTACTAATTCTAAATTTTGTAGGTTCAATGACAAATTTTCAGAGTGAAAAATTGTAAGAGGGAGGGTATTTGAACCCCTCTTGGGAACTAGGCCCAAGCCCTAGGCCCTGTTAAAAAAAGATGTGTTTGTATTTCCATGCATGTACTTGCCAAATTAAGGGGGAGGGGGTTTGAACCCCTAACCTCCCCCTTACTATTTCATCCCCCTATTAAATCAAATAAAGAGTCAAAATTGGATGGGGAGAGGGTTGAACCCATGACCTTCCCCTCACTTTCTTTGGGTCAAAACTATATAAGAAAACCAAAAAACATTTTTTTTCAAAATGGGTCATAGCCCTTCCTTCCACCAACCGCCAGTCCTAGTGGTGGCCTATCTTTCCTCTACACACCAAAATGCCACATACCATGCCTGATCTAAAAATGAAGAAGACTGGAAAAACTTGAAAACTTATTGCAAGTGAATGTTATGTGTTTAAAGCAAAAGGATCAATTTGCAACACATAAATTAAAGGATTACTTATGCAAATTATACATAGACAATAGCATAATCAATGAACATAAACACATAGGCACAACAATTGATAAAGGAGTTCACCCCTCTTATGGGCTACATCTCCTGGTCCAGCTTCCAATGGATCATTATTATTAATTTCTCAAAAAGTGCTCAAAAAACATGTCTTACAATTCTCAAACTGACAAACCGATTGCTCCAATGGATTCCCAGCATCCCAAAACCCCTGTCTAGGCTCTTTCGGCACCTCAATCAGTCGAAAAATGAAGAAGTTAGGCCTCCTAGAAGTCTCCCTCTTCAAGCTTGTTGTCTTTGGTTCTACAATTCGCACCCTTCTTCTTTGAACCTAGCTCACACGCTCATTTAAGCGCAAAAACCCAGCATCGGGTGCAACCGTGCCAACGGTGCAAACCGTAGGATGGTTAAGGGCGCGCCAGCCCCTAACCGCCTCGACACCTGGGTGTATGGCGCATATGACCGCGCGCTAGGCAAACAAGTGGTTAAGTCGTTATTCTCATTTCAAAACTGTATAACTCCCGCGCACATTAATCCACCGGTCATATAACAAAACCATGGGTTATATAGAATAACCCCGTGCATATTTAACCGTTGGTTATGGTTCTAAACCCCGCACACATATATTTTAATACAATGTAATATATGGTATATATGGAATGCAATACAATTCGCGCGTGATTTGGTTTTACAATGGTCATATGTTATATGGTAAATCCACAAGTCGGGGCTAGGCCCCGACCCGACCCCCCTCCGTTCAATACAATAAACAAGGTTAAAATATATTGAAACCATATATCAAACAAGAACCATTCGATGGCCCAATGGCTGGGCGGTTGTGCGAAGGCTCTATGCTGTGGGGGGAGGTCCCGGGGTCGAACCCCACGAACTCCCATATATTTTATACAACAACCATATGAACCAAAAATGAGTGACACGTGGCGCCCATGGATTGGGCCATGTGTCCTCATACTATTCGCCACCAACGGACACGTTTCAGTCCCCCATTCGATGATCATCAACCAACAACAACCTGCCACATCACCACTGTACGTTCATACGGTCCGTACGATCATGCCACGTCAGATTGTATGGACTGTACGGACTAGTACAGTCAGCATCTAATTTTATTTTTTTTGCTTGTTTGTCTTGGCGAACAGATCGCGATATCTTCTTCATACGGCGTCCATTTGACAAAGTAAATATACCACCGGAATCAGGAAGACGAGACAAACGCAATGGCACTGTTTTCGTCACATTCCGAGCACTTTGAAAATTGAGCAAAATTTGATCCCCTAATCACACCTCCCCATTGGGAAGATTTTGGACCTCCAAAAGACTA
>ML779916.1:123949-153571 GCA_009831015.1 Picea engelmannii | reverse complement strand
TACATAGACAGCAGCATAATCAATGAACATAAACACATAAGCACAACAATTGATAAAGGAGTTCACCCCTCTTATGGGCTACATCTCCTGGTCCAGCTTCCAATGGATCATTATTATTAATTTCTCAAAAAGTGCTCAAAAACCATGTCTTACAATGCTCAAACTGACAAACCGACTGCTCCAATGGCTTCCCAGCGTCCCAAAACCCCTGTCTGGGCTCTTTCGACACCTCAATCGGTCGAAAAATGAAGACGTTAGGCCTCCTGGAAGTCTCCCTCTTCAAGCTTGTTGTCTTTGGTTCTACAATTCGCACCCTTATTCTTTGAACCTGGCTCACACGCTCATTTAAGCGCAAAAACCCAGCACCGGGCGAAACTGCGCCAACGGTGCAAACCGTAGGACGGTTAAGGGCACGCCAACCCCTAACCACCTCGGCACCTGGGCGTATGGCGCATATGACCGCGCGCTAGGAAAACAAGTGGTTAAGTCATTATTCCCATTTCAAAACCATATAACTCCCACGCACATTAATCCACCGGTCATATAACAAAACCACGGGTTATATAGAATAACCCCGCGCATATTTAACCCTTGGTTATGGTTCTAAACCCCGCGCGCATATATTTTAATACAATGTAATATATGGTATATATGGAATGCAATACAATTTGCACGCGATTTGGTTTTACAATGGTCATATGTCATATGGTAAATCCATGGGTCGGGGCTAGGCCCCGGCCCAACCCCCCTCCGTTCAATACAATAAACAAGGTTAAAATATATTGAAACCATATATCAAACAAGAACCATTCGATGGCCCAATGGTCGGGCGGTTGTGCGAAGGCTCTATGCTGTGGGGGGAGGTCCCATGGTCGAACCCCGCAGACTCCCATATATTTTATACAACAACCATATGAACCAAAAATGAGTG
Organism: Picea engelmannii; assembly: GCA_009831015.1. Classification (NCBI taxonomy): domain Eukaryota; kingdom Viridiplantae; phylum Streptophyta; class Pinopsida; order Pinales; family Pinaceae; genus Picea; species Picea engelmannii. The sequence continues at coordinate 152,640 of ML779916.1, read as the reverse complement.
ACACATGGCGCCCATGGATTGGGCCATGTGTCCTCATACTATTCGCCACCAACGGACACGTTTCAGTCCCCCATTCGATGATCATCAACCAAAAACAACCTGCCACGTCACCACTGTACGGTCATACGGTCCATACGGTCCTGCCACGTTAGACTGCACGGACTATACGGATTGGTACAGTCAGCGTCTAATTTTTTTTTTTTTTGCCTGTTTGGCTTGGCGAACAAAATGCGATATCTTCTTCATACGACATCCATTTGAAAAAGTAAATATACCGCCGGAATCAGGAAGACGAGATAGACACAATGGCACTGTTTTCATCGCATTCCGAGCACTTTGAAAATTGAGCAAAATTTGATCCCCTGATCAATGCCTCTAAGCCACTTCTGCTTAGTCTAGAGTGGTCAGTTTCATAACTCCTCAGTCACCTGCTACTCAAACACTAATTCCATCATCTCTCTTCTTGTTTTGTAACATGACAGGAGTGAAGGGTTGTCCCACCACCCAGGTAGAGCCACTATCACTCCTCCTTTATGATGCCATCAGTTCGAGGGTATTAAAAAAAATATATATTTAAATTTTGTTTATTGAAGGTATGGACGGGGGGGGGAGGTTTATTATAATATATGTTAAACTATGTACTTAAACTATATATTAAAATTTGAGGCATTTACTAGCATATATTCCTCATCTAGAGGCATAGTTTCACCCATAATAGTCTAAGTGACCACAACCTAACAAAAAATCTACTTACAACATTCACTTTCACAAAATTATCTTAGAATTTCAGTCAAAGTTTTAGGGGTTTCACGGAACCTAGTTTGTCCTGGGAACAAATGTCAGAAGGGGGACCTAATTGGACACTTATGGGACCAAATTTTTGAAAAGAAAAAGAAACAAAATTCACTTATAGACATGTAGATCTATAAAAGCCTACAAATTATGGGATCAACTTCAAAATTTCAGATTTTCCCACATTTCATCCCTCCATCAAGAACTTTCCCATATGACCTTTTCAAGGCCGTATCTTGCTCATCCAAATTCTTATTTGTGCCAAATGAAAGGAATTAGGAAGATTGTGAGAAAAAATACAGTATGGAAGAATAAATTTCTAAAATTGCGGTGGTTATTTCCAGGGATCATCCTTTCAATTGTCTAAGTATAGGGGGGCATTTCTCCAATTCTTAGGGAAGCCTTATAGGTATAAAGGGGGACATTAAAATATTCTTAGAGAATTTCCCAAAATTGTTTGATTCCTTACTTTCATTGGTCGATGCCATGATTCCATGTGTTCCAAATATGTAATGTACCAGATATGAAATGTATGCAGAACATAAATAAAATGCTAGTAATGGCATAACAACAACAATATAACCAGAACATTCACCACAATAACACTGGAATGATATAAGAATAATAACTTAAATAGGACTTTGAATCTGAAAGAAATGTTCATGGGCCTCTTCGAGGGGGCAACCTCCAGTTGAGTAGAGATCTATTACAATAATATCCAAGATAGGGTTCTCATATCCTCGACTCCTATTTATACTAAAAAGAAGCATCTAGAGGAAGATCCTTATAGAAGCAAAAGCTTCTATTAGGTCTTCTTACATCTGCCTTATTCTATTTTATTGAAAGGCCTTATTAATATTGACCTTTATTACATCTGAATATATTGTTCTACCTATGTGCGGGTTAGGACCCTAACATGTCTGCCCCCTTAAAAAAAACCTTGTCCTCAAAGCTTGAGATGAGAAAATTGTTGCAGAATGGTAGTTGGTTCCCAAGTGGCATCTGCTGGAGTTGTATCTTTCCACTAGACTAGCACTTCCTTGATGGTTCTCTGATGTAGGCGACGGTCACATTGGTCAAAAACTACTTCTGGTTGTAGCCCAATGGATCCTTCTTCAACTAACTCTGGAAGGTTGGTTTGAATTTGGCACTTAGCTCCAATCACCTTCTTTAAGCATGAAACATGAAAAAAAGGATGTAGCTTCGAATGGCTGGGCAAAGCTAACTAATAGGCCAATTGTCCCACATGCTTGAGCATGGTATAAGGACCATAAAATTTGGGTGCTAGCTTCTGAAAATGCTCTTCCTTGAGGGAAGTTTGATTTTAAGGTTGCAGTCGAAGAAACACCTGATCCCCTTCTGCAAATTGACGTTCAATGGGACCTTGATCTGATTGTTGCTTCATGCAATTTTGTGCCATGACCAAATTCTCTTTGAGGGTACAGAGAATAGGATCTCAAGTTGTAAGTGTTAGGTCAACTTACTAGACCTTCGAGGCACCCGGTAAGTATGAGAGAACTGAAGGTGGATTCTGTCCATATGCCGCTTCAAAAGGAGTCATGTGTGTAGTTGTATGGTATGAAGTGTTGTACCACCATTCAACTAGGGGTAACCATTGAGCCCACTGATTTTTCTTTTTTGAGGAAAAACACCTCAAATATGTTTCCAAACACTTGTTGACAACTTTCGTTTGGCCATCAGTCTGGGGATGATAAGTTGTGCTAAGATGCAATTATGTGCCTTGTATCTTGAACAGTTCTTGCCAAAAATTGCTTGTGAAAGATGGGTCGCGATAAAAAACAATAGAGTGCGGCATGCCATGAAGCTTGAAGACCTAATCCATGAAGATTTGAGCCACCATGGATGTTGTAAACGAGTGTTAAAGGGTGCATAAATGAGCATACTTGGAAAGGCGATCAACAACCACCATGATGACGGATTTATTTCCCGATTTGGGTAAGTCGATAATAAAATCCATAGAGATATCCTTCCAAATAGTAGGTGGAATTGGGAGTGGTTGTAGTGTGCCTGATGATTTGACTGTTTCTCCCTTGTTGCGTTGACACACGTCACATTCAGCTAAAAAATTACGAATGTCATGTTTCATACTATCCCAGAAAAAGGAACGTTTGACCCTGTCATAGGTTTTGGTGAACCCGGAGTGCCCTGCTGTGGGTGTAGCATGAAGCTCAGAAAGTACCATGGATTTAAGATTTGTTTGTTTACTTAAATACAAATGGCCTTTGTATCAAAGTTCCTCATGTAGCCAAGAGTACCCTGGGGAAGCTAGAGCATTGGACTACAATTGTTGGATCAACTGCGAACTTTTGCGATCTTGTAGCCATTCCTGGCGAACGGCTTGGAGCCAATCTGGTACAATGAATGAAAGAGAAAAAAGGGATCCTTCATCTTCATATTTTCAGGAAAGTGCATCCGCAACCACATTGTCTTTTCCTTTCTTATAAATGATCTCATAATCATATCCAAAGTGTTTAGTCACCCATTTTTGTTGCTCTGGGGAGAAAATGCATTGTTCCATAAAATACTTGAGGCTTTGATGGTCTGTCTTAATTTGGAACCATTGCCCCAATAGATAAGGACACCACATATCCACGACATGCAGAATAGCCAACATTTCCTTTTCATAGATGGATTTGCCCAGATTTCTTTCAGATAGTTGCTTGCTGGTAAAGGCCAAAGGTCGAACCTCTTACATAAGGGCAACACCAATTCCTTTCCCTGAGGCATCACATTCCAACACAAAGGTCTTTGTGAAATTGGGAAGGGCCAGGACTGGAGTGGTGCACATGGCCATCTTCAAGGTTTGAAAATCTTGAGCAGCGGCCGGAGTCCAAGTGAAAGAGTTGTTTTTTAGGAGAGCAGTGAGAGGTGCTGCAATCTTCCCATAATTCTTATCAAACTTGTGATAATACCCTGTTAAGCCTAGAAATCCATGCAATCTCTTAAGAGTCTTTTGGTGAGGCCAATCTTGCATAGATTCAATATTTTTAGAATCCACCCCGACGCCATATTTTCCAACCAGATGACCCAAGTATTCTACTTCTAAGGTGCCAAAATCACATTTAGACTGTTTCAAGAAAAGTTGGTGCTGAGAGAGTAGATGGAGAACTCGATCCACATGAGCAATATGGTTTGTCTAGGTTTTTCTATAGATGAGGATATCATCAAAGAAAACTAAGACAAAATGGTAGAGAAAAGGACGGAAGACATGATTCATGAGGCTTTGGAAGGTGGAGGGGGAATTACACAAGCCAAAGGGCATGACCAAAAAATCGTCGTGACCCTCATGAGTTCTAAAGGAAGTCTTGGGAATGTCTGCCTCTTTCATATATATCTGGTGGTATCCCAAACGAAGATCCAGTTTAGTGAAGAATTGGGCACCACTCAATTCATCCAGGAGGTTATCAATGACAGGAATGGGGAATTTGTATTTGATGGTAAGTTTGTTGAGGGCACGGAAGTCAGGACACATTCACCAAGAACCTTCTTTTTTCAGGACCATGACCATAGGAGATGAATAGGGGCTCGTACTAGGGTGGATAGCGCCTGCATTAAGGAGTTCCTGGACCATTTTCTCAATTTCATTTTTTTGGGAAAAGGGGTGATGATACGGACGGATATTGGGAGGAAGGCTTCCTGGTACAAGGGGAATGGAATGATCATGAACACCACGGGAAGGAGGGAGGCCTTGGGGAGTGGAAAATACCAATTGATGTTTAGAAAGGATGGCTTGGAGGTCTTGTGGTACCGAGGGTGTCTCTGTTGCTTGTATGGCATGGACTTGGGCGATAACACCAGAATGACCCTTTTTGAGCAGTTTTTCCATGCAATGGGAACTAATGATCTCAGGTGAACTGGTGGTGATGCCTTAGAACTTATATTAGTGTCCCTCTTGTTCGAATTACATAGTTAAGTCTTTAAAATCCATGAGAATGGGACCCAAAGTCCTTAGCTAGTATGCACCCAGCACAATGTCACAACCTCCCATATTGATAGCAAACATATGGGATTTCAGGTGGTAGTCACCAATTTGGAGACACACATTTTCATAATGCCCTCCACATTTCATGGAACGACCATTGGAAATCATGATTTGGAAATTATTGACGGCATGGATGTAGCAATGAGTTTCTTGGGAAATGTGGTGATGAATAAAATTATGGGTGTTGCCACTATCAACCAGAATGATGACCTTCCAATGCTTGATGTAACCGATTAGCTTGAGGGTTTGGGGAGCGGAGAAGCTAGTGAGAGCATTGAGGGAAATGACTGGTTCTACTTCGGGAGGGTCTGAGGAAGGGGTTATGTCAGTGGATTCAGGTGATTCATACATAGAGGGGGTTTCTTCATCTTCTTCCGAAATCTCCTCGGAGATGGCCATAAAAATATTTTTTTCTTTACACTTGTGTTCCGGGAAATATTTTTCATCACAGTTATAACAAAGGCCTTTCAGTTGGCATTCATCCATTTCATCCCTGGTCAATTTTTGGATCTTTAGTGGAGCAGAGGGAGTAGTGGGATTTACTAGTTTAGGGCGAGGGATGAAGGAGGGTTTGCGGTTTTGAGAAGATACAACCTATTTTGATTCTTTATCTCTTTTGGTAGCCTCCACCCAACTCTCAGGCCGATCCATGAGGACATGGACCCGAATTTCATCCTTGAGGCCACTGATAAAACACTCTCAGAAAAAGGCATCATACATGCCCTCTGTTCTAAAAGCTAGGCCCTCAAAGGAAGCTATAAAGTCTTCCACTGTTCCTAATTGTTTCATCTTTGTCAAACGAACCAAATGGTTGGTGTTAGTGTAAGAGAGTTCATAAAGCTCTGCAAAAAATTGTGTCCAAGCAATATACCCTTGACAAGAATTTTTTCTCCATTGCCACCATTGCCAACGTTATTGATCTAGATGGAGAACACCATACCGAATTTTGGACAAGTCATCTATAATGTTGTATAAAGAGAAGTAATGTTCCATTTGGGTTACCCAACCAGTGGGGTCTGAGCCATCAAATTTGGTCACATCCACCCGTGGAAGGCGTAGGTCACGTTGAAAGTGATGGTTCTGCAAGGTATGGGAATGAGAGGAATGGTCACCTTCAGTATGTGGGGGTGAGGAAGAGGAAGGGTTATCTGTAGGGATATGCAGTTTGGTGCAGAGTGCCGAAAAGACTGATTCAAGCTGGGTGGTGAGGTCTTGTTTGATTTCGCCCATTGAGGACTGCATGGTTGTATTGATGGAAGCAACATTGGCACTGAGTTGTTTCACTTCTTATTGGGTCTCAATGAGACCATATTTCAAGGTGTTGAAGCAAGATTCCAAGTCTTGTCTATGAGTATGGCCCATGAGGATGGTGGAACTGAAAAGGGGCGGGCGGGGTAAAAAATATTTTCCGAAAAAATAATATGGATGAATGTGATAAGGGCGAAGAGATGAATCCAATGGAATAGGTCTGAAATAATGGTGAAACAATTTCCAGACTTTTTATTTTATTTTATGGAGTTATACTCTGGTCTGAAGAATACTACAGAGAGGAAATGCCCAAATGCTTAACCAAAAAGAAATGTGTATTTACTTGGCAACCCGAACAAGGTTGTGCAACAATAGATCTTGTTTATTTTAATTTGTTTATGCTTATGTCCCCAAGGGTTTGATATTCAAGGGTTCTACAGAAAAGGGTTTGCCTTGTGCTATAGCTCTCTGATATACGTGCAAGGTCCAACAATAGTACTCGACCCAATATCTTAGGGCACTAACTAAGAAGGATAGACCGTACCCTTAGTCGTACTACCCGACTACCCAGGTACTAGAGAGTATCTTCTCAAGTGTTGTTCTTGTTGACACTATAGCGATCAGGCAGTCGATCGGTTTATCTAAAGAGGGCTTCAGGTAATCTAGGTTGATCCATACACAGGTGTTGTCTAATGCGCTACCACTCGAAGGGGTACCAACATGGGTTACAAGGGTGGCCAACAGATGTGCGCTTAAGTACCACTTGTATTTCCTGCGTGTATGAATCCCTCAACCTCGGTTTTATGTGCATAATGACAGATCTTTGTGGCTTAAAGACGTCGAAATATGTCTCTACCCTGAAAAAAAATTAACCCACACTTTCTGCCGAGGAAAGTGCTCTGATACCACTTGTAATATACCAAATATGAAATGTATGCAGAACAGAAATAAAATTCTAGTAATGGAAGAATAACAACAATATAACCAGAACATTCACCACAATAACACTGAAATGATATAAGAATAACAACAGAAATAACACTTTGAATCTGAAAGCAATGTTCATAGGCCTCTTCGAGGGGGCAACCTCCAATTGAGTAGAGCTCTATTACAATAATATCCAAGCTAGGGTTCTCATACCCTCAACTCCTATTTATACTAAAAAGAAACATCTAGAGGAAGATCCTTCTAGAAGCGGAAGCTTCTATTAGGTCTTCTTACATCCGCCTTATTCTATTTTATTGAAAGGCCTTATTAATATTTACCTTTATTACATCCAAATATATTGTTCTACCTATGTGCGGGTTAGGACCCTAACAAAATAAGTCCAATTTTTACGAGAGTGACGGGCCTGCATTCCTAGTGAATTCGACAACCATTGATGGCCTTTTTGACACCATGAATTCATCAAATTTCATATGAAAACCCATGGTCAATAATCAAATATTCCATTGGGATTGAAAAATTCTAAGTAAAATGATAGTGTGGAAAAAAATTGCTTTTCTCGGAAGGACACTTTTCCAAAAGTGGAATTCCCCGAATGTTTTACTTTGATTAAAATATTGTAATATATTTTTGAAATCAAATGTAATTTGATTTAATTTTTGGAAAAAGAAAAAAATCTTTTGGGTTTGTCGACTTGTCACTTTTCGAAAAAATACAAGTGTTTTCAGACCTAACCCTAGCCTCCTCATTTGTTATAAATAGGAGGAAGGTATTTGTATCTAGGAGGACTTGTTGAATATCATAACTAAGATTTTCTTATTTCTCAAGGGATCTTATTGAATATGATTACTTGTTCTCTTTTGGTTATTTGGATTTGAATGCTTTCTAGTTGAGGCTTCATGGGTAGTTGTAGATGTTAGTTATATTAGCTATCTCCATGAGGGATTGGTTGGCTAGATATTCATTACTATTTCCTTGGGTTTCACTTTCTTGTGCCTACTTTCTAACAACTCTTGTATATCTTTTTTATGTGAATGTTTGTGTAGATTTTAGGAAGGGGCCAAGAATACCAGCCATAGTTGGAAGCCAAGAGGTCTAGGGATCCCTTAAGACAACCATTAAGTTCTCTTTTCTCTATTATTTATAGTTGTTTTCTTCCCCTTCTATTCTTATTCTATTCTAAATTTTCATTTTCTACATGTATTATTGCTTCTCTAAACATGTAAATTAGCCATTTTGGTTAGTTTACCCTTTTTGGACACCCTTCTTTGTTGGTTTTCATACTTGTACATTTTATGTTTGTTTCCTTTATTTTATTTGTGTCTATAAAATAAACCAAAAAATCATTGCTAATCTTCTAGGAACTTAATTGGTTTTCCTTTCTACTTCACCTAAGTGATAGTGAAGCACCTGAAGACTTGTTTGAGGCAAAGGAGCTAGTAGGGTAGCAAGAAAAAACAACAAATATCCATGAAAAAACCCCTTCCCTTGCTCCTAATTTCATATTATTTTCATTTCATTTTTTTTCCTTAATTTGTTGCACACTTTTTTGTCACTATAGCATTAAAATATTGGTTTTAAAGCATTTTGTTCATAGATATTAGTATTCATTTCTTTGTAGTTATCATTTATTAAATTTTAATTAAAAATGTGTATCCCACTAACCAACGAACTAGTTGAAGTTACTTTTCACATGGAAGTTATGCAACCCACAAATACCTTCAACCCCATTCCTATGGATTGAGTAGAATAGTCAATTTTACTATTTTCTAGTCCATCCTACAAGTTCCATGACACTCGAATCAAAATCCAAAGGCACATAACCTTGGGACAAGGTGATGGTTGGGTTTCACTGCCATCATACCTACTATGGTTAATGTCAAGTTTAGTAGGAAGGGTGAAACGACACCATTTTATTGTGTGTATTTATTCTTATTTCTCACTTTCAAGTTGATGCCCCTAAAGGGGCCCACTTACAAAACCAAAGAAAAAAACACCAAAAAACATAAAACCCCAAAAATAAAAATAAAACAAAAGGAAAGGGTCCACCCCATGAAACAAAACACACGCGCACATATATATTAGATAGATTTCCTTTTCAATTTTTTTTTACCAAGAGACATGCTTGTGAAATAAAGATGTGATATATTCGCATGGATGGCTTGGTCTTTTCATTTCTGCATTGTTAATTTCTAGGATACTAAGAGTCAAATCAAGGTAATCCTAATTAGAGTCCCCTTAGAAATTTTATCTTCTTTGAATCAATTGAGTTAGATTCCTTTTCAAATTGCTCTCATTGGATAAATCACATGATTCTAAACTTTGAATAGTTTAGCTTAGAGAAAAATACTACACTGCCTAGGTAATCTTAATTAAACTCCCTTGAGGAAGTCTTGAGTCTCTTCCTTTTTGAAAGTATCATTCTTCCTTCTAGAAATATTTAAGAGAAAAAAAGAATTAGTGACGAGAAGGAGATAAACTCTCCTTCTCTAGACTGCATGGGGTAATCATTATTTCGAACAAGTAGTGTATGTTATCTCACTCATTTTATACTAGGTAGAACATTTATGAGATAAAAGGTGTGAAACTAACCGAAAGGACCTTCATAATGGAATTGTATACTTGCATGTGATTAACCATATTAAAATTTAAAAATAACACATGCTTAATGATCCAGACTATTTTCAGCACGAAATGAGAGCAGAGATATAATAAAGAAATGCACAGAGATGTCATGGATATCCAATAATATAATAGAAATGTATCAAAGATGCAACCATAAACACAGAGATACACTAATACATGATTTCTATTAATGAAAGAAATGTACAGAGACTATAAAAATACAAAGTGAAAGACTCGCTAATGGTGGCATCTTATCTCTGAGAAGAGATGTGATGACTACTCGCATTCGCAAGAATATGATCATTACAATGAGGCTATAAGGGCCTTTTTACCATAAGAAAAATCCAAAACCCTAACCCCAAAGGATGAAAATCCAAAAGGTTTGCGGGCCCGATGGGGGTAGTTGATATGTCAACTTCCCAGGGGCGTAAATTTTGCATACGATATCTGTTTGGGGCTCTCAATACCTCATTAGAAAGATCTATCCGAGGACTACAAATTTTGTGTGGGAAACATGAAGTAACTATTATGTTGCTCCTCATTTTCCCAAAAAACGTCGTTTAGGGCCTCAAAACGGCTTCGAAAGTTTAGGACCCGAAAAACTGTTAAAAATAGTAAATTACCAAAATTGCTAGAAAATTGTTTTGAGCTAGTTGGAAAAGGTGGGTGGCCAGCGATATCCACCTAGATCAATCCTCCCTCCTTAGGAATAAATGGTATCCATTGCGTTGAGTGCCTAGGGGAGAGGGAAAAGCGTTTGTTGAATATGTATCTTTATAAGTTGCTTGCCTTGTTGGAGAGGTTGCATTGCTTAGCTTGTGGAAGGTTGTCACGAACTTGTTATTGGTGGGGTTGAATCTCTTCAACCAGTTGGGCTATCTAAGATAACTATGTGCAGAAGGAATCTTTTCATTTTGCTGCAATCTTGTCGACCTGCTTCTGTTGGATAGAAGGTGCTTGGGCTAAGGTTGTAGTTGTTGCAGTATCCTTCTGTTCCCCTTTTGAACAGATTGTGAAGAAGTTGAATTTTGTAGTATGAGATACTACCTTGCAACAATGTTTATTTGGGACAATAGTTGGAACTACCTATGGTATTCTATAGAGATGACCCCCTAGAGTAACAATGACACTACGGGGTCGAGACTCATAAATAGCATAGACATCCAATGGGGAAACATCACATAATAACTCATCCTTGAAGGGTTGGATGCTGTATGAAAATCGACGCTGTTGGATGACATGAAGATCTCATCCTTGGAAAAGCCACCCGATGTTGTATGGTTGCAAGTGTGGTGTTGTCAACAATCCCAACTGTTTGATGACCTTTGTTGAGATGAGGTTCTTCTGGCTTCCACTATCAACAATAAAATGCAACGGGGTCGCCTTCACCCACATCTGTGAATGAAAAAGGTGCTCCCCCTCTTCAGGATCTGTTGGTTCTTCTGGTTGAATTGTTGCGGCCGCAACAATAGCAGCGGGGTCTGCGTCGATGATCTATGTTTTACCAGTATTTTCATAATCAAATTTTGAGTCAGGGTTCAACTCCTTCTCTTTGATCTTGGCCACCAATGACTGTTTTAAGAGACATTCATCGGTGTTGTTCTAGGGGATTTTGTGAAAATATGACCATTTTTCGGTGTCCTTCCTCATCTTTCCATGACCCTTCTTTTCCTATGGCTTAGACTAGTTTTTAGGAAGTTGTCTGTTAGGGTCGTCTTTCTCATACTTTGGTTGTTTCGGATTTGTAGATCTGAACTCCTGTTTGTTTTGGTGCTTAAACTTCTGCTCGATTTTAACATCATATCGATAAGAAAAACCGAGTGATGAGATGTCCAGAAAATCCATTTCAGTTTGGATGTATCTGTGTAGAGCCTTGCGGTATTTTAGAGCCAAATGTCGTTCAGAGTCCTTGATACCCAACTTGGTGTGCAAGGTATGGAAATTATTGGCGAACTCCAAAACGTCTTGGCCCCTCTCTTTCCGCAGTGTGGTCCGTCTCATGTATTGGTCCTCATAGTTTCCAACAGGGTAATACTGTTCCTTTACCACATCCACAAAAAAATCCCTAGTGGGCTCGGCCCCATATATTCCATATTCCTCTATGGAACTATGATCCCAGTAAGTTTCCCACCAATGTTTGAGATGGGGGAGATATTTAAGGAGTGCGAAGGTGATCTTTTCTCTGTCGAAAAAAATTGTGAACATAGAAATAGCCTTCTAGCAAGCTTAACCATATATCTAGGGCTTCTGCATCTATCTGTCCTTCAAATATAGGAATATCAAAATTAACCTGTACCTTGAAAGGTGAGGTGCCTCCAAAGTGGTTGTTTGATAAAGATGTGCCTGTTTCTATCGGTAGGCATTGAAGGATGTGGAGAGAATTCTCCATCATTTCGTCTCTTTGCCACGTGAGAGCTTGCTCAAGCAACAGATTGATAGGATCGTCTACTCCATTGTCTTTCTTTTCTTCTGCCATGGAGGGTTTCTTGGGCATGCGAGAGAGATTGTCTTCAAGAGAGACAAGCTCAAGACCCAACTTGCTATACCCGGACCTCGTCGGGGACATGCAATGAAAAAAAAAATGATCAACAACAGCCTACTTTGATACCACTAATCTGGATTATTTTCAGCATGAAATGAGAGCGGAGATATAATGAATAAATGCACAGAGATATCATAGATATCCAATAATATAAAAAAATTGTATCAAATATGCAACCATAAACACATAGATACAATAATACATGATTTCTATTAATGAAATAAATGTACATAGACTGTAAAAATACAGAGTGAAAGACTCGCTAGAATGGTGGCAACTTATCTCTTAGAAGGGATGTGACGACTACTCGCATTCGCAAGAAGATGATCGTTACAATGAGGATCTAAGGGAATTTTTACCATAAGGAAAATCCAAAAACCTAACACGAGAAGATGAAAATCCAAAAGTTTTGCGGGCCCCGATGGGGATAGTTGATAAGTCAACCTCCTGGGGGTGTAATTTTTGCATACGATCTTTGTTTGGGGCGCTCGATACCTTGTTAGAAAGATCTATCCAACGAATACAATTTTTGTGTGAAAAACTTCGAAGTTACTTTTATGTTGCTCCCCATTTTCCAAAAAAACGTTGTTTAGGGCCTCAAAACGACTCCGGAAGTTCAGGACCCGAAAAAACTACTAAAAATAGTAAATTACCAAAATTGCCAAAAAATTGTTTTGAGACAGTTGGAAAAGGTGGGTGGCCACCAATTTCCACCTGGATTAGTTAAAGTCTCAAACTTTTCATCAATCCAGTCGAAATACTAGTAAAACTTTATTTTTCATCAAGTTACATTCTTTTCCATAGATGTAGTAGATTATTGAAGGGATAAAATTGATTTTCAATCTACATATTTTAGACTCAACCATCCTTTTTCTTACCCCAACCACATTCTGAGAAATTATGGGATTGTTTTCATGTATTACAAGGCACAAACAACTTTTTATTTGTAACTTCCATCCATATTGAATGGCATGGATATAGATTTTATAAGACACTTTAATTATTAATTCTAGTATTTTAACATAATCCATTCATTGGATAAATGTTTTAGACCTCATTTGTTTCCCGAGATCCAGTTTATATCATTTTCCGAAGGTCATAAGGGAGTGAAAACATTGTTTTTCACTTATATTAGTTTTATATTCCAAACATCAATGAGCTCTTTTTCTCACCCCTTTCCCACAAATACCACCCTCGATCCTTATTGGCCCTCCAGAGAACTAAGGGAGGAAAATACCCAATCCAGGTGGTCTTCAAAGGGCTTACATACAACTCACTCACCTATCCTTCTTCCCCTTTCACTGCCTTAGACATCATGATTATCTGAGGTGCAGGTAGCCTATACCTTGTGTCAATCTACCAAAGAGGTTGTAACTGCATTGACTGCTAGATAGGTGGGATTTGTCTCAATGGATGGATTTTTATTATAAAACCTACAATCCCAATAAACGAAATCCATCATTTACCTACTGGCTTATCCCACCCCCCCCTCCCCCCCCATTGGAAGGTGACATCCACTTTGATTGATTTTTCTTCTAGTTTCCATTCCAAAATTATCTAGAGTGCTTCACTTACCCTGATATTTATCTTTGTGATCTTGTTACTCCCTCTTTTATCTAGAGGATTTTTTTCCTCTTCTCTTATGTGATTTTCCTTCAATGGTTTCCTATTCATTTCCCTCATCTGACCACAAATATTTTGAGTAATGATAATCTCAATGTTGGGGATAATTTAGTAAGGAGTATAGATCTTGTGATGGAGAGTGCATCAATTCTTCCTCATGTTCAGATATAATGTTTTCATTTATTAGAAATGATTTCAAATCGAGAGTTTCTTCTAGAATCAACATTTCAAAATATATTACAGCATTGAAGGAAGGAGAAGCTTGTTGGAGTTACTTCACACACACCTAGGATTTATTTTTTCTAAGGTTTTTCCTATGTTTATTAGTCTTTATCCAGTCTCCTAAATTTTAGGGAGAATATTCCTCTAGGAGAATATTCTCTTCAGTTTTCACTTCAATTTGACTAGTTGAGTGGAGTCTAGATGCTACATTGGTTTTATCACCATGCAACATTGGGATCATCACAAAATAATTTGAATTGTCCTTGGGATCATCACCAAACTATCGAATTACCCCTGATTCCATGATTTCCTCCTCACTTCACTATGTTTTAGTCAGTTAACTGAAGACTGGTAGACTAGTTAACTCAACTAGGTGGTAGTTCACTCCTGTAGTTGCCCGAGAGACTAGACTAGGTGGAAATTTAGTCTCGTAACTGTTGGTGTGTTTCCAAATCACTCTATAACACCACTATGGTGCATTTTATTCTCTTCGAGTGTGCATTGGTTGAGCTATACATAGTATATCATGTGTAAATTATTCATTATTCATTTGGTTAATGAGAATTGTTCCATTCTTTCTCTCTTGCTTCTTGTTTCTCAATTTCTCTCTGAAAATGTGTGTGGTATTTTATATCTATATATATTCAATGAAATTTCAACACATTTACATGGTATCAGAGCCGATGGACTGCTAAGAAAAATATACACCAAATTATTTTTGAAGGTACCAAAGATTGAAGACAACGGAAAAATGGAATTCCAAAAAGAATTCATTCTTACACCTTACAACTTCTTTGTATGGAAGGAGAAGATGATAATTCATATTTGAAGAAGAGGATTGTACAGGTTAACCATGAACATAGAGACAGAACCAACATCAACCATATAAAAATCTAAGTATCTAAATCAAATGGATGAAGCATCAGAACAATTTGGGGTTTCATTTCTCTCGATCTCCTCTTTCACATATCTTCTTGTAAAACCCCCAATGAATCCTGGACCACCATGGAAGTCCTATTTGGAAAATAGTATGAGAAGAGGTGACACATGATCGAGGTGGAATTTGTTACATTGGATCCAAAAATATTCCACAATCTCCAATATTTCTTTACAAAATTTAAGGATTTACTGTCGCAACTCAAGGCTTGTGGGGTTGATAAATCAAAGGAGGAGAAACAAATAGTTGTCACCATTCTCTCCAAACTTGGTCCTGAATCCTCAGTGTTTGTATCCACATTACATTCAGTCAAATTCACCTCTAGAGCCACCTGGAATATGCCTTCTCTTGAATAATTTATCGAATCCCTGACACAAGCAAAAACCAAGCTCATCAATATGGGAAAAATGAAAGGCCCAAAGGTGCATTAACTTACTTTGAAATATGGAAGTGGTCATTAATATCATAAATTTAAATATAAATACAGAATTAAATCTCATGCAAATCCTAAAAAGGAAGGGTACTCAAAACCCTTCACTGATGCCTCTAGAGCCAAAGGTGGAAAGGGAAGAAAAGGGGAGAAATGCACATACTTCCATAAAAGATTCCATCCAGAATCGGCGTGCATGCAAAAACAAATAGATCTAATGACTCAAATACTTGAACAAAAGAACCTTGGATATCGCATCCCTGAGGGTTCCAAGAAGAAGAAGCTAGAAGATCTTAATCCCAAGAAAGGCAATTCTAGCTATGCCTCGATTTCCATCAACTCCTCTCTTGATGCTTGTATCGTAGATTCGAGAGCATCACACCATATGGATCCCAAAAAATTAGTCTATTCTTCATTGGATGCATGCAAAGGTCCTCCCATTATGATGGGGGGCAACTCTCCATTCGAGGTCACTGGCAAAGGAAGGATTGAAATCACCAACGAAAGCTTCGAGAATGTGTTGCACGTTCCCAAACTTTTTGTCAATCTTCTCTCCATGTATCATATGACAAAGTCTAGCACCAGAAAGAAATTCATATTCACACCTAATGCAGTGGATATCTATGACATGCAAACCAATTCCAAGATTGCTATCGGTTAGGTAAATCCTTCATCTAGATTGTATAGATTTCGTGAATTTATTGAACCAGATTATGCTTTAATGCTTTCCCATACTAATGAAAGTAGTAGGATATGGCACGAAAGGTTTAGGAATTTGAATTTCAAATATATGCAACATATTAGCAAGAAAATATTGGTTGATGGTCTACGAGACATCCATTTATCCAAAGGAATCTGTGAGGGACGTGCTCTTGGAAAAATCCCTCAAGAGAAATTTGACAAAGAAAAGACTCATAGAGATTCCTCTCATTTAGTTATGATCCATAGTGACCTCATGGGC
The DNA here is from genome assembly GCA_009831015.1 of Picea engelmannii. Classification (NCBI taxonomy): domain Eukaryota; kingdom Viridiplantae; phylum Streptophyta; class Pinopsida; order Pinales; family Pinaceae; genus Picea; species Picea engelmannii. The sequence goes on along the minus strand of ML779916.1, from coordinate 136,312 downwards.
CCTTTTCCACATCCATCAATCAACAAAGTGAGGTATGTTCTCATTTTTGTTGATTATTTCTGACGCTTCACATGGATTTACTTTCTCACGCAAAAATAAGAGGTCTTTCAACACCTCAAATATTTGAAAGCCCTGGTTTAGACACAGTAAGGAAAGAAAATCAAAATGCTCCAAACTGATAATGGAGGAGAGCATGTCAACCATGAGATCCATAATATTTTTCATGAGGTAGGGATTCAGTTGTAGCACACGGTTCCCTATACTCCACAACAAAACAGAGTTGTTGAGTGGAAAAATAGATCTCTAAAAGAGATGGCATTTTGCATAGTACATGAAAATTATCTTACACAAAGATTATGGGCCAAAGCACTTAATTGTGCAACATACATCCAAAACATTTATCCCCATATATATGTTAAGGATAAGACCCCCTATGAGGCTTGGAGCAGCCTCAAACTGGAAGTGACCCACTTTCTTATTTTTGGTTCACGTGCATGGGCCTAGATTGCCTCTGAAAAGAGGGAGGTACTTGATCCACATAACACAGAGTGTATCTTTGTTGGATTCCCTGATGATGTGAAGGGATACACACTTATTGATATTTCCTTGGATCGAATAATCATTGAGCGAAGTGTCCAATTCGAGGAAAGTGTCTCGCATGTACCTCAATAGCTGCATGTAGACACCTTCATTCTTCCACCTATCCAAGATGATGAGCATGGACATACCTACTCTTATTCATATGAGAGTTTTGATTCATAGGATTCACAGGATTTAGATGATACATATACAGATTCATTCCAGTCAAATGGAGAGTCAGTGCATCCAGATGAAAATGCAGAGACAAAGTAGAGGCCCAAATGGGCCCAGACTACTCTTCAGGATGTAGGGGATCTTGTTGGTGATCCAGTTGATACTAGGAAGACTCAATATGATTTCTAGGATCCTCCTCTTGCACTCACTGCCACTAAACCATTTCCTCCAAAGCACATTTTCTTGGTTCATTGTTCAGATCAACATTCTTATGGCAAGGCTGTTGGAAATCCCTTTTGGGAATTCACCATGTAGGAGGAGTATAAATCCCTCCTCAAGAAGAAGACTTGGGATTTGATTCCCCTTCCTTCTAGAAGGAAACTTGTCAGGTGCAGATGGGTTTACAGGACCAAGAGTGCAGTGGATGGACAGATTAGTAGATACAAATCCATGCTAGTTGCCAAAGGATTTCAATAGGTACATGGCATTGACTATGATGAAACCTTCCCTCCAGTAGAGAAAATGGATTCCATATGTTTGGCACTTTCCATTGCGGAAATCAAGGGATGGGAAGTCCATCAAATGGACGTGAAGAATGAATTTATTCACGGTGATCTCTCTGAGGATATTTATATGGAGCAACCACATGGATTTATGCAGGATTCATCTTTGGTTTGTGGACAAAAGAAATATATTTATGGCCTTAAGAAGGCTCTAAGCACATGGTATGCCAAGATGGACTCCTATCTACTGTTACAAAACTTTGTACGTTGTAAATTAGACCTGAATGTATACATGCCCATGAAGGTTGATTCACTTCTACTCTTACTTTTGTATGTTGATTATTTGTTGATCATCGGTTGCTTGGATTCAGTGATTGTTGCAGTCAAGAGGATTCTACAGGACACGTTCTTAATGATGAACATGGATCCACTAAATTTCTTCCTTGGAATCAAGATTAGTCAGGATGCATTAGGCATCGAACTGTCTCAGGACAAGTATGCACGAGACCTCCTTGAGATATTTCACATGACAGACTGCAAGTTTTCCCTGACTCCTTTCCTACCAGGATTCAAACTTGAGGATGGCAGGTAAACTCCACCGGTTGACAACGCACTATACAGACAACTATTGGGGAGCTTGTTGTATCTCACGCACTCCAGAATAGACCTCTCCTATGCAATTTTCATAGTTTCAAGGTTCATGTAGGAGCCGCATGAGATATATTGGAAGGATGAAAAGCATATCCTTCAATAAGTACAGGGAACCATCACCTTTGGAATTCATTATGCAGTAGACTCTACATTGGATCTCATCGAATTCATTGATTATGACTGGGCTGGCGATAACATTGATCGCAAGTCCACATTTGGTTATTCACTGAGTCTTGGTTTCGGGCCTATCTGTTGGTCAAGAAAGAAGCAGGTTGCCATTGCTCTATCTTCAGTCGAGGCAAAGTATAAAGGGATAGCTAACATAGCCATTCAGTCTATGTGGCTACAACATTTTCTCATTGAGTTGGGCAATCAGTTTCATTGGTTGATTGTCATATGGTGTGACAACTAGAACACTCTAAAGTTATGCAGAGATCCATTTCAGAGGTAGCGGATGAAGCACATCGATATCCACATGCACTACATCCAGGACTTTGTACATGAGGGGATCATCAACCTGTAGTTATGTCCTTCAGCAGAACAGATAGCAGACATCTTCACCAAGACCTTCACTGAGCAGAAGTTCCATTCTCTTTGAAGTCGTCTCGGAGTGAATGACACAGTTTCCTAGAAATTGTTAGTTCTTCCTTTTACATACATTTTACTTTTACAGTGGGTTTTCCCATGAGGTTTTCTCTCTTTTCTCACTTTATTTCAGTGTATCTTTTGTATTTTGGTACCTAGCATGGCCTCGTTATTGGGACCCATTCTTTATTTTCACCATAGTGATGTTTAGGGGGGGTGTTGGAGTTACTTCACACAAACCTAAGATTTGTTTTTCCTATGTTTAATAGTCTTTATCCAGTCTTCTAAATTTTAGGGAGAATATTCTCTTCAGTTTGACTAGTTGAGTCAAACTAGGATCATTGGGATGGTGATGATCATTGGGATCATTGGGATCATCTCCATGCAGCATTGGGATCATCACCAAATAATGTGCATTGTCCTTGGGATCATCGCCAGACTATCGAATTACCAATGATTCCCTGATCTCCTCCTCACTTCACTCTGTTTCAGTCAGTTAACTAAAGACTAGTAGACTAGTTAACTCAACTAGGTGGAAGTCCACTCCCGTAACTTCATGAGAGATTACATTAGGTGGTAGTTCACTCCCGTAACTATTGGTGTGTGTCCAGATCACTCTATACCACCACTATGGTGCATTGAATTCTCCTCTAGTGCACATTGGTTGAGTTATAAAGAGTATATCATGTATAAATTATTCATTATTCATTTGGTTGATGAGAATTCTTCCATTCTTTCTCTCTTTCTTCTTCTTTATCAATTTCTCTTTGCAAATGTCTGTGGTATTTTCTATCTATATCTATTCTTTGTAGTTTCAACAAATTTACAAAGATAACATTTCAATGGTAGGGATATTTTCCCTTTGAGAAATAATTTCATACCTATTCTTATTAGGACCAAAGTATTTACCTTGAGATCCCTTAGTTGGGATATTGTTGTTTCTTTAAGGTGGATCTATCGATGGGATGTTATTTTTAGGCTAACCTAAATCTTTTCCATATCCAAAAGGATTTGAAGGTGTTGTTTCTAAGGTTCCTTATTTCAATTGAAAGGAAGATATTGCTTGGCAACTATTATTCTTTTTCTTCTTGGCCTATTTCCATTGGGCATCCTTTTTTCAAGCTTATTTTTCTACAAGGGTGTTTTTGGTAGAATTTTTTTCATGTTGGGGACTAGGGTGGAACACAACATGAAACAAAAAACATAGTACTATATATAATTAAAGAGGAGCAAAAAATTTTGAAGATAGAGGGTGTTGTCTAAAGACACTATTACAACACTTAAGCAAAGAACGCATTGAGCATAACATTAAAGTTCATATTTGATCTCTTGTTCACCATGATCACTTGATCAATATAATAATGACCCAAGGAGTATGCTATTTATAGCCTCAATATCTAACCAACTTCCATATAATTCGAAATATATTTTCCACATGTAATTGTCGGGTGTTATAGTTGACTCCAATAAATTTTGACTGTTGAATCAACTTGACTCAACTACATATGTGTCCAAATCCTATTCGATGCTTGGGCTGGTAGATCCATCACCCAACTATCTTTGATTGTTGTCTATTGTCTGATAGATAGGCATGTCGACTACTCGACTAACTAGTGTAGTATGTTGGTCGATCACTCGATTGACTGTATCTAGATGTAAGTCAACCTCTCTACCGATTGAACCTACGAGATGTGTGACAAACAATAAATGATTAATGTTCCAACACCCCCCCATTAGCACACATCTATATATATTTAAGAGGTTAAATTATGTCATTATGACCTCGCCCCCCCCATAATTGCAGCTTCTTGAATCCCAAGTATCATGAAGAGCTTGATAAATATGGATTCAACTAAAGGTTTGATGAAGATATCAACAACCTAATCATATTTTCTACAATATTCAAGAGAGACATCAATTTCATGAACCAACTATATTAATTAGTGAGCATGGAGCTCAACATGCTTCATCTTAATGTGGTAAATAGGATTGTTAAAAACCTATATTACACTCTAGTTATCACAGTAGATTGTAGTCAAGGTCTTAATAGGAAGGAAAATTTCTCCCAAAGGTTGAAAAATCGATACTACTTTTATCTTCTTGAACAACACCCTGATATTATTCGTATGTAGTTTAGAAAGAGACTAACTTTTGTTTCTTGCATGACCAGACCAATAGTCCATTTTTATAGTGAAACACATAGCATAGGTGAGCTTCCAATCATCACTATTACCAGCCTAGTTGAAGTCGATGAAGCCAACCAACAAGTCTGAACTTCGACAATACTTAATACCAAAATGAATGGTACCCTTGAGATAGAGGAAAAATAATTTTCAAATAATCGTCTATGAACTCCTTGTGCTTACTTTGTGTGGAATCGCATTGTCTCTCCTAAGCTTCTGAACCTGTAAAAGGTTCGGGCTCTGCACACCTTGCATTGACACTCTACACTCCTTGCATGAAGACTACCAGAAGAGAAACAATTGAAACTTAAATAGAATAATAAACTCATTCATAAAACATACAAGTATACACACACATACACAAATGAAACAACAAAATATATATTTGGGTTCAGAAGAACAAAATAAGTTTATAGTCTTCTCTCATGAAATTTTGAGAGTGTTTCTCTTCTCTTTCCAAAAAACTTACTTTCAACATAGATTACATTGATTTATACATGAATCGGCTTCCCAAGCCTTCCCTTCTGATCAATCTAGTGCTTTCACATCTTAATAAAGGCATTCCTATAACTATGTTATCACAGTAAATGCTCATTTACAATTTTAGATATGAGTTGACGCTCAAAATCTGTACAATCTACAGCCATTAAAAGGAAATTACAACCTTCTGTATATACATACAATGATTATAGTATTTATATATTAGAGGATCTTTAATTACAAATGTCTCAAAATTAAATGTTGTGTCTTCCTTGGAATCCAAACCAGTTAATGTGTGTTGTGTTGTATGCTAACTCATCTCCCACAATGCTTCATTAATTGTTCTGATAATGCTCCTGCATCAGACTCCCCTGAAAAAAATATTTGTGGACTCTTTTCCATGAGCTCCTCAACTCCCTTTCCATGTTTATGAATGTCTTATTCAGTCAACCAACTGGCATATTCTATTGGACGATACCTCCATTTGATCAATATTCATAATATACCTTCCTCCTATTTCTTTTAGCAATCCTTTTCTCTAAAATCCTTTCTATCTAGATTTTTTTATACTGTGGGCATTTGTTTCATCCAATGGAATTCATATTGATCATATATTTCTACTGTTCCATCCATTATACAAGGATACAGGTATGCTACATTAAATATTGGTGAAATTCCCATGTCCTCTGACATCTCAATCTCATAAGCATTTACAAAAAAATTCCTGAGGATTTTACAAGGTCCTATCTTTTTCATCTTGAACTTATTTTATTTCCCTCGTGGTAATATTATATTTCTCAGATGTTCCATAACTTAGTTTCGAACTTCAAAATTCACCTCTTTCCTTTTTTGATCTACTCTGTCTTTGTATCTCTGGTTTCTATTTTGCAGCTAGCCTTTGATTTGTTTATGCAATTTCTGCATTTTTTTAGCAAAGAATTTTTCTCCTACACTCCAAAATTTAGATTGTCCCAAATATCTTAATTCAAAAATTCCTCTGGGGTGCATTCCATATACTATCTAGAATGGGCTCTTACCAGTAGTCATGTTTGGTGAATCATTATAAGCAAATTCTACTTGAGGCAGAACTTGATCCCACTAACTCTTATGTTCAGCCACCAAACTTCTTAGCAAATTTCCCAAGCTTCTATTCACTACCTCAGTCTGTCCATATGTATGAGGGTGATATCCTAAACTAAAAGACATAGTTTCCCCAGTTTCTTCCACAAATTCCTCGAAAAATTTCCTACAAATTTTGTGTCTCTATCTGCGACTATACCCCTAGGTAACCCATGCAATCTAACAATCTCCTTGAAAAATAAATCGGTTGTATGGGTAGCATCACTTGTTTTGTGACATGGTATAAAATGTTCCATCTCTGAAAACCTATCAATGACTACAAAAATTGAATCATTTCCCCTCAGGGTTCTTGGTTATTCCAGAAAAAATAAATAAATAAATAAATAAATAAATAAAAAAAAAAAAAAAAAATAATAAATAAATCCATACTTATAGCATCCCATGGCCTAGATGGAATAGCCAATGGTTTTTGTTTTCCTGTATTCTTCTACTTTCCTTTAGTATATTGGAGAATTTTTCATTTGTACACAAACTTATTCACAGTAGATCTCATTCCTGGCCAATAGTATGAAGAAATCAACTATGCATATGTCTTATCATGGAAAAAATGTCCAGCCAGTCCTCCATTGTGCTTTTCCTTCAACAGTTTGTCCCTCATTAAACAATTTGGGATACATAATTGAGTCCCTTTTAACAACAACCCTCCTTTGATTAGGTAGTCCATCCATTGGCTTCTATCCCTCATCAAAGGACTTTCACAAGCTTCATAAGCCTCCTTCAATTCTAAGTCTTCCTTATACATTTTCTTTAGGCATTCAAACCCCAAAGTCTCCACTTGGAATTCCTACAAAATCAAACATCTCCTTATCAAAGCATCTGCAACTTTTTTAGCACTCCCACTAATATGATTAATGAAAAAAGTTAAATTTTCATGAATTCTACCCATTTTGCATGTCTCTGATTCAACTTCTCTTGTCTGGTTATAAAATGCAAAACATTATTGTCAATATACAAAATAAACTCTTTTGGTATAAGATAATTCCTCCATTTTTTCAAAGCTTGAATTATAGCATACAATTCCTTATCATAAGTCAAATATTTCCTCTTAGCATAATTCAACTTGTCACTGAAATAAGTAATAGGCTTATCATCTTGAATTAAAACTGCATTGATGGCTACTCCACTTGCATCACACTTGACTTGGAAAGTCTTCCTGAAATATGGAAAAATTAAGATGGGTTGTTCTGTTATCTTCTCCTTTAACAATCTAAATCCTTTCTCAGCTTCTTTTTTCCAGTCAAAGGATCCATGTTCTTTATTTATAGTATCCACTATGGGCCCACAAATACTGCTAAATTTTTTGATGAACTTTATGTAGAAACTTGCTAACCCATGAAAACTACTTACTTCAAACATACTTCTCAAAGAAGGACACTCCCTTATAGCTCTCACATTGTTTGGATCCATCTTCAATCCATTTCGAGAAATCACAAACCCCAAATACATAAGTTTTGTCTTCATAAAAGAACATTTCTTCAAATTTATCAACAACTTTTCTTGCTGCAATTTCCTCAACACCATACTCAAGTGTCTCAAATATCCTCCTTAGTCTTTCTATAGACTAGGATATCATCCAAATAAACAATTACAATTTTTCCAATAAATTTTTTAAGCACTTGATTCATCAACCTCATGAATGTACTTGGAGCATTGGTTAAACCAAATGGCATAACAAGCCACTCATACATCCCTTCATTTGTTTTGAATGTTTTTTTCCATACATCTCCTTCTCTCATTCTTATCTGATGATAACCACTTTCAAGTCTATCTTGGAAAAATAACTAGATCCAATCAAACAATCCATCAAATCATCCATTCTATGTAAAGGAAATCTATACATGATGGTTATTTTGTTGATAGCTCTAGGATCTGTGCACATTCTCCAGCCACCATCCTTCTTTGGACTCAACACATACAGTACTGCACATGGGCTTAGACTTTTTCTGATCAACCCTTTGTCCAACATCTCTTGGACCTGCTTCTTGACCTATTCATTCTCTTGAGGGGTCAACCTATATGATGCTTTATTTGGAAAAATTGCACCCAGGATAAGGTCAATATGAAGACTAATACTTCTAATGGGAGGTAAAGTATGGGGAAATTCATCTGCCACAATGTCAAAAAACTCATTCTATAATTCCTTAATTTCAATAGGTAAATCATTCGAAGTATTTGTAAGGATATCTCTCAGCTTACCTATGATAGAAAAATGCATCTCTTGATCTCTCTTAACTTCTTTCAAGAGCTCCTTCCCACTCATGGGAAGTATACTCGGATTGGCCTCATTTTCAACAAACTTATCTTCTAGTGGTAACAACATATGTCGAAACCCATTCTTCTCAAGGGTATAAGTATTATTTCTCCCATCATGTATGAAATTTTTGTCATATTTCCATGGCATCCCCAGCATAACATGACAAACATCCATAGGTATGACATCACATAAAACTTCATCCTTATAACTACCAATATTAAATTCAACTTTACATTGTTTACTTACCATGACTTGATGTCATTTTTACAGCCAAGAAACCCTATATGGATTCAGATGTGTTGTCGTTTCCAACTTTATATTTTCCACCAGTTCTGTGGACACTAAATTTTCAGTGCTCCCACTGTCTATGATCACCTTGCATACCCTATATTTTGACTTGGAAGAAGTTATGAACATACTCCTTCTTCGTGTTGGCTCTTGCACCTCCTTTTCTGGTTTCAAAAGGGATTTCCTCATCATGAGTGATCTTCCCTCTTCAACAACTTCTTCTTTTGTCTTTTTCTTTACAGTCTTCTATTGAGCCTCAGTAACGTGGGCTTCTCTAAAACCTGCAGTTTTGTTTTCAGGACATTCCCAAGACATGCGTCATGTTTTCCCAAAAGCATAAAACTTAATCTCTCCCTCTATGACTCGTCCTATGCCTATTGGAAAATGTCTCCTTCCTCTATAGTCTCCCCCTCTAGAGCTTCCGCCTCTAGCTATCTATTTGTCAGCGCTACTAGCTTCTTCCCTTGTTTTCTAAAATTTTTCTCTTATGGTTCCTTTCCCTCAGGTTGGATTCTTTCCCCCATTCTTTTGGCTCTGTTTTCTTGCCAGTTTTTCTTCTTCCTTTAGGGCTACCTAATAAGAATCTTCTACAGTCCTCACTGTCACCATACTAATCTCATCTTGAATTTTGTACCTCAACATATATATCCTCTGAATAGATTTAACTGATGATCCTTGGGTACAAATTTATCCTTGAGCTTAGCTACCACTCTATCCCAACTCTTAATCACGGGCTTACATTTCCTTATTTTTTCAGCTTGCAACTCATCCCACCATAAAGATGCATGTCCCTTCAACCTCATCACAACATGATTTAATTTCTTCTCATCATCAATCTCCTCATAATCAAAATATTTATCTAAGTCATTTATCCATTCAAGCAATTCTTCTACATTCAAATTAAATTCATACATTGGGACTTCCATCTTCTCCCTAGTCCCCAACTTGACAACAACTCTTAGCAATCGCTCCTTTTCTGCCTCCTCTCCTGCAACTTCCTCTTCTTCCATATTTTCACTCTCACCATCACTAACATCACCAACTTCTGGTGTTCTCCTTTGTGCTACTTCCACAATGTCTAGCATTGCACGAAGTTGTTTCATTTCTTCCTCCATAGTTTCATTGGCTATAGGTCTCTCTTTACATCTCCTCGACGAAATGGCTTCCAATATATCTCCACATAAAAAAATTTCCTACTCTGATACCACTTGATGCAACCCCTACGGGCTGGTGCGACCTCTCAGTCTAGGATCAAATCTAATAGGAGCCAAAGTGGCTCACGGGTTCTTGCAAAACCACTGATTTTATCTTTTTCCACAGGCCCTCCAACATAGAGGCGTGAATCTTCAGTTCACGAGGGTCTCTTTCGTCCACTCAAAGTTATGCACGAGACCATAAGCTAGAACCAAGAACTTTGAAAAAAGGGCTCTTTCGACAATCTGGGACTTCAGGACTCTAGGAGAAATCACCCAAACACAACATGCTCGAATCACCCGGAGTAGTTACCGGTCGAACCCGGTCATAAAGTGATATTTACCGGTAGTTGTGAGTCCTCACCCTATCCTTCCACTCAATGACAAGACTTGAATAGATGGATGGCGAGGATCCTCTGCTTTTGAAGATCTATAGCTAGGGTTTATTTCGGGACTTCAGGCTTCGGGTGTTCCTCCGCTCTAAACAACGAAGACTAAACTCTTGAATGGTTGAATCTATGGACTGTCGAAGGGATTGGATATCTACGAATGATGCTTCACTAGATCTATAATGAATATTTGTGTGTAAGATCAATGGTTCATGGGAAGTGCGGGGTCCAAGCACGTAATCTAGACAATCAATTCCTTACCAAAGGATTTCGAGGGTTCTCTCAGCTCCGCCTAAGAACTATGCACTCACTACTTCTCTTGAACTTTGTCGCTTTGAGGAAGTGAACTTCGACGCACTCCTTGCACTTCCCTCCTGAGATTTGACCTTTAGAATTTACGGCCCACAAAATCCTTGCGCTTACTCTCCTCGGCTTTGGATTTTCAAAGTCTCGTCTACGCACTCCTTGTACTTACTTTGTGCGGAATCACACTGTCTCTTATGAGCTTCTGAACCTGTAAAAGGTTAAGCCTCTGCACACCTTGTGTTGGAACTGTGCACTCCTTACATGAAGACTACCAGAAGAGAAACAATTGAAACTTAAATAGAATCATAAACTCATTCATAAAACATACAAGTATACACACACATACACAAATGCAACATCATAGTATCTATTTGGGTTAAGAAAGAACAAAACAAGTTTACAATCTTCTCTCACGAAATTATGAGAGTATTTCTCTTCTCTACCCAAAAAACTTACTTTTAGCATAGATTACATTGATTTATCCATGAATCGGCTTCTCGAGCCCTCCCTCCTAATCAATATAGTCCTTTCACATCTTAATAAAGACATTCCTATCAATAAGCTATCATAGTAAATGTTCATTTACAATTTCAAATATCAGTGTTGATGCTCAAAATTTGTACAATCTACAATCATTAAAAGGCAATTACAACCTTTCGAATATACATATAATGATTATAGTCATTAGATCTCAGGAGATATTTAATTACAAAGGTCTCAAAATTAAATGTTGCATCTTCCTTGGAATCCAAATCAGTTAATGTGTGTTGTGTTGTATGCTGACTCATCTCCCACAATGCTTCATTAATTGTTGTGATGATGCTCTTGCATCAATTTTGGATCCTCCTCGACCTCTGTGAGTGTTTTGGATCCTCCTCGATCACACATCGAGCTAGAGTTGTGTCAGAGCTATGGTTTGTAAGAGTTCTCCTTTACCAATACTTTGAAGTTATTCTCATGTGGTAATATTTACATGATTGCAAAATCTAAATTAATAACTCTTGTTAAGAACAAATCATTTATAAATTTATAAATAAATTTGGATTTTTAAAATAATGTCTTTTATATCAAAATTAAAAAATTAATACCAAATACATATTGAAAATATTAATTTAAGACTATTATTATGCTTTAAGATATTTATACATTCTAAAAATAGATGAAACTCATGTTTAACTAGCGTAACATTGATTTAGTTAAAATTGATAAAATATTAATTTAAGACTATTATTATGCTCTATGATATTTATACATTCTAAAAACAAAAATTATGAAAATGATAAGATGAAACTCATGCATAACCAACTTGACAATGATTTAGTTAAAATTGATTTTTTAAAAAACTTGTGAATACTAGATTCCCTTTTAACTTGATATTAACTTTGTATTTTATTTAATATTGACTTTTCTTTTTACTTAATATTAACTTTGCACTAACCACAACTTTGATTTAGTCAACATTGATTTAAAATATGATATACTAAAACCACTTAACTCTATAAACAACCACAACCTTAATTTAGTAAACATTTATTTAAAATGGAGTCTAATAAGATGAAACTCATGCATAAGCAACTTAACATTGATTTAGTTAAAATTGAGTTTTTAAAAAACTTGTGAATACTAGATTTCTTTTTA
>ML779916.1:96282-123899 GCA_009831015.1 Picea engelmannii | reverse complement strand
CCTTAATTTAGTAAACATTTATTTAAAATGGAGTCTAATAAGATGAAACTCATGCATAAGCAACTTAACATTGATTTAGTTAAAATTGAGTTTTTAAAAAACTTGTGAATACTAGATTTCTTTTTAACTTGATATTAACTTTGTATTTTACTTAATATTAATTTTGCATATTGACTTTGTTTTTTACTTAATATTAACTTTGCACCAATTATAACTTTAATTTAATTAACATTGATTTAAAATAAGATATACTAAAACCACTTAACTTTATAAACAACTACAACCTTAATTTAGTAAACCTTTATTTAAAATAGATTCTAACTCTAGTAAACTCAACCACAACCTTAATTTAATAAACATTTATATAACCACAACCTTAATTTAGTAAACCTTTATTTAAAATAGTAAATAGTCTAACTCTAGTAAACTCAACTACAATCTTAATTTAATAAACATTTATACAACCACAAACTTACCTTAATTTAGTAAACCTTTATTTAAAATAGAGTTTAACTCTAGTAGACTAAACCACAATCTTCATTTAATAAACATTTATTTAAAAGAGTCTATTAGAACCACCATTTAACTCTAGTAAACTAGTAGGTTAATCTAATAAACTAACCTTAATTTAATAAACATTTATTTAAAAGAGTCTACTAGAACCACCATTTAATTCTAATAAACTAGTAGATTAATCTAGTAAACTAACCTTAATTTAATAAACATTTATTTAAAAGAGTCTTAGAACCACCATTTAACTCTAGTAAACAAGTAAGTTAATCTAGTAAACTAACCTTAATTTAATAAACATTTATTTAAAAGAGTCTACTAGAACCACCATTTAACTCTAGTAAACTAATAAGTTAATCTAATAAACTAACCTTAATTTAATAAACATTTATTTTAAAAATTCTACTCTAAACACCATTTAATCTAATAAACTAGTAGGTTAATGTGTTTTTCTTCGGGCGGGGAGCGAGAATTCACGCAATTTTGCATGTGCTTTTAAAGACCTTTTACTACTATTCTTTATTATATGAATTGAGAACAAGCCACAGCCATTCATTGAAAGGAGGGCTGAATTTTTTAGTAGCAGGTGGGCAATGATGAGACAACTATTTTGGAAATAGGTCATGGTAGACAAGCGTAGAGCAAGTTCGAGAGTTTGAATTTAGAGATTTCGATTTACAAGCAAGATAATCCTGGAGAGTTCGATTTCATGCCATAGAATTTCAGAGATTTAGGGTTAAAGCCATAGTATTGTAGGTTTGGTGTTTTTTTCGTCTATTTTGTTTTGCAAGTTTGGTGATTTTTTCTGTCTTTTTCATCTATTTTCGTGCAGGTTTGATGATTTGTTTTTGTCTTTTTTTCTTCTTGGGGAGGATTTTTATATTGTCTCTTTCCAATAATACCTAGGCAGGATACTTTGTGATATCTAAAATGGCAGATCAACCAGCCATAAGTGTTGATACTAACACTACTGTTGGAACAAGTTCAAATCTCAGTATTAAGTTTGGGAGGTGTACAAACACTAATATGGCAATGGTGACACAACAACAGCAGGGGAAAATAATCCCATATGGATATGGATCTAATAATGCATTCCAATATCCATATTATGGATATGAATATGCTCAATATGGTTATCTTGGTTATGACGGATATGAATATGCTCGATATGGTTATCAATATGCTCGATATGCTTTTAAATAAACATTTATTTAAAAGAGTCTACTAGAACCACCATTTAACTCTAGTAAACTAATAAGCTAATCTAATAAACTAACCTTAATTTAATAAACATTTATTTTAAAAATTCTACTCTAAACACCATTTAATCTAATAAACTAGTAGGTTAATGTGTTTTTCTTCGGGCGGGGAGCGAGAATTCAAGCAATTTTGCATGTGCTTTTCAAGACCTTTTACTACTATTCTTTATTATATGAATTGAGAACAAGCCACAACCATTCATTGAAAGGAGGGCTGAATTTTTTAGTAGCAGGTGGGCGATGATGAGACAACTATTTTGGAAATAGGTCATGGTAGACAAGCGTAGAGCAAGTTCGAGAGTTTGAATTTAGAGATTTTGATTTACAAGCAAGATTATCCTGGAGAGTTCGATTTCATGCCATAGAATTTCAGAGATTTAGGGTTAAAGCCATAGTATTGCAGGTTTGGTGTTTTTTTTCGTCTATTTTCTTGCAGGTTTGGTGATTTTTTCTATCTTTTTCATCTATTTTCTTGCAGGTTTGATGATTTTTTTTTGTCTTTTTCTTTCTGGGCAGGATTTTTATATTGTCTCTTTCCAATAATACTGAGACAAGATACTTTGTCGTATCTGAAATGGAAAATCAACCTGCCAGAAGTGTTGATACTAACACGACTGTTGGAACAAGTTCAAATCTCAGTATTAAGGTTGGTAGGTGTACAAACACTAATATGGCAATGGTGATGCAACAATAACAGGGGAAAATAATCCCATATGGATATGGATCTAATAATGCATTCCAATATCCATATTATGGATATGAATATGCTCAATATGGTTATCCTGGTTATGATAAATATGAATATGCTCAATATGGTTATCCTGGATATGTCGTATATCAATATGTTGGATATGATGCATATGTTGAATATGATTTATATCATTATGTTGGATATCAATATGATGGTGGATATCACCATGCTTATCCACAACAATACTCCTTCAAATTTTCAGGATACCTTCATCCATACGTTGTGAATAATAATTATTATGGCCACCCAGCAACACCACAACTGCAACATCAGCCACTACAATTACAACAACCTCAACCACACCAACTCCAGAGTGGGAGTGGTCTTGTAGTTTTCCAGGATGAGTACAACCTTCCACGATTTATCACTAGATACGCCAATGCAATGTTTTTTGTTATCAAGACTGACAATAAGGAGCACGTCCTTAGCAGTATTAGACATGGAGTCTGGACAAGCACTCACATGGGAAATCGAAAATTAAATGTGGCTTACTCTGAAGCTGCCTCCACTGAGCAAAGGGTCCAAGGAGGTACATCCAGTACTTGTAGTTCCAAGTGCCCCATATTCTTACTATTTTCGGTGAGTCTTTCTTTGGATTTCATGTCATTTCAAGTAATTGTAAAGAATTTATTTTAGAAAAAATACCCTTATTTCAATGATAACATCTAATCTTGGTCTGCGTGGGCATGCAGCTGACCAGAAGCGGCCATTTCTGTGGGGTGGCTGAAATGGTTGAGCCTGTAGATTCTGGAGGGAGAACAGAATTTTGGGAGTGGAAAGACAAATTTCCTGTCAAATGGCACATGATAAAAGATGTTCCATTGAGACAAATCCTCCATATTACTGTGGAAAACAATGAAAACCAATCAATTATATTTAGTCGAGATGTTCAGGAGGTGAGTTAGTGGTTTGTCATTTATTTATATTGTAATGTCCTGTCCATTCCATTCCAGATCTGAAGATGATCATATAGATAGCCAAAAAATTGTTGAATCTATGACTGTCATGCATGTGAATAAATGAATCTTTGGGTCGAAAAGGAGAAGGGCAAATAAATTCTATATATATTTAAGAATTATGATTAGACGACTTCATTGCTCGATGAGTTTGCAGTGCCAGGACGAAGAAGAGTGAAAGTAGTGATAAGAAGGCCACCATCACCACCAGATAATCATGACCACGAACAGTAGGGTCAACATGAGCAACATCAGCAGTAAGTAGAAGAAGGGGAGGCCACGACGGGTAGCTGCAGAAGCGGGAGTAACGACAACACAAGTAACTGGTCAACACAAGTAACGACAACACAAGTAACAACAAGTAACGAAAACACAAGTAACAAGAACAAGATCCAAGAAGAAGAGACCTGGTCACAACAATGTGCTAGAAGCTGAGTGTGGAGAGAACCAGCACCTGCAAACCGAGACCACTGTGACTAATCACAGTAGTGGTCTCGGTCTGGAGGAGGTTGTAGTATTATTGAATTTTATAGATGAATTTAAAGTTTAGTTATTAGTTAACCATGGCTCATGGCTGTGTATAGAAAATCACATCTAAGTTTTAATTTCTAATCAATCAAAACTATATTAACATGTAATTTGAAAATAAAAATTAATGGTATATAAAATTTGAAAATTGTATTTGTATTTGTTATTATGACTGGTTATTCAAGTGTTTTTTTATTTTTAGGATTTAAATTAAATTCTTAGATTTAATGGAATGGTTCTCAATAAATGATCTTATTGTGGTTTGTCTTGGCTATGTGTTCTTTGAGTAATGCTTTGAAGGATTTTATGGTTTTCAGTATATCTGATTTTCCCTAGGATTAAGGGATTTGGTAAACGACAAATCCAACTTGGATCTTATTTATCTCAGTCATTGGAAGGGCAAGATCATATGTTTAATGAATGGTTTTGAGACCATAAATTTTATGCACGTCCATAGATAGTACAACAAAGAAGCAAATTTGTTAAAACTCTGTATTTGTCACTTTAAGTGAATTTTATGAATCCACGGGTAAATATTATAGAAGGAGAAATAACATATTTTCTTCTTGAAAGATACATTCATGAAACAACTGTAACAGAAAGTTTCATTTGATTCTAATAAGAATAACAATAAAACTGTTTTTTTCGGGGAAAAAAATAATTAATACATTATTTAAAATTAAATAATAAAAAGTATTTAACAAATTTAATTTTTATGATGATGATGATTAACCTCCACTAAAATCGAATTGGTTTATAAAACTTTAAAAAAATATGTAATTATTTAAGATTCTTTACAATTTTGTTTACTTGAAAAACATTAATAAATCCAAATTTAAATTAATTTTTAATTTAATCATTATCAAGTAGTGGACGTGCATCTCTCCATTGGTGGACGTCTCTTTGATTTTTTTTATTAAAGTGGTGAACGTGCATCTCTTTGATTTTTCTGTCCTCAATAGAACACCAATAATGAAAATGAGGGCTCCACCATTAAAATACTACAAATTCCAAGCATATCTCTTTGATTTTTCTATCATTTTTTTGTGTTTGGAATGTTAGTAATTTCTTGAATCTGTGGATTGTGTGAGAAAGGAAATAGTAATTTCGTATTGTCATAGTGGGTGTAGGCGTAGGCGTCTTGGTCACCTTTAATTTTCTTTGGACGATTCACATCATATGTCAGTATCAAGTTGAAGGTCCCTGAGTTGCATTATGATAGACGGGAAGAGAAACAATAGTCGGAAACATGACGCACTTCAGAGCAGATTTGTTTTACTCAAAAGTTGCATTCCAATCAGAACTTTAAGAAAGCCCCGAAACTTCGGGCTTTTGTCAAACTTGTGGAGTTGATGTATATACGTAACAAATATGCAACTACCTCTATTACGTCTAATTTTTTTGACTTTCAAAGTCATTAGATAATTAGATAGATAATTAGATAGTGGAGTTGAAGTATACATATAGAGGTGTGTCCTAGCCTATGCATCTCTTGGTACTCTCAATAAGTCAAGACATCAAGTTTAAGTTTTTGGTCAAATCTAGGGTTGACCAAGTCAAAGAAACCATGACTTACTCTATGAAGTCAGAAAACAAGTTAGATGGGGCTTCTAACTTAAGAGCATGGAAAACAAGGATTGACTTCATCCTTGTCAAGAATAAAGTGTTGGACATCATGAAAGGAAAGATCGTGAAACCCGAGTTTGAAGAAGGAAAAGAGAAGGAACTGCAGAACATTGCAGTTATGGAGAAGTTCAAAGACAGTGACATAAATACCATGAGTATCATAGTGGACTCTATAAAATACCACTTGATACCCTACATCTCCCATCTTGACTCATCTAATAAGATGTATGATGCCCTAACAAACCTCTTCTCAGTCAGAAACATTGGACAAGTAATGAGTCTGAAGAATGAGTTCTATGACATGAAGATGAATGATGATGACAACATAACATCATACTTTGTGAGAATCTCTCAGTTAAGAGATCAACTACAAGCTATCGAAGAGATAATTTCAGAAAACATAGTACTCAATGGTCTTCTTAAGACATGGGATGCATTTGCCGCAAGCATGAACACAAGGAAGGAGTATCCTACAATTGAAGAACTTTGGACTTGTTGTGCACAAGAAGAATCAAGAATCAGTGCAAAAGAGAAACCCCAAAAGAAGTACGATGATCAAGCCTTCACAACAAGGTTCAAGGATTTCAGGAATAAAAAGAAGTCTGGCTCCAAGAAGAAACCAAATCAAGAGAAAGATATGTCAAGAATACAATGCTTCAATTGTCGAAAGTATGGTCACTACAAGAATCATTGTCCCAAGTTAAAGAAAAGGAAGGAAACACACAAAGCATCGGTTGTCGAAGAAAGGGAACCCTCAAAGAAAGTCAAGAAGGACAAAACAAACTTCTTATTTTAAGACAAGGTAACAATATTCTTCATAGTTCTTGTACATACCATGTTTTGCATATCTGTTTCCTAGAAAATAATATGTTCAAAGAGAAACTATACCTATGAAAGAACAACAAGATAAGGTTTGCTATCACAATGACTATGAGTCAGGAAATACACATGAAAGGATGAAGTACATCAACAAACCCTGGTAACAATTCATGTGGAAGTTATTACATAAGTAACAGCTGCAAGATAAGTCGAAATCATAATCAATCTTGAAGAAACCTAGAAGAGGTAAAAGACAGAAAGAAGTCAGCAATCAAGAGGAAATTGGAAAAAGACTTGTGACACTTTGCATAAGGCAATTAGGATGCAGACAGAAGCATGGGCTCTCTTAGTTGGAGGGAGTTGATTATAGAATTCCAAAAGATGAGCATGCACTCATGCATGAAGCAAGGATTAGAAGGGAACTAATCCTAAATAATATGATCCATTGAAGATGATGAAGTATCTATTCATGTTCCCATCAATGGTAGCAACCATCAAGAGAAACACTTGTTCAGTTTGACTTTAGAAGAAGTTTTCTTCAAAAAGAATCCTTAAAGTATCCTTGGTTGTTCATCCACATCCATGATCCTATGATGAAAGAAAGAAGTTTGAATCTTTAAGAAATGGAATCTATGGAAAACTCCAAGAACCTAAGAGCTAAAGAAAAACATGAGGAATAACATGAAGATTCCAAGAGAGAAGTAAAATCCAGAACAACCAGTCATTGTATTGAGAATCACAAGACTACCAGCCTGATATGAACTCACTAAAAGAAATCAAGTAGAAGAACTGCAAGTTGTGATGAAGAATAGTGTGTGGAAGACTTATGAATGAAAGCATTGTGAGATCCAGAACTAGAGGTTCTCCCAGGTGGAGGGAGAAGACTATAATGATTGCTTGTTCCAGTAAACTAGACATACCTCATCATGAGACATTATATCATCCACATAATCCATGGGTTGGAGTTTACATCAGATGAATGCAAAGACTATTCTCCAGACTAATTAAACAAAGAACGTATGTAGAAAAACCTCAAGTTTTTGAGGTATACCAAGAAGAAACCTTTGTATGCAAATGGAAGGAGACACCTTGGTAGAGAACCTCCAATGCACAACAGAAGTGTGGTGAAAAACTTTCTATAGTAAATATATTGTATCAGAATGGTTACTCAGAATCTCAGGATGACGGATTGCTAATCCATGACAAACTCTCATGATGGCAAAATAAGTACCACTTGGATATGTTTCAGTTTGACCCTTTCCACGATGTTATGAGCTAACAAGAAACAAAAGATGAATCCAACAATGATACACTATATTGATCATAGCTATATGAAGCCTTCAAGAGAATGCCAATGTTCCAGAAAGACTAAAGTACATTGAGATCAAGCATTACACTCTCTGTAATGAAGTCCAGAAAAGAGAAAGTGGTTCTCCAATATATATCTCCACAGATGAGGAGATAAGCAAACATTTTGGTGAAGCCTTTGTCCAAGATGAAAGAGTTTTTGTACTCAAGTTGGAGCTCGTGGAGATGACTTCCTTATTGAAAAACGAAGAGATGACTCCCAGTTTGGGAGGGAGCACTGATGTGCTATTGATTTATGGAAAGTCATTTTTTAAGTTCGAAAAATGGTCCAGGATGAGAATTTCCTTTCCAGTTCGGAAAGTGGTTCGAGATTTCTGATGGACAGACATTTTCCAGTTCAGAAAATGGTCAAGATCGAACGATCATTTTCGAAAAGAAAATGGTTCGATGGATTGTTGATGTACCATAGCCAGTGATTCCCCTTGTGGTTAACATAGGGAATGGTCTAGGACAGTCTCTCTTCTTGAAGGTCACTCTTAGTAGTGGTCAAGAAGACTAGTCCACCTCGCCAGACAATCATTCTTTCGAAGCTCACAGTTGTGAGAAATTTCGAAGAATGGTCCATTTTGGAGGTTAGTGCAGGACATTCATTTCCATAGGAAATTGTCCGGACAATCATTCCCTAGGATAGATTCATTCTCTCCAGGTTGCACTTTGTTTAGTGATGGAGGAATGGCCCAGATAGGTGAATGGTCTAGGTTCAACAATGAGGGACAGTCATTCCTTAGGGAAGACTCATTATCTACAAGTTGCACTTTGTTTAAGTGCTGGAGGAATGGCCCAAATAGGTGAATGGTCCAGGCTCAGAAATCGGGACTGTTATTCTTCCTTTCTTGAGAAGAATAGTCCAGATAGCTCATCGTTGATATTTTACTTTCTTAGGGGAGATTCTCTTCCATATCTCATAGATGTGAGTGAAAGAATGGCCCAGATGATTCATTTTATATATCATAACAATGTTTTTTTCTATAGGTTGATGATATGATTGTTATGGAGACTAGTCTCCGGAAAGTAGATGTGTACTACTGTAGTGGATGTGTTTCACTGATTGTGACTATATGTCATTGATCAAGTATATGTGTGCTACTTGGTGTGGCAATGTACCACTGGATTGTAGTTGTGTACTACTATGGAAAGACATAGTTGTGTTCTATTGAATGACATTGTTCAGATTGCCTTGAAGACTATCAATAGTGTTGGAAATGATTATCAGCTAGATGGACAGAGAATTCCTAGACGGAAAATGGTTTAGGAAATTTATTCTTCTAGGACATATGTCTGGATTAGAAGAAAGGCTCTTGTGTCACTCTGTGGAGTGAGTGACTTATCCAACATCATGTCTGATTACTCAGATGGATTATGGTTTCAAGAGATTATGCAATTCACGACACTGATAGTAATGATGGTACTCATGATCTAGTCATGAGATAGTCTATACGACTATGTTGATGCTACCAGGTGAATGGTATGTTTGTGCTCAAGACCATTACCTTCAAATACCTCCCTAGCTAGGAGGGAGTGTTGATATTATGGTAGCTACGAGAGGTATTTACCTCCACGTGTAAACTTGACGAGAATAGAATATTCTGAGAAGCAAGAAGAAACCCTAATTAGTTGGCTAATAACCCTAGAAGACAAGTCGGCTCAAGAGGATAATTTTTATTAGGTTATTAGCCTCCAAGAGAAGAAGTCGACTAAAGGAAATATTATATACTAAGTAAATAGGCACACAGAATGATAAGTTGGCCCAGGCAGTTTGCCAGTTTTAGTATAAATACAGGAGGCCAAACTTCATTCTGGCAGGCATTCTCAGAATTGCATTAACACACTTGTGCGCACTACAGTTGGGCATTTTTGTGCCCAAGTTATGGAGAAGTTGATGCCGCCAGTATATAGTCTTAGTATTCTCTGGGTTTGGACTTTTTGATCAGTTTTGTTATTCTTGCTTGGTGTGCTATCCTTGGAGAGAGGTGCGCTATCTTGTTTGGCTATCTAGCCTAGGGTTTTCTTTCGAAATGATTCTATGTCAAGGTTAAGGTGCTCGGGGGTGGCTTCAGCCTATGGTTGGGTGACAATAGTGATATTGTCTATGGTTAAATGAGCACATCCATTATATTATAACAGAGCTACCATTACCAGAGACGAAACCATGAGATAAGACAAGATTCAATCACTTACTAGAATTGTTGTCGAGGACCTACACAGCAGTAGAGAGGAGCCACTGATGGACCTGATTTAAACCTGTTTCCAAAAAGAAAGATCAAGAGTAAATCTTCCTTTTGAATATGCAGTTGAAATTCCATCGTGCGATAAAGAGAAAGGAAACATGATTGGATTGTTTTTTGTGATCCGCTATGGCAAGACACCACATGTCAGTTTTTAGGAGAAATACATTTGGATAGAAAAGGTCATATATTTATATTTCAAGTCTTAAGAGAGATGAAAAACTCGACTCGACATGTGAGAATGGAGCTCCCGCTAATTGACTTCAACATGGATGGCATGGTTGCGGAGTTCAAGAATATCCAAAAAATTATGTGACGACCAGAAACCCTACATTTCCCTGCAGTAAACGATATATGTGTTTATTCGTGTGTCTACCTGTGAGTTTTCTATTTTATGTTGTAGTGAGAAAACAAATTATTATATGTTGCAGATCTAATTATAGAATAGAGTAGCATAATTCAAATTAGCGGTTCTCAACAACAGATCATTAATGGATTATGTCTATTTTATGTCATACGCTGGTGGGACTTGTTGTACTTCGGTGCTTCAAGATCGTCAGTACAAGTTATTTTTATAAGTTCAAATTGTATAATTGGTTGCTGAATATATTCTGTATACGAAATGTTATCCTAGATAATTGATGAATAGCATGGAGGGCCATTTATTCACAAATGGTAGCAGTTCCATAAAGTACTTCAATATCAAGATTGTCCTTTGGGAGATCGAGAAGCGTCAATTCTGCAAAGGTCGTCAAAGATGGTCAAAAGTGTTTATATTTTAAATGAGTTGAATGGTAAGCTCGAAGATGACAAAGAGAAAGAGCACAGTCCAGAGGCATCAAAGTGGGTATATGTGCTGATGAACACCATGCCAGACAAAGTTAAAGTGTTGTAACTGTGATTTCATTATTGTACGGTTTTTTAATGTAATCATTAAAAGGGGGTGTTAGAGATAATGCTTCATTAATGTTTCATACTAAAGTTTGGGGATTAGTTTGAGGATGTGTAGGATACTGTTGAGATATTCTCTCAACCTACATCCCCATGCTTAGAATCAGTTGGATCTCAATCCAACTATATATACCTAATGTATCTGTGTGTAAGTGGGCAATACAAATTATCATTTGTGTGTTCATGTGATATGGCTTCTCTCCACATTTCTATTTGGTTTCAGAATCAACTAATTTCAAGTTGAGGGTTTCAGAATCAACTAATTTCAAGATAAGGTCAAAAGCTTCAAGAACATGATTTTTTTGTGAATAAAGATACTTAATACAAAAAAGTTATGAAATAATTTAAACATGAACTATTAATATGAGTAAATAACAATTATCAACTTAATTATGAGTTATTTATGTGAATAATTAACAAGTTTCAACATATTAAGTAGTAAAAACTACAATTAACTTTGGAATGAAAAAAATATTAAATTTATAAAATTGAGAATAGAGTTGGCTAGTAAAAGTTTTTGTACTAATGGAAAAAGCTTTTATGAAAGTCAAGTATTTTTTTGTGTGGATGAAATACAAATTCCAATAAACCCTCCAAGTACTTCCCCTTATTTCGAGGATAGTAAGGGAGGTAAATTATTACCAGTCAGAAAAGGAACTTGACCCAAAACATCTTTCTTGTAATTCACATCTCTCAATCATTGCAAATAACCTACCGAGCTAATTCTTATATATATAATTGATGTTAAATTTATTATTACTTTATTTTTTATAATGAATTAAATATCAAATTTATAAAATTGAGAAAAGAATTAATGTTAATAAAAAAAAATTGAAAAATTTGTAAAAATATTTTTTTAGTAATCAATTATTTTATTATAATTTTTTTTTAATAATATAATTAATTGATTAACAATGTTTTTATTTTTATTTTTTAAATAATAAAATTAATTGATTAACAAATATTTTTGTATTCCAACAACAACAAAATATATATATATATATATATATATATATATTGCTATATTAATTCTTTAACACAATACAACATAATTAAAAATAATCAAATCCAAATAATCATATAGAAAAAATTGTAAGATCTCACATAGATCTTAATAATGTAGAGGGTTTGGAAAAAAAAAAAACATATCATAAAATGTCACACTAATTCAATAGCATTTAGCATTTATATACATGGTTGAGTTCGGTCAGTCCAAGACAAAAGTATAGAAAAGATATGTAAATCCCATGGCCAAGAATAGGAGCCAGTAATAAAAAATAAAAATAAAAGTACTTATACTTTGGTGAAGGATGTAACTTACATTTCAAGTTCTAAATAAAAAAATATTAATAATAAAGTTAAGTAGGGAGCAATACTAAATGTAAACATACAAGATTCTTTTAAAATTCACATTGTATGAATGTAGATCTTCATGCATGCTATTCATTTTTCACTTTAATTTTCATCATTAATTTATTAAAATTGAAAGATCATAGTCAATTATAATAAGATAAGATAAATTTACTAAAAGTGAATACCATAATTAATAATAAAAAGATAAATTTATTAAAAGTGAAAAACCACACAGTCAACAATAACAAGATAAACTTGTTTATTATATTGGAAAATAACAATTTTTCATCATACTTTATTATTGATGTCATATTTTGTAGAGTCAATAGAATGACATGGTGCTCTATTAATATTAAGTTGGCAAACCATAGTTTGAAAATATTTTTCCTTGGATTCATAAGTGTTTGACCTTGTTAACCAAAACCTTATCATATTCATTCATAAAGAGGGTTTTTAAATGGTGAAAAATAAGTCAATATATTGTAGGTATTGGGGAGAGGATGTGAGGTAAGAGGGGTTTATAGGTATTTGGGAGGATAAAAATGGGTGTGTAGTAAAAATAAGGTTTTTTATTGGAAAGATGTATTGGGAGGGGGGTTCAACAAAAGGATTTTGGAGGTATTTATTAGTACCTAGTGAAATTATGGGTGTTCTTTAATATCCCACAGACACATGTGCTATGTCATAGGTTCATGTAGTGAAGACCCTGTGCTTTGATTAGGCTTCATTTTTTTCCCCTTGTCATTTCCTAAACTTGGTAAACCACTATATAGTACCAAATTTGGTGAAGATCTCTTTGTTCTTTGTCTCTTTTTTAGGCCACTGCCAACAACTCCTTCAAGTGAAAGTTCCCTATTTTTTACACATTGAGAACAATTAATATCTTACACTAGCTTATTCCAAACAAGAAGCAATTTCTTTGAGTGTGTCACATGATTCACTATCTCCATTATTAGTTTTCAGTGCAAATCCAATAATAGTAGCAATCTCAGAAGAAGTGGCAAAGGCATTTGCAAATAGAACACCATCTTTTTAGGATATGCAAGTGTTATTTATTAGATTATAATCACAGAAAATACATCTCTTGAGGCCAAAAAATGACATGAATACAATTTGAATTTTTTTACTATAGCAAAATTATCTTGTGAGGGAGTTATGAAGGTATTTCTCCAACGAGAGTGTTTTTGTATATCCAATCACAATTAAGAATCCATAGCTTATATTTTTTTGTTTCTTGAGCACGAATGAGGGTTTCTTTAAGCTTCCAATCATTGAGGAGATCTCAATCCCTTTTCTCCCATTGAGTAGGTCCCTACTCAGATATTCCCTTTTGGTATAATTTCCTCCTTTAAGGATTCTTTGATACTAAGTCATATATGATAAATTGATGTCGGTTGATTACCAACCTTTTATTTATTTTCAACCAAAAATTCTAACAAATAAAATCCACCCTAATGTTCCATAGTGGATCTAACAATTCTGATTTACAATCCCACTTCAACCAATATTTTAACATGTTTTTTAATATATTTCCTAACTTTAGTTTCAATGGGCCAAAAAGTACATCCCAAACTTTTTGAGCGATGTAAGAAAGACTTATAAATTATAAGACTCCTCAAATTTACATTTGACACATCTCATCAACTCTGAAATCTTCTAATGTAAGAGCATCAAGATCATGGCTACGGGTATGTCAAAAACCCAAGATGAGGATGATGATAATGGTGATGTAGCAGGAATAAAGGTTTAGGTTTGCAAACTCATGATGGAAGAATGGTTGATGAACCATATACAAGAAAGATTTTCCTAGAGAATTGGTGGATATAGTGGCTGGTGACACATGTATTCTAGTGGATGGCTACTCTTTTATATGGACTTCAACAAAAATTGTTTATGGTCATGGGTACAAGATGAATAAGATCAAGGAAAATAAAGGAAGAATACCAAAGATCGAAAAAGACTGAAGATGAAAATGGGACCAGAGAGGATTACAGATTATGATGGCCTAATGGGACCATAAGTATTGGTTAATGGGGGAGTATGATGAAATAACTCCTACTTGTGAACATAAATAATTAATAAATTATATGAAGCTTTGTAATAAGGTAGATTAACTCTATAAGTCTATGTGAGTGTGAGAGATGAGGGAAATGAAAGGAGTTAGAGATGCAGATCTCTTAAGAGATTCATGGAGATGGGTTGAGAGATTCATGGAGATATTGTAAAAATTTTAATGACAAAATCAACAAGCTAATATTATGTCATACACTTATAAACCTAGAGATAATTGTCTTGCATGAACTCGGAAATGTCTAAAACCCACATTCAGAAATTTCCATAAGCAGAAATACACATTGCTAAGTAATAATGCAGCGGAAATAAACCCAATGAGCAGTATTCAATCACCCATGAATAAATCTGAAATTTAGGAAAATGTCAGGGAAAACTCCAATGTGGGGAAACCCAAAGAGAGAGAGAGAGAGATTTTGTTATTCAGCTTCAGGAAAGTACATAACAACATCAATAACATTTTTCCAACCAAGAGGAAAACCACTTACAGGGCAAAATCTGTCCCACCAAAATCTGCCTCGATTTTTGTGCCAAGTCTGTACTATTGTATGAACCAACCATAAATTATGCACCTCGAAATTTGTGCAAACAATTTTTTGTACGAACTATTTTGTATTGCCCAAAATCAACAAAAACAACCTTGAAAATTATGCCCATCCTTTCCCCGATTTTTGTGCCCTCTTCCTCTTGTTGTACGAACTGTATGTATCCATACAATACGGCCTCCAACAACAAAAAATCATCTCAACACTCAAACAAAAATTCCTCCTTGGGATTTGTGCTCTAGCTCTCTTGGAAAACACGTCCTTCTTGTTGTCCTCTTTCCTCTCTCAAGCTCACTTATAAATCTCTGAAGCTCCTTCTCTCAATGTGTCTTGCACACTACCCAATGCATTATTTTACAAATCTGAAAAATGACATTTTCCCTCCAAAGTGTCTTTTCACCTTCCCCAACCCTAAATCCAAAGGCCAAGATCTAATCTTTCCTTTGCAACATCAAGGGTCATGATTCATTCCCTCCAAAATGAATCACTTAAAATATTAAAGTACATTTAACTTTATTACATAAGTGCACTTTATGAAATAAAGTCACTTTAAAATTAGAAGGTACACTTTATTAAAAATTCACTTTAATAAAAGAACCACTTTACAACTTTATAAAAACCCATTACAAAGTTATGTGCCTAGTAATGTCAACATAAGGTAACATTTGCATACAAGACAAAACATGCAGAGTACCTCCCAAGCTAAAAAGATAACACTCCCTCTTAGTGAGGGATGTACTCGCTTCCATCTCCATCATCTAGTCCCATCACACTTTTCTCAGTAGGAGATCCCTCTGAACCTGGAGCCATCCTCAACACTTGCACAAAACTCGAACTAGAAGATCTTCTCCTAATAGTTATCCAGAACCCTGAGCTCCTTGGAGAGTCCACTCCACCCTGAGCATTGGTTCGACCACACCAGCTGAGCCTCCTACTGGTGCTCAGAAGGGACTCACTTTCTTCTCTCAGAATGAAATACTGAATCCTTGGGCCCACGACAGTCTCAAGAGCCTCCCCATGCCCCTCATCCAACGTTGAATCATGCCCTGAAGGTTTTCCTTGCAACATATACAACCTGTCCACCCGATCACCGATCAACTACAAATCCACCGGGTCCACTCCCTCCCTATAGATAAAGACATGTTCCCTCTTGAACAATGTAAAATATCCTACATCCTCCAAGTATTAGACTGAGAGAAAGTTAACCCTCAACCCTGGAACAAAGAGAACTCCATCAAGCTCCAGGAATCCTCCATACTCAAGTCAGAATCTAACCCTTCCAACTCCACATACAAATCACCCCATACCACATTCATTTACCACCTTTTGATCAGGACCTATCTCTGTGATAACTAAGAATATTCTCCAGATTCTCGTCATGTGGAAAGAGTCTCCATTATCCATAATCCTTCTGATATCACCTCATCCTCCACTACCGACATTGGAAACTATGGTAACCAAAGAAAATTCCCTGTCATACTTTGAAGCAAAGTCCTCCATGGTTGTTGTAGCAGCTGTCTCAGGCCCCTTCCGGTTCCTTGTTCTTCTTCTTCCTCTCAAGAAAATGAGAAGCAAGGTTCCCTAGCTAGTTACAATAATAATATCTGACTTTACTCAAGTCCCTTTCGAAACTTCCTTTCTTCTTACTCTTTGCAGCAAGAGAAACATTCTCATCAACTCCATCTGTCTTTTGTCCACTTCTCTAAGATCCTTCCTGGATATCCTACTGAGTGAAATCATCACACAATCTTCTCCAATCTGGAAGATTCTCACGACCCACCACACACTTCATGAAGACTTCCCATTCCTTGGTGAAGCCTTTCAAGGCTATCCTCACCAACTCTAAATCTGATATGACCTCTCCAATTTCTGCCAACTCATCTTTTACTTGATCTACCCAGGA
The DNA here is from genome assembly GCA_009831015.1 of Picea engelmannii. Lineage (NCBI taxonomy): Eukaryota > Viridiplantae > Streptophyta > Pinopsida > Pinales > Pinaceae > Picea > Picea engelmannii. The sequence continues at coordinate 107,035 of ML779916.1, read as the reverse complement.
AATATAAGAAGAAACACTCTCCTCCTTACCCACCTTGGTATCATGCAGCTTAGCCTTCAAGGCCATCTTTCGATTTTCATGCTTCTCCTCAAATAAGTTCTTAAGTGCATCCCACATCTATTTGGTTGTCTTCTTCTCAGCCAAGTGTGGGATAAGGTGATCCTTCACCCCATCTAGAATAATATTATGAGCTTTGGCCTCCATGACCTCATGAAAATCCAAAGCAATAGGATATGTTGTGGGAACCAAAGCAATAGAATTGACATAGTCCCAAATATTGTTCTCCTTGAGAACAGTTGACATCCAGACCTTCCACTGCAAATAGTTGGAAATGCCATCCAACTGATCCCTAAATCTAATGCATGCAACCATATTCCCTATCACATATCAAGGAAGACAATCACAAATTTCCCCCCTTCAAACTTGCCCAAAAATATCATTGCTCACTGTTACTCAGAGCCCAAGCTCTAATACCATGTAAAAATTTTAATGAAAAAATCAACAAGCTAATATTATGTCATACACTTAGCAACCTAGAGATAACTAACTTGCATGAACTTTGAAATGTCTAAAACCCACATTTAGAAATTTCCATAAGTAGAAATACTCATTTATAAGTAATCATGCAGCAGAAATAAACACAATGAGCAACATTCAATCACCCATGAATAACTCAGAAACTTAGGCAAATGCCAGGGAAAACCCTAATGTGGGGAAACTCAAAGAGAGAGAGATTCTATTATTCAGCTTTAGGAAAGTACATAACAACTGCAATAACACTTTTCCATCCAAGAGAAAAACCACTTACAACACAAAACATGTCCCACCCAAAATGCCTCAATTTATGTGCCAAGTATGTACTGTTATATGACCCACCCAGAAATTTTGCACCTCAAAATTTGTGCAAACAATCTCTTGTACAAATTGTTCTGTACAAACTGTTCTGTACGAACCAACAGTAAAAAAAGTATCCTTGAAAACTATGCCCAGTCTTTCCTTGATTTTCATGCCCTCTTCCTCTTGTTGTATGGACTATATGGATCCATACGGTACGACCTCCAACAAGAGAAAATCAACCCAACACTTAAACATAAATTCCTCCTTGGGATTTGTGCCCTGGCTCTCTTGGAAAACCTCCCCTTCTTGTTTCCCTCTTTTCTCTCTAAAGCTTACTCAGAAATATCTCAAGATCCTTCTCTCAATGTGTCTTGCACACTACCCAATGCATTCTTTTATAAATCTGAAAATGACATTTTCCCTCCAAAGTGTCTTTTCACCTTCCCCAACCCTAAATCAAAAGGCCAAGATCTAATCTTGCCTTTTCAAGATCAAGGGTCATGATTCATTCCCTCCAAAATGAATCACTCAAAATATTAAAGTACATTTCACTTTATTACATAAGTGCACTTTATGAAATAAAGTCACTTTAAAATTAGAAGGTTCACTTTATTAAAAAGTCACTTTAATAAAAGAACCACTTTACAACTTTATAAAAACCCATTACAAAGTTAAGTGCCTAGTAGTGTCAACTTTATAAAAACCCGTTATATAATTGGTGACGTCAGGAGGCTCCGCTCACACTGAAGTTAAGCACAAGGTCACACAAAGTTGGTTGAGGAGATATCCCCCCAATACCTTCTTAGAGTCATAGATATTTATGGGGATCTATTCGTATATGGGGATCTTGCTAGTACCTTTACCTATGTGATAGGTGATGCTTTTGATATTTCGGGTTTTGTTGCCCTACCCATACGGTGGACCTGACTTACGATTGTTCACCTATGCATTGGTTATGTCATGGTGGCTTAGTTTCTTGACATAGGTAGCCACATAGGTTACTTGCAGGGGTTATGCTACAGGTACCCTGGGTCAGATAAGGGTCGGAAAACACAGAGCCTTTATGGAGGATTACCTCTCCAGGGGGATCTGACTGACTGGTTGTTAATCCCAAGAGGGCCCTTATAATTGATTTTGATACCTCTGATATTTTGTAAGGAGTCTCAGGCCCCTCTTGGGCAAGGCATACCTACTTTAGGAAGGGAGGCCCCTTTCAACCACTTTATCTTGTTTATGTGCATGTTGGCCTTTTGTTTATTTTTGGTGTGCCCTTTGATTGTTAGTTGGCCCTAGGATATTTTTATTGCATCTTGAGTTTTCATTATGATGGATAGTGGAGTTCCCTTGACTCCCTCAATTAGCGCTACCCACCCCATGGTATTTTCTCATTTCATGGGGATGAATCCATCTTTGTTTCCTAGTGGTATGAAGAACCATGATACTCAGTCCACACCTTGGGCCTATAATCATCTTTCTCTTTGTATGCCAGACATGTCTTCACACTTTCCATCCTCTCCCTCACTTTCTTATATGAATCCTAGTTTTGGACCTGGGGACATGATGCCTCCTTTTTCTACATTTTCGTTTGATGGGAGTCATATCTCTCAACCAACTCTCATAGTGGGAGGTTGGAATATTCCTTCCTACGGATCCAATCCTAGCTTCACTTCTCCAGGAGAAAGCACTCAAATGGGTGGTTATTCTACCTATTGCACCCCGTCCATCTACCCTCCTCCTGCTATGCCAAGTGCTTGTCCCATGACGAACCTCCATCTGTCCTCTGGTGTTTCATCTGAAGGTAGTCAGTTTTATAGTATGGAAATCCCCTTACATGAAGTTTCTTCACCTGGGGGAAACACATAATGTCACTTGAGTAACTCTTGTCATGATGCTTTCTCTTTACAAACGTATTCTTAGGTGATGATGCCTTTTGTTAGAACTCAAAAATGTCGCATTTTCATCCACCTTTTCCTTCACTATTCCTTACATTTCATCGTCCTATTAAGCTTCCATCATACCATTTTCATAAATACATTTGGGTTTCAAATTATTATTTTCCACTTTATTCATTTTAGTATTATAAGTGAATTTGTGATTAAATATTAGAAATTAACATATTTTCAGTATATATCAAAGTTTGATGAGTTTGATGATGTGTGCAGGCATATTTGAAGATTTCAACAAAGTCAAAATTCACCACCTATCCTCAAATTCGAATTACATCTTCAAACTTGAAGATTTGAAAGAGAGAATATCATGGAAGATTTGGTTGGCATATCTTATCTAATACGTGTGAGATATGTGTGGAGGATTTGAAGGGATCATATCATGTAATAATGGGAAAGTAGTTGAGAGTGGTTGAGAGAATAGTGGATCTATCATTATGACACTCATGTATATAAGAGAGTGTTCTCTCTTCATGAGGGGGGGCATGTAATTCATAATTTAGTCTTGTAATTAGGAGAAGGGGATTCTTAGATTTGATTCTTTCATTGTTATTCTTTCATGATTTGTCATTTGATTCTTGTAATATAATTTGAGATTGATTTATTGTGTGAGATCACATATGTATTTTGTCATTCAACTCTTCACATGTTGTATTGTTTTCCTAGATTAATTTCCTGCTTTCCTAGTTAGTATTTCAATGTTTTCCTAGATTAATTTCATTTCAGCAATTTAGATTAGATTACTTCTACTTCAATCCTGCATATATAGTGTGTGTGCTTTGTAAGCCTATGAACCTAGGATTAACAAATTAAATAGTTGGGCAAGTACTACAATGGAATTAAATGACAATATTTCCGCCTAACACCTTTGCACCCCTTTATGAATCAATTTGGATGAGGATACTACCCTGCCAGGCAGGGCCAGGGTGTAGACCAAATCCCGTACTAGCCTACAATTTCTCAAACCCAATATTCCTAGGAACCTTGGTCTCAAATGCCACAACTAACCATCGCTTTCCATGTTGGGGGCACAACCATAGTCATTGTTAGTCACACTACACATACATCACCAACCTCTGTAGATCATGTTGGAGATGAACCACTACCCTCTAAAAGTCATGCTGAGAGCATGTCACTAGCCATTGTGAGTCATGTTGGGGGCATTCAAATGAATGAGAAGCCTCGACATATAGGACATAAGCCCAAGTTCCTTTGTAGGCTTTGCAAAGGAGGTCATTTAAATCACTTGTGCCATGCTACTGTTGTAGTAGAAGAAGCGTAATCCTTGTCTGATAACCCTTCGGGTTTGGAGTCATATTTTGTTTTCCAACATTATAATTCTTCTTTTCTTGACACACAATCATGTTGATGCTATGTTCAACGGACACCACTCCTGTTTAGAGAAGTGGTGCATATTTTGACCATGTCATTAACATTTCTAGTCATGTACCTTCTGAATAAGACAGCGTTCCACTCTCTCTGAGTACGCTCCCTCCAAGTCTTAGGGAGGTTTCCTTTGACTGGGATGGTCTTGTGGGGTATCATATTTTATCTTCTACACCCTTCCAGATAAGGGACGTTCTTAGATATATCATAGAGAAGGTAACCTTTGCAAGTATTTTATCCTCCTCTACTTGGAAAGATTTGGGATTTCCCAAGCTTGTGTCAGTTGTTGGTAATTTTTTTACCTTTCACATAACTCATGCATGGGAGCCCTAGCCTCCCCCATGATAGGTTGCTTATATTAACTCCACGAGTATGGTTTAAGCTCTTTTCCAACTCTCTCAGAAAGAGAAAATATTTTCAAGTGAACTTATCTCTTTCACACTTGTAAATTGAATTTGAAAGGACGCCTATTTGGTGTAAGTTTAACCCTTTTTCAAACCAAGTAGACTAAATTTATGAAAAAGGACATTCTTTGGAATTAAGTTGTAATTGCATCTCATTTTCTTACTTGTAGTATTGAGCCTATTGTTGGTTCTCTCTTTTGTATAATAAGCCTAGCACCTCAACAGTTTGCATCATTAGCCAATGAGAGCCTTGTTTATATCCTTTGCAACCTGACACCCTATACCCCAAGAGGAAACATTCCCTCGAGTGTCCATATCCTGCATGCACCTCCTTGCATTGAGAATAGGTATGGTCCAATGTTGGAACTAGTTTCTTACTCACAGAACTTGTTTCCTCTTTTGTATCATAGAATTCATTTGACTATGAAAAAACAAAAAAAAGACAGGCAAGAAAAGAATATTACCTTATGTTGGCAGTAGTTGTGTCACCTTTGAATAGAGAACAAAATTTTGAGTCCACTTGTCATAAAAAAATTTGGTTTAGAATGACCTTAGGAAGCTGAGCTCATTACTTAGATTTTACTCCCCCGACTGGTTAATATTCCCGTCCTTGTGGAGCGTTTGATAGGTGCCTCTTGCATCACAAAGTTTCATCATTTAGCCAATGCTTCCAGAGTCATCCATATGTCTCATGCTCTTGTTCAAAGGATGTCTATCAGCCTGTTTCGGTCATTTCTCATAACTCATGACTTTGCATGTCGGCCATATCCTCAGTGTGTCTCAGAGTTACATGAAGTTGTAGTGCTACCATGCACCCCGGTCCTACTTTCCTTATGGGTAGGTAACCTTTAACCCAACAGTAGACATCTCCTCATTGGTCACTGAATGGGGGGTTTCCCTTGTGTTCGATGGAAAGAAATATATTCACACAGTGGGATTCGTGCAATGTCTTGGATGCAATTATCCTTATTGGTGGTTCCCTCACTTTTTTCGATAGTTTTCCTTATTGGCTTCTATTTAGGGGGTATTTTTCATGCACTACTTACATTTGGTGCCGACAAAAGATGCACACGGTCATTGGTTCGTGAAGATATTATTCATCCGAGTTCATCCAAATCATCAAGATCCTTATTTTTGTTGGACAACTGAGAGGGGGGGGGGGTGAATCAGTTGTTACTGTGCTTAAACAATTATGCTTATTTTAAGCTCTTTGCAGAAACATTGAATGATGATCACAATAATGCAGGGAAATAAACAATGGCACATTCAAAATCAGTCACATATATGAGAAACACAGAGACAAATATTTCCCGAGGAAACCCATACAGGGTAAAAACCTATTTTTCTTTATATGATAAGTAATAGTTACATTCTTTACATTATCATACTTATGAGCACGAACTCATAATGAGGCTACAACCTCAGTTTTGCAAGATGCTACTTGCTAAGAGCACCAACTCTTTGTTTTCTCTAGCACCCACTAGAAGGAAGCACCAACTCCCTGGTTTCTCTAGCACCAACTAGAAGGAAGCACCAACTCCCTGGTTTCTCTAGCACCAACTAGAAGGAAGCACCAACTCCCTGAGTGTTTCCAAGACCAACTAGATGGAAGCACCAACTTCCAATCATACAGGCACCAACCTGTATGATAGAGAACAAGAGTTCTCCCTTGCACCACCCTTCCACCTTGGTTTCTTTGGCTGCAACCAGATGGAAGCTACTACTCCCTGTGCTCAAGCACCCACTTGAACCTATGAGGACAACAATCCTCCCTAGCACCTCCCAACCACCCTGAAATATAAATCTTTGCTACTAAAACTTATTACAGTGATATAATGTTCAACAATGGCTTACCAGACTCATCACTGTTCTGCTGCCTTTCGTTGCTCTGTCTGCCTCACTGCCTTTTTGCACACCTGACTTGTGTTGTCTGTTCTTTTGCATTTTAAGCTTTCTCCACCATATCCTTTCAATGCAACATTCCTCTATTGTCCATTTCTACTCCTGCGCTCTGCCTCCTTGCACACCCCTGATTTCTCCTCCACAGCGACAACAACAACACCAACAACCACCCCATCTCTTCTCTGTACCATGTACTTATAGCTTTTGTGCACTTTGTGCATGAAATATTCGCCATTCTTCTGCATGCTCATACCACGCCAATCTCTTCCACATCTCAAGTGCTCTGCGCGATCATCATCGCGACTCTTCAACTTTTCTGGCAGTTCAACCACTGTGTCTATCATCACTAGGTGTTAAGCCGACATTCCTTTTTCCCTCTGGCAGTTGAGACTCTTCGTCTTCTCTATTACAGTCGAGCTCATCCTTTCTGTTTTAGTTATGATCTCAAACCCTCATCCAGCTATCAATTTCTTCCATGAATAGTCTTGATTCCACTGGCAGATTCCATGTGACTCTTCAACTCCTTTGGAAATCACATTGAAGTCTCTTCGCATCCTCTGGTAGAAACCATCAATGGTTACTAGCAGTTTCACTGTGTTGTGCAACAGTAGCCCTCTGATCTTGTTCAAATTCACCTGCACCGTTGGATTGAATCCATGGGATCTTGCATTCATTTCGGCATTTCGACATTCGAAAATTCTGTGCTGAGTGTCTCGACACTTCATTTTGCGATCTCTGAAGTTCCGATACAGAACTTTTCTATACTAGATCCTTCCCCAATATGACTATGGTCATAACCAAGCGCCTATGAAAAAAGCGCTTTTCGTGAATTCGTGTTTTGTGGATCTGGAGATGTGGCATCTTGACTTTCCAAGTCGCGATCTCTGAAACCCCCAAATGGAGCTTATCTGGACTGAATCCTTCCCTTCTCGTGACCATGGGCTATGACCACAACCTTATGCATAAGGTGCTTTTGCGATTTCGTATTTTGTGAGTCTGGAGATGAGACATCTCAACTCTCCAAGTCGTGATCCCCGATACCCCGAAATGGCATGGGATCAACGGTCCTGATCAGAGCTTGATTCAACGGTTGCGATTGAATCACAATTTTGCATATCACGAAATCGACATTCTTGTTGCATTGTTTACTTGCCTCTCCATGTTGTGATCCCCGAAACTCTGATATGGAGTTAGATCAACGGTCCAAATCTGAGCTTGATTCTACGACTGTGATTGAATCGCAATTTCGCATATCATGAAATCGATGTTCTTGTTGCATTGTTTACTTGCCACTCCATGTTGCGATCCCCAAAACTCTGACACGGACTGGAATCAACGGTCCAAATCAAAGCTTGATCTGATGGCTCAGATTACATCGTGATTTCGCATATCGCGATATCGGGATTCCTAATGTTAATAATATTTGACATGTTCAACTTGCGATCCTCGAAACTTCGACATGGACTGGGATCAATGGTCCAGATTCAACCTTGATTTGACGGCTCAGATTTAAGTCATGATTTCGCATATCGCGATTACGCTCGCTTCTCCTTGTTATACTTTAAAAGGTGTGCAGGTTCTCCTTGATCCAACGATGGTCGGGTCCTGCACTTGGATATAATGTTTGAGATATGTCCTCCTGTTCAGTGATCTTCTTGTCTATATTCTGATCTGACGGCCCTCATTCTTTCAGGAATTTTGAATGAGATCCAACGATCAGTAATTCTTCTTTGGCCTTCGATCATTTTATCAATGTTGTGTTTCCTTTGATCATTCGATCTTCCTGGACTTATCTTCTACTTGCCTGTTGATCATCGTTGTTGTACTCAAGCCATCATCAGTGTTGTACTTGCCATCAATGACAAGCATATGCTATCTATTAAACATTTTCCAACAATCTTCCCCTTTGGCATTGATGGCAACTAAGTCAACCACACCCAAATTCTTTTCTCCCCCTTTGAGATCAATGTCAAAGAAGAGGCATGCTCCCCCTGAGCTATTGCATTAATTTTAGGAGGAATTAGATGTTCAAACAATACAAATCTCCCCCTAACAAGATGGACTCTTTTAGGTGTGAAACGAAATGACACCCAGCTTCTGTCTGAGATATTCAGACGGTGTCTTGGCTAGGGGCTTAGTAAAGATGTCTGCAATTTTTTCTGTAGTGGGAATGTAATGGACCTGAACAATCTGATTGGTGACCTGCTCTCTCAGAAAATGATATTTTATGGGAATATGTTTTGTCTTGGAGTGGAAGACAGGATTTTTAGACACACTAATGGCACTAGTGTTATCACAATGAATTGGGATCGGTGCAGTGTATTTTACCTTTAAGTCTGCAAGTGTCTGAATCATCCATAAGACCTGAGTGCAACAGGTAGCAGCAGAAATGTACTCTACCTCTGTGGTTGATAAAGAAATGGAACCTTGCTTTTTACTAAGCCATGCTACTAAGGAGTCACCCAAGAAGAATGCTCCTCCACGGGTGCTTTTTCTCTCATCAACATAGTTTGCCCAATCTGCATCTGAATAAGAAGTCAATTGAAGACTTTGATTTCTGGGATACCACAGACCATAAGTCATTGTCTCTTTCAAATACCTGAATATCCTTTTGACAGCTTGCAAATGACTATGTTTAGGTGCAGCCTGATATCTTCCCACCATTCCTACAACATGCATTATGTCTGGGCGAGATGTTGTTATGTACAGCAGGATTCCTATCATTGATCAATATGAGCTTTGATCAACATCAGGTGAACTATCATACTTTCTTAGTTTGCATCCAATTACCATAAGTGTACCCACAGGTTTAGAATCTTCCATTTGAAACCTTTTCAACATTTCTCTTAGGCATTTTTCTTGAGAAATGAATATCCCTTCGGGCCTCTGAGTAATTTGCAGACCGAGGAAAAATGACAGTTCTTCTATCATAGACATTTCAAATTCAGACTCCATGGCAGAAGAAAACCATTGTACCAGTGAATCCTTATTACATCCAAAGATGATGTCATCTACATAGACCAATACGATGAGAAAATCATTATCCTCTGTCTTAATATATAGATTGTTGTCGGTTGTTCCTCTCTTCAACCCTTTGTTTTTGAGATACATATCCAGTCTATGATACCAGGCTCGAGGGGCTTGTTTTAAACCATATAAAGCTTTCTTCAAATTGCATACTAAGTAAGGGTTATCAGACAATTTGAAACCCTCTGGTTTTTCCATATAGGCTTCTTCACTTAAATCTCCATTGAGAAAGGCTGACTTGACATCCATTTGATAGACTTTAAACCTTTTATGACAAGCATAGGCAAGAAACATTCTGATAGCTTCTAAACTTGCTACGGGTGCAAATGTTTCATCAAAATCCAGTCCTTCTATTTAAGCATAGCCTTTAGAGACTAACCTTGCTTTGTTCCTGATAACTTGTCCTTGCTCATTCAACTTATTCTTAAAGATCCATTTGGAGCCAATGACGTTTTTACCTTCGGGTCTTTGAACCATCTCCCATGTATTGTTTTTCTTAATCTGATCAAGTTCTTCATTCATTGCTTTAACCCAGTGATCATCTTTGTTGGATTCATTAAAATTCTTGGGTTCCAGCATGGATATGAGAGCTATATGAGATTGTTCAGTGGTTTTGATTAGCTTTCTCCTGGTTTGTACACCTTTGTCTTTTTCTCCAATTATCTGACTTGCAGGATGGTTCTTTTGAATGATTTTGGAGGAATAATTTGTAGTTGACTACTGATTTGAGTCTGTCTGAGTGTCTGAGTCTTCATCTGATTCAGAGTCTTCATTTTATGATTCTTGGACCTGTTCATATTCAGCTTTAGTTGTGTCTTCTGTAGAAGACTCATTATTGTACACCTCTCTTGTTGGGATTCTTTCATCAATTTTTACATCAATACAGTCAACCATTTTATGCAGCCTCTTATTATAGCATCTGCATCCTTTACTATTTGTATCATACCCTAAGAAAATACCTTCATCCACCCTGTCATCATATTTGCCAAGGTTCTCATCATTATTCTTTATGTAGCATTTACTTCCAAAGACTCTGAAGTGTAAGATTGAGGCATGTCTTCCAAACCATAATTCATAAGGTGTCTTGTCACATTGTGGTCTGAGGTGAGCTTTGTTAAGCACATGGACTACTGTGTGTATTGCTTCTACCCAGTAGGTTTGACCAATGTTCTTCTCATTCATCATTGACCTGGCCATTTCCTGCACTGTTTTGTTTTGCCTCTCAACTACTCCATTTTGTTGTGGAGTTCT
>ML779916.1:69328-83176 GCA_009831015.1 Picea engelmannii | reverse complement strand
GCACCAACTCATAATGAGGCTACAACCTCAGTTTTGCAAGCTACTACTTGCTGAGAGAACCAACTCTTTGTTTTCTCTAGCACCCATTAGAAGGAAGCACCAACTCCCTGGTTTCTCTAGCACCAACTAGAAGGAAGCACCAACTCCCCGAGTGTTTCCAACACCAACTAGATGGAAGCACCAACTTCCAATCATACATGCACCAACCTGTATGACAGAGAACAAGAGTTCTCCCTTGCACCACCCTGCCACCCTGGTTTCTTTGGCTACAACCAGATGGAAGCTACTACTCCCTGTGCTCAAGCACCCACTTGAACCTATGAGGACAAAAATCCTCCCTAGCACCTCCCAACCACCCTGAAATATAAATCTTTTCTACTGAAAATTATTACAGTGATATAATGTTCAACAATGGCTTACCAGACTCATCACTGTTCTACTACCTTTCGTTGCTCTATCTGCCTCACTGCCTTCCTGCACACCTGACTTGCGCTGTCTGTTCTTTTGCATTTTAAGCTTTCTGCGCCATATCCTTTCAATGCAACATTCATCTACTGTCCATTTCTACTCCTGTGCTCTGCCTCCTTTCACACCCCTGATTTTTCCTCCACAGCGACAAAAACAACTCCAACAACCACCCCATCTCTTCTTTGTACCATGTATTTATAGCTTCTGTGCACTTTGTGCATGCAATATTCACCATTTTTCTACATGCTCATACTGTGCCAATCTCTTCCACATCTCAAGTACTTTGTGCGATCATCATCGCGACTCTTCAACTTTTCTGGCAGTTCAACCCCTGTGTCTATCATCACTAGGTGTTCAGCCAAGATTCCTTCTTCCCTCTAGTAGTTGAGACTCTTCGTCTTCTCTATTACAGTCGAGATCATCCTTTCTCTTTTAGTTACGAGCTCAAACCCTCATCCATCTATCAATTTCTTCCACGAATAGTCTTGATTCCACTGGTAGATTCCATGTGACTCTTCAGCTCCTCTGGAAATCACACAGAAGTCTCTTTGCATGCTCTGGTAGAAACCATCAATGGTTACTAGCAGTTTCACTATGTCATGCAACAGTAGCCCTCCGATCTTGTTCAAATTCACCTGCACCGTTGGATTGAATCCATGGGATCTTGCATTCATTTCGGCATTTCGGCATTCGACAATTCTGTGTTGAGTGTATCGACACTTCATTTCGCGATCTCTGAAGTTCTGATACTGAAATTTTCTATACTAGCTCCTTCCCCAATATGACTATGTTCATAACCAAGCACCTATGCAAAAAGCGCTTTTCGAAAATTCGCGTTTCGTGGATCTGGAGATGTGGCATCTTGACTTTCCAAGTCGCGATCTCCCAAACCCCCAAATGGAGCTTATTTGGACTGAATCCTTCCCTTCTCGTGACCATGGGTTGTGACCACAGCCTTATGCATAAGGCGCTTTCACGATTTTTCATTTCTTGAGTCTGGATATGAGACATCTCGACTCTCCAAGTTGCGATCCCCGATACCCCGAAATGGCGTGGGATCAATGGTTCTGATCAGAGCTTGATTCAATGGCTGCGATTGAATCGCAATTTCGCATATCACGAAATCGGCATTCTTGTTGCATTGTTTACTTGCCTCTCCATGTTGTGATCCCCGAAACTTCGATATGGAGTTAGATCAATGGTCCAGATCTAAGCTTGATTCTATGGCTGCGATTGAATCGCAATTTCGCATATCACGAAATCGACGTTCTTGTTGCATTGTTTACTTGCCACTCCATGTTGCGATCCCCGAAACTCCGACATGGACTGGAATCAATGGTCCAAATCAAAGCTTGATCTGACGGCTCAGATTACATCACGATTTCGCATATCGCGATATCGGTATTCCTGATGTTAATAATCTTTGACATGTTCAACTCGCGATCCTCGAAACTTCGACATGGACTGGGATCAACGGTCCAGATTCAACCTCGATCTGACGGCTCAGATTTAAGTCGCGATTTCGCATATCATGATTATGCCCACTTCTCCTTGTTATACTTTAAAAGGTGTGTAGGTTCTCCTTGATCCAACGATGGTCGGGTCCTACACTTGGATCTAACATCTGAGATCTGTCCTCCTGTTCAACGCTCTTCTTGTCTATATTTTGATTTGATGGCCCTCGTTCTTTCGGAAATTTTGAATGAGATCCAACAATCAGTAATGCTTCTCTAGCCTTCGATCATTTTATCAATGTTGCATTGCCTTCGATCATTCAATCTTCCTGGACTTATCTTCTATTTGCCTATTGATCATCGTTGTTGTACTCAAGCCATCATCAGTGTTGTACTTGCCATCAATGACAAGAATATGCTGCCTGTTAAACATTTTCCAACAATTTGTACCTCATGATGAACGATGAGAGATGCCTTAATGCTCTCCTTTCAGTGGGTCTCCTTCCATTGAATTCATCCCATCTATTCTAGAAACGACACCTAGATTCCTATGAGTACCTAGAGACTTGCAGTCATCAGTGGTAGGTTCTCTTTCCTTCGACAACTGGGAATACACCAATGTCTACTGATCGATGGATTTTTCAAGTGTTCAAACTCAACACCTTTATTCACACTTGTAAGAATGTACTTAGTGCATTGATACCTACTTTCATTATCGGTAGGTTGTCTCGCATTTGTTAACGATATACCTTAATGACCGATAATCAAATGAAGTCTCATTGTGTTCAACCTCAACTCCTTTATTTACATGATGTAGACTTGCACCTTTGGTGGATCATGTAGAAGACTTGAAGACATTAGTTCATAGTGCATCTTTCCTGAGTTGTTTCTATCATTCATTGGACTAGTACCTATATGACTTCCGTGAGCATGGCAGATCAGATTGTACTCCATTGTATACAAATATCTTCAGATTGATTTTGAGACTGGTTTTCACTGCGCCTTGTTCGTGACTATGATAGCCTATGGCATGTATATACTTTTGAATTTCCTATTCATGGCCATGAACAATTGTTTGGTATATTTCCACATGGATCTGCAGTGTAATTCAAATTGGTAGCCACGTGCGCAAAGTCATTATGGATTGTAATATTCTTATGAGAAACTAGTTCGTATAGATGGGTCTCCATTACTCCACTTCTGGGTATTATAATGTATTTTGGCCTTCGCAAATACTCCTATGACCTCACACATTAGGGGGCATCTATTATAGCAATATTTACCTCACCCTATGCAAACTAGCTCAGAGGGCCTTTTCCATTTCCCTATGGAGACTTGAAGTCCCATTTTGGAGTTCCCAGAGATAAAAATTGTATTTTTCCACATATACCCACCCTAACAACTATACAACATGTGTATATGCAAGTTGCACCATTACAGTCTGCGTACATCGAGTTTTGTGCTCAAAGTTAAAAATGGTGTCGATTTTCCATGTCATGTCACGAGATCCATGATCCTTCACCTTCCATATACTGGAAATGTCTCGACTCAACCCTTCAGTTCCATTTGAAGGCTATAAATGGGTCATATCCAAGCTATGGAGAAGGGGAGAAGAATTCAACTTTGAGAGCAAATTTACTCTACCGAAGTTATTCAATTCATATTGAGTCTTCATCCCTTTTTCCTTTTAAGTCTGAACACATTGTTCATCTCCCAAGATCTTCCCTATTTGATGGAGAAACTCATTGTCTCTCTTATATGATCTTGCATTTGGTGGAGGATTGAAGTAGTGGAGGCCTAGCTGGAAGGGACTTAGTTTCTCAGTTCTGAACATGCTGACACATAATTTCTTCATTCATACACTTCTGTTGATTACATTTTAATAGAAATACTCTTTTCTCATCCAATTAATGTCTTGCAAATTTTTGAATTGTTATTCCATGGGCATATTTGTTATGAATATTGATGGATTATGATATTGTATGTGTTAACTTTACATATTATCACCATATGATTGTGTACCTTGGTTGTTGAGAATAAGTTGCAGGTGTATTTCTTTGATTCAAGTGCTCAACGGTGGACTTCATCGAACATCTAGATAAGGTAGGCTCTTTATCTTATCTCGTTAGAATTTTTCTTATATAGCATACTTGATATTAGAGTTGATTTTTGCAGTCATTTCCGTCTATTGTGGATTACCCCATGCCATAGAGTGATTTTCCTCATAACACGAGGCTTCAGAGGCCAAGGAAGAGGAGGATTTGGTCAAGGAAGAAGACATATCATATGTTTTAATTGCAATCATCCTAAACATTTATCATATGAATCCCTAAATCCTTGCATGGCATATACATATTGCAGAGAACTAGACCGTGCAACAAAAGATTTCCCTAAGTTGATATAAAATGGAAAGAAAAGAGGAACGGAAATGTGTAGATGATAGCAACTGAGGCACGTGAAGAAAAATCTAAGATATCAAAAGTTACATGTGGAGGAATGAGAACCAGATCAGATGCGACAAATCAAGGGAACAAAATTCACCAATGGGTAAGAAAAGCAGTAGATACATTATCGTTGTTTCATCCGAGAAAAGAAAAGGAGGCCTACTCTAAAGAAAGACAATAATTGATGGGAGTAGAGTGGATAGCATCAACTTTTATTGTTCCAGCCTTGTATGATAGACCATCGTTGTTTGATATGCCTCCAATATATGACCATTCACAAAAGCTAGCTGAAAAGGCAAGCACTTTGGAAAGTTTCTTAAGAAGTTGTTTAGAATTAATAAAATATGAATCTTATTTGAGTA
Organism: Picea engelmannii; assembly: GCA_009831015.1. Taxonomy (NCBI): domain Eukaryota; kingdom Viridiplantae; phylum Streptophyta; class Pinopsida; order Pinales; family Pinaceae; genus Picea; species Picea engelmannii. Next base: position 78,448 of record ML779916.1, on the reverse strand, counting down.
TTCTGTGCAGAATGATTGACCATTGTTCCCAATATAAAGAGAAACATGTTGCACATAGAGCAATTAACCAGGTGCATAGTAAGAAGAGAAAAAATAGGGAGTTCCAACTCAATGCACAGATAGGAGCTTATGAAATGTACAATATAATTATGGATTTATTCTTTGATGCAAATGTTTTCCCAAGACAAACTTGGGAGATGATGGGTCAGCCAAAGATGATTTGGTCACTGATCCAATTGATATTATCAAACCAACATAAAAAAATTCTAGTTAGAAGATTAACATGGGTAAGTGTCAATATTGATGGAGTGCACAGTGTAGCAGACTTCTAAGTTATCGAAATAATAGATGGAAGTACACTTTATCTAACACTATTGGGACTTGATTGGGAATTTGATAATAAAACTATCATTTAGCTAAAGAAGAGATAGATGGTATTTGAAGTGGAATACTTTAAGGTTACCGTGTCATTAGACCCCATTGAATGAAGAAGGTATGTAGAACTAGCAAAGAGAAAATAACTTGATAATCTGTATAATATGACTGCATGAATGGATGATTATGTGAATCTGAAAACTTAAGGAATACTTATCTGTAGGATTATCATATCATGTGCATTGGACTCATAAGAATCCTTGGATAATTGGCAACAAATACTACATGAAGTGTCGATAAGAAAATGTGAATGTGTTAGGATTACCCGCGCGTTACGATGGATTGGGACTGAGATATGTGAACCTCCAAGGTATGATGGATCAGCTAATGTAGTTTATTTTATAAGAGAGTTTAAGTTGCAAATATCATATCAACATAAACTACCAGCTTTGGATGTTGCGCTAAAAGAAACCCCTGCGGGATGGTGGGCTACGCACAAAGATGGCATAAGAGATTGGTACCAGTGAAAAAGGTTATTACAAGTCATATTTGAGATAGAGAATGAAAGTATCATGCCAAAGTATAGTGGATTAAGTTTTCTGGTAGATCATGTTACGAAGTGTACTGCGCAGTGGATATCAGTACCTCAACAAGAATGGACTCACTTATTTGTGCATACTCTAGACACAAATCACAAGAATTGGTACATAGAACTAGAAGCGCGCATAGAAACATTGGATTGAGAAGAGTTGACCAAGAATTTCAAGGTAACGGTTAGTTTTGAAAATAATAATATGTTGATTGAATCAATCTTGCAGGTTATCAAGAATAATAATTTTACAACAGAAGGCATGATGTATAGTACACCTAGGGTTACTACACCTGTTGAAGAGATCTTACATTGTTATAATGTTACGGAAGAAGATCAGGAGGATGAAGATCCAAGGAATTTGTAGATACCCAAAAGTTAAAGGGAGCACGTAGTAGAAGAACTAGAGCTTGAGTCAAATATATATGCAAATCCCCTAAGAACACAAAAAGTGAACATTGGTACATGATATAAGCCGAAGTTTTCCAATATAGGAGACTACTGTAGCGATGATACAGTTGAGAAGATTCTCGACTTATTGCATGAATATAAAGAGATTTTTCCAACTATGTTCTTAGCGATGAAAGGAATCATTGGGGAGTTAGGAGAAAATAATATTTTGTTGAAGCCAAACTTGGGAATCCTTCCAGGAGAGATGAAACACCCTTAGTACGAAAAGTGACATTACAATAATTTGACAAATGGGAAGTGGAATTTGTTGGACAACTGAGAGGGCGGTTGAATCAATTGTAACCTTGCTTAAACAATAATACTTATTTTAAACTCTTTCCAGATCACTCAATGACAATCACAATAATGCAAGGAAGTAAGCAATAGAACATTCAACATCATTCACACATTTGAGATACACAGAGATAGATATTTCCTGAGGAAACCCATAAAGGGTAAAAACCTCTTCTTCTTTATATGATAAGTAATCTTTGCATTCTTTACATTATCATACATATGAGCACCAACTCATAATGAGGCTACAACCTCTGTTTTGCAAGATGCTACTTGCTGAGAGCACCAACTCTCTGGATTCTCCAGCACCAACTCCCTGGTTTCTCTAGCACCCACTAGAAGGAAGCACCAACTCCCTGGTTTCTCTAGCACCCACTAGAAGGAAGCACCAAATCCATAAGTGTTACAGCACCAACTGGATGGAAGCACTAACTTCCAGTCACACAGGCACCAACCTGTATAACAGAGAACATCAGTTCTCCCTTGCACCACCCTGCCACCCTGGTTTCTCTGGCTGCAACCAGATGGAAGCTACAACTCCCTTTGTTAAAGCACCCACTTGAAACTCTAAGGATAACAGTCCTCCCTAGCACCTCCCTACCACCCTGAAATATAAATATTTTCTATTATGAATTATTACAGTGATATAAAGTTCTTCAATGGATTACCCGTCTCATCACTGTTCTGCTACACTGCGTTGCTCTGTCTGCATCAGTGTCTTCTGCATACTGCTTGTGCTTTCTATTCTTTTTCCTTTTATGCTCTCTGTGCCATGTCTCTTCAATGCACCATTCCCCTTCTGTGAATTTCTGCTGATGAGCTCTCCTCCTTCTTCACACCTCAATCCCTCACAACAACAGCAACACCCATCTCTTCTTTGTTTTGCATACATATAGTCTCTGTCCTCCTTGTGCATGCTATCTCACCATGCTTCTGCATGCTCTCTCCATGTCCAGTGCTCTGCCTGATCATCATGGTGACTCTTCAGCTTCTCTGGCGGTTTCACTCATGCATCTATCATCACTAGGTGTTCTCTCGAGATTCCTCAGCTTCTCTCGTAGTTGAGACTCTTCGTCTTCTCTGTCATAGACGAGCTCATCCTCTAGCAGAAACCATCACTTGCTTGTAGAAGTTACACTGTAAAGTGTGAAAATAGCCCTCTAATCTTATTCAAATTCATCTACACCGTTGAATTGACTTCATTGAATCTTGCGTTCATTTCACCATTTCACACTTCGACATTTCAGGATCCCCGTGGTGAATATTTCGTTACTCTCCATGTCCTGATCCCCGAAACTTTGAAAAGGATCTTGTCTGCACTAGCTCCTTCCTCCATCTTTTGTCGATGTGACCAATGGCTATGATCACAGTCTGAGCCAAAACATGTTTCTCATTTCAGAATTTCGGCAATTCGACAATCCCATTGTGAGGCTTCTCGACTCTCCAAGTCGCGATCTCCGAAACTCCCAAAAAAAGGAGCTTGCCGCTTCAAGATTTTCTCTACAGCTCTTCGACCATGTGACTATGAGAGATGACCAAGTGCTTATCCATATAGTGCTTTCGTTATTTCTCTTTTCGACACTTTGTCATCTCTGTGGCGATGAGTTCTTAATGCTCCATGTCCCGGTATCCGAAGCCTCGAAATGAAGCTTGGTTGCACTAGCTCCGATCATTTTGGCATTTCGCATTTCAACCTTTCGCTATTCTTGCGATGAAGAGTCTCGTCACTTGACTCTTCCAACTCCTGGTATCCAAAGCTCCGAAATGGAGTCGGATCAACGGTACACACCCTAGATGATTCTATGGTCCATATCTCTTCGTGATTTCACACATCGAGATTTTGACATTCTTGACGTGAGAGTTCTTGACAACTCCACCTCCCGGTCTACGAAACTCTTAAATGGAATCAGCTCAAATTTTTGGCTTTTCACACTTCACAACTTCGAGATTCTTGTCGTGAGAGTCCTTGACATCTCCAACTCTTGGTATTTGAACCTCCGGTATGGATTCTTTGACATTTCGCGACTTTGGGACTCCTGTAGTAAGAGTTCTTGACATCCCCAACTCCCGGTATCCGAAATCGTCCTCCTTCTTCCAGGATTTTGGCGTTTCACATTTCGTGATTCCGGGACTCCTGATGATGAAGAGTCTTGACTCTTCCAACTCCCAGTACCCCGAAATTGTCCTCCTTCTTCCGAGATTTCGGCATTTCGCATTTCACGATTCTGAGACTCTTGATGATGAAGAGTCGTGACTCTTCCAACTCCCGATATCCGAAACACCGAAATGGAGGTATTTCCCGGTCTACAAAACTCTTCGTTTATGTGCCTATTTCGGGATTTTGGGATTTCAGATTTCGCAACTCTGGGACTCCTATGTTGAAGAGTCTCAACTCTTAACTTCTCAATTTCCTGGTATCCAAAACTTCGAGATGGATTTTACGCTTCTGATCTTTCCATGCCATTATCCCTGTGCTATTGATCTTCTTTGCCTGCCTGTTTTCCATCAAATGAACAAGCACACTCTTGCACTCTACGTGCACCATTTCACTTTCTCTTCTGAGCTTACGTTGTTGCTATTTTTCCATCGCTGCATACTCTGATCTTGCCATCAATGACAAGCACATCTGCCTGAAAACATGCCAACAATATCCCCCTTTGGCATTGATGGAAACCCTGAATGACTGCGCTAATCTGTTTGGACCTCCAACTGTAGCATCTGGTCTGGACCACTCCTTTTCTCCCCCTTTGACATCAATGTTAAAGAAAACATGCTCCCCCTGATTTGTTGCAGTATTTTTAGGAGGTATCAGATATTTAATCAATACAAAGCTCCCCCTAATAGGATGGACTCTCTTAGGTGTGAGACGGGATGACACCCAGCTTCTGTCGGAGATATTCAAATGGTGTCTTGGCTAGGGGTTTAGTAAAGATGTCTGCAATCTGTTTTGTGGTTGGAATGTAATGGACCTGAAAAACCTTATTGGTGACCTGCTCTCTCGAAAAATGGTATTTTATGGGAATATGCTTGGTCTTGGAGTGGAGTATAGGATTATTAGACACACTGATGGCACTAGTGTTATCACAATGAATTGGGATCGGTGCAGCGTATTTTACCTCCAAGTCTGCAAGTGTTTGAATTATCCATAATACCTGAGTGCAACAGGTAGCAGCAGCAATGTAATCTACCTTTATAGTTGATAAAGAAATGGAACCTTGCTTTTTACTAAGCCATGCTACTAATGAGTCACCCAAGAAGAATGATCCTCCACTAGTGTTTTTGCTCTCATCAACCCAGTTTGCCCAATCTACATCTGAATAGGCAGTTAAGTGAAAATTTTGATTTCTGGGATACCACAGACCATGATTCATTATTTCTTTCAAATACCTAAATATCCTTTTGACAGTTAGCAAATGATTCTTTTTAGGTGCAGACTGATATCTTCCTACCATTCCAACAACATGCATTATGTCTAGGCGAGATGCTATGATGTACAACAAGATAATGATCATTGATCTATATGAACTTTGATCAACATCAGGTGAGTCATCATCCTTACTTAATTTGCAACCAATAACCATAGGTGTGCCCATAGGTTTAGAGTCTTCCATTTGAAATATTTTCAACATTTCTCTTAGATATTTTTCTTGAGAAATGAACATCCCTTCAGACCTCTGAGTAATTTGCAAACCAAGAAAAAATGACAATTCACCTATCATAGACATTTCAAACTCAGATTCCATGGCAGAAGCAAACCATTGTACCAACGAATCCTTATTACATCCAAAGATGATGCCATCTACATAGACCAATACAATGAGCAGATCATTATCCTTTGTTTTGATATACAGATTGTTATCAATTGTTTCTCTCTTGAACCCTTTGTCTTTGAGATCTGTGTCCAGTATGCGATAACAAGCTCGAGTGGCTTGTTTTAACCCATATAAATCTTTCTTCAGCTTTCATACTAAGTCATAATTATCAGACAGTTCAAAACCCTCTGGTTGTTCCATATAGACTTCTTCACTTAAATCTCCATTTAGAAAAGCTGCCTTGACATCCATTTGATAGAATTTAAACCTTTTATGACAAGCATAGGCAAGAAACATTCTGATAGCTTCTAATCTTACTACAGGCACAAATGTTTCATCAAAATCCAGTCCTTCTATCTGAGCATACCCTTTACAGACCAATCTTGCTTTGTTCCTGACAACTTGTCCCTGCTCATTCAATTTATTCTTAAAGATCCATTTGGAGCCAATGCCATTTTTACCTTTAGGTCTATGAACCATCTCCCACATATTTTTTTTCTCAATATGATCAAGTTCATCATTCATTGCTTTAACCCAATGGTCATCTTTGCTAGCTTCATTAAAATTCTTGGGTTCCAGCATGGATATGAAAGCTATATGTGATTGTTTGGTGTTTTTTATTAGCTTTCTCCTGGTTTGTACACCTTTGTCTTTTTCACCAATTATCTAACTTGCAGGATGATTCTTTTGAGTGATTCTAGAGGAGGAATTTGAAGTTGTCTGCTAATTTGAGTTTATCTGAGTATATGTGTCTTCATTTGATTCAGAGTCTTGATTTTCTGATTCTCAGACCTGTTCATCTTCAGCTTTAGTTGTGTCTTTTGTAGAGAACTCGTTACTGTACACCTCTCTTGTTGGGATTCCCTCATCAACTTTTACGTCAATACAGTTAACCATTTTATGCAGCCTCTTATTATAGCATCTGTATCATTTGTTGTTTGTAGCATACCCTAACAAGATACCTTCATCATCCCTGTCATCATATTTGCCAAGGTTCACATCATTATTCTTTATGTAACATTTACTCCCAAAGACTTTGAAGTGTTTAATTCAAGCAGGGCTCCCATACCATAGTTCATAAGGTGTCTTGTCACTTTGTGGTCTGAGGTGGGCTTTGTTAAGAACATGGGCTGTTGTGTGTATTGATTCTACCCAATAGGTTTGACCAATGTTCTTCTCATTCATTATTGACCTAGCCATTTCTTGCACTGCTATGTTTTTCCTCTCAACTACTCCATTTTGTTGTGGAGTTCTTGGGATGGTGTATTCTCTCTTGATCCCATGCTTATCACAGAATTCCTTGAAGTCACTTGACATAAACTCTCCTCCTCGTTCTGATCTTACTTCCTTTAACCTCTTGCCTGTTTGAGTCTCAGTTAAAGCCTTAAATGTTTTAAACTTCTCAAAAGCTTCAACTTTTTCCTTGAGAAAGGAAACCCAAGTAAGTCTGGAGTAATCATCAATAATCAGCATGAAGTAGTTTTCTTTCCCTGTGCCTTCCTGTCTTGATGGTCCACATAAATCCATATGAACTAGTTGGAGTGGTTTCTTTGTTGAAGTAAAGCTCTTGGACTTAAACTGTGTCCTGGTTAGCTTTCCAACTTGGCAGGGTTTACACATTGAATCTTGGGGCTTTGATATTCTCGGAAGATCTTTTACCGCCTTGAGATTTTTTATTTTGATTAAGTGGGCAAAGTTTAGATGTCCAAGTCTTCTGTGCCATAACCATATTTCATCATATTTTCTTAGATGACACTCTTCTCTATTTTCTTTCAGCACATATACATTATTTTCTGTCCTTATGCCTTTGGCCACCACCTGTCCTGAGTTTATAGACTTTATCTTGCAGTCCTTGGATGTGAACACCACTTCACATCCTCTGTCACACATTTGACTTACACTGAGAAGATTATGTTTCAGCCCATCTACAAGTACAACATCTTGGACTTTTCCTTTTCCATTACTTAAACTCACCATCCCTTTACCCTTTATTTTACCCGGAGCATCATTTCCAAAGGTTACGTTTCCTGATTTGCTTTCACTTAGAGATAGAAACTTACCTTTGTCTCCTATCATATGTTTGGAGCATCCATTGTCTATATACCAAGGGTTCGTTTTTCTTTGAGCTGACAACACTAATCCACACTTGTCACTTTCTTTCTTCTTCCACACCTTGACATTTTCAGCAGGGGAATTCAAATCTGGTTCATAGTTTCTTAATCAACAATCAATAGATTTATGTCCATAGTTATTACAGATGTAGCATTCAATCTCATTGTTCAATATGCTAAAATTATTGTTGCAGTGTTGTCTACTTATTGACTGTTGATTATTTCTTGACCTCCTTAGTTGCATGTCTCTAAACTTAATTTGGCAATTTGCAATCTGTGAAGGTTTGTTACTTGGCTATATTATTCTTTGTTGTGGCAAGTATTTATTCCTTTGAAATCTTAATTGCTCATGTCTAAGTCTTAAGGAACAATTTACAGCTTTGTGACCAAATTTAGTATAATAGAAACAGTAGCCATAGAAAAATTCTTTGTACCTGGAAAATGGTTGTCTTCTTTGAGAAAATCTATTTCTTCCATGCTGATGACGTCTTTCAGCAGGGAGCGCACTATTTCCTTGTTCTACAGATTCAGTCCTGACACCTTTTTCTTTACTCATCCTGGGTGGCCGGTTGTCTTCCTTTATTTCTATAGGTGTGTTGTTGTCATTGGTTGTAGATTTGACAAACTTGATGGGTTCTTTGTTTCTTGGCTTACCACTACTTGATCCCTCTTCATAACCCAAACCAGTTTTCATCTTTGGATTCCTTTGCTGATTAAGAATGGTGGCTAATCCTTCTGAGGCTTTGATACTTGACAGATTCTGATTATACAAGGCTTGAAACTTCTCCATCTCTTTCCTAGTTTTTACTACTTCTTGTTCTAAGGCTTCACATCTTGCCTTCTTTTCTGATAACTGTCGTTTCAAAATTTCTTCGATTTTCTTTGCCTCTTCCAATTCCACTTTTAGTAGGACAAGGTCTTCATTGGGTTCTTTACTATCTTTCTCAAACTGTATCAACAATTGTCTTTTCTTTCTATTCTTAATTCTTAGTCTGTCAATCTCTTCAAGTGCACTGGTCAATTCTCCTTCCATGTCAACCACAACTTCTTCTTCATTAGCATCACTTCCTGTTCTTTTATTATCATAATCCTCTTGGGCCATAAGTATGAAATCATTTATTTTATATTCAATAGAGGAGTAATTGTCTTCATCATCTGAAGGATCATCATCATTGTTTATGCAAAGACTTTTCTTCTTAAAGTTATTCTCTTTAAAGAATTTTTTGTGTTTGTGCTTCTCCTCATCATCACATGTCTGATCCTTTATTTTGTGGGGGCATTTATTTTCAAAATGACCTATCCTACCACAGTTGAAACATTTGAAAGGAAATTTACCTTTCTATTTTCCTGATCCCTTCTTCAGTCTCTTCACAAATTTTTCTTCAATTTCATCGGGCTCAGAATCCTCATTCTTGTCTGCCTTAAATGATGCTTCTCTGGAGGTGGGTTTATATTTAACTATTCTCATTTCATATGCAGTCAATGTTCC
>ML779916.1:33232-56975 GCA_009831015.1 Picea engelmannii | reverse complement strand
CCTAAAATCCATCGAATGAGAAAGAGTAGTTAGAAAAAGGGGAGAATTAATTTGACACTATAAATCTAATGCCAAAGCTAAGCAATGTCATAATTTGACCCAATACAAAATTCACATTTCTGTTATTGTTTTAAAATAGCCCATTTTTGGATTATAAAGGACTTTTGACTCATATATGGAGGCATAAATGTAATTCAAGAAATTCATTTTCTGGTGTTTGTCTAGCTTCCTAACTCACCAAAACTTACTCTACATATCAATCCAACATGCAACACAATATTAGTGGTATTGAGTGAGGTCCATAAGAATTAGGTTCAAGTATCCTTTGAAAATTTTCATATTAACCTACAATAATAATATTAATATGAGGTTAGTAGCTCTATCATGGTCTAGTCATCCTGCAATCCTTGATTCCAAATTTGAATGTCTTTTATTAAACACATCCTACCATAGTTTGTTGAGTACACCATATTGGAAATTATCTGTCCTCCCTTGGCATAAAGGGGGCACACGATCTTTTAATTGAATCATTTCCATCTTATGGCCACATTCAACCATATCCTTGCACCATTGAAAAATTTCATTTTCCTCTCCAACTAACACCATAGGTGGCTGCATTATATTAACATCAATCTAAACATATAAAAAATATATTACTTTTCTTGGATCCATGAATAGGAGCCCTGGATGTGCCAAGATTATCGAGTTTTGATAGAGTACCTGCATTCCCAAAACATCTTTTTTTTTGCAATTGTTTTTAATAAGAAATAACACTAGTCGGTGGACTTTAGGGTGGGAAGGGGCATATCATATTGGAATAAGGGAGATATGCAAAAGGAATTGGAATAATGTGTTGGAGCACTAAATATAGTGTCAATCAAACTCAAGGATCAACCAAAACGTCTAGTGTGGATTGTTAACAAAATGGGAAGTGACTACAAGCTTAAGTTGGGTTATCAAACAACAAGGGTAAATCATGAATATGATACATGTAATTGGAACTTCATCAAGTTACAATTGCATCTAAACACTAAAATCTGCATAGATCATGGAAAGTCCCTGGGTCTTGTTTCCTATGAAAAAACATCACAAAGAGTGTAAACCATATCTCCTTCCGTTGTCATTTCACAAGAGAACTATGGTCAGCAATAAAAAAATGTAACAAGGGGGAAATGTAGGTGGTAGGAGGTAATTATGGAAGCAACACTTGACAATTGGTTAGAATACAATGATGTGAGAAAGGACCATCATTCACTTGTAAGATTGGTCATATGGGCGGTTTGGTTGACATGAACGAAGCCTATTCCAACCCAAAGAGTTAAATTCTACATGAACTTACTACATATCTAATTAAATGATAAAGTTAAGAAGACGGTAAATAAAATAAGGATAGAGGACCCTCAAATCATAACTACTAGCACCTATGGTCTTTTCGATGGGGTAGCAAACAAAATTCCAAAGCTGTGTATAATTGGTGTCCTTTTGCGTGTAACGAACATCCATAAGTTTTGTTTTGAGTGTGGACTAGGGGCCGGTACTAACAATCTTCAAAAGTTAAAGAAAAAACTATCATTATTTCCATTGCTAGGGAGGAATGGAGATCAACATTTATGGTAACCCAAAATTGGTTGTATAATTGTTGATGGGATCAAGAGAACAAAAGTATTAATGTTCATGTTAGCTTACCACAAGTAGAGGATATGAAATCTACATTCACAAACAATCCAATTCATACACATGTATAGGTATTTTGACCAAGACGTGGATAGGTTATCTAAGAAAACAAGCAACAAAGAACCATGTTCCCTCTTGATGAAAGTGTTCAAGAGGGAAAGGTAAGATTCTACACTCAATAATAATAGATTTGTAAGCATTTTCTGATGTTTAAGAATCATTATTTATGTTGTACATACTTGTGATTACCTATTCTTTCTTGTTTTTATGAATTGAGACAATCCCCATTTGGGGGAAGTCTTTGTTTTGGATAATATCACTGAGGCCTATAATCATGAAAATTTACTCCTTTTGTTTTAAATAATATAAAGGTTTACAAGTTCTTTTATCTTAGAAAAACAAATATTACTATGCTTCATAATTTTTGGTCTTTTTTATTGCAACATGCATAGGATAACCATTATGTTCACACTGTATAATTGTGTTCTTTATATCTTCCTTCCTCCAAGACTTCTTAATAAAAAAAAATTAAGTTGTTGGCCCACTACATCTTCAACAAATTTTGCAAACATGCCATTTTCATGGTTGCTCTTGTCCTAATTCTGAAACTTAAATTTCAAATGCAACAAAAACTAGAGCAACTAAGATTTTCAGTTCACTCTACACCCAAAGAGAAAAAATTGATACTCTAAACATTTGAAAATATAAAATTTTCATACATTTGGTTGTTGGTCCACAAAAAGATTTCAATATTGTTTCTAATTTGTCTATTCACATGCTTGCAATTTGTGGATTGCACATTAAGTTCAAATGGTTCAAATGTTGTTGATCCATGCATTTTTTTATTGTGATTGTTACATGTTCAAATCTTTATTAATCAAATGTTTGCCTTTTTCTCCCTGAACTCAATGTTTTTCTTGTTATGGAAAGTCTTTCCACACAATGAAGACTAGACATACATTTACCCCTATTACACTATCCAAGCACTACCCTCTTAGATAGGTTGATGCCCATTTGCTACACTAAATGACCCAACGATCCACTATTCAAGAAATACTTTTTTATAGATTTTGATGGCCATTTAGCTACACTAAATGGACCAATGATGGTGACATTGTAGCTAAAATTATTGTAATTTATTGGATGATTCCCTAGGTGGAGCTTCCCTGTTGGGTCTGTATACATGTTTTGAAGTGCACACACTTTTGTTTACACATGGATTATTAGTTGGTCACTTTCAAATTTTGACATGTTCAATCAACTGATTGATATGGAGAATAGTTTTTGGTATGGGAATTGAAAGGAATTTTAAATTTCATATATGCACAAGTATTTGAATAGATAATGTCAGATGTCCATTGAGTCTCCCTTTTTTTGCATGCCCGGATTTTGTACACTTTGACCCCTAATATTAAAATAGAGGAAAGGTCACTTACCAATCTAGGCACAATGATGTAAAGTAAGTAATAAACATATTATCGTAATTAATGGGAAGGCAGTAGCACTCTATCCCACATTTCAATACAAGAAATTGAGGGCTCATTAACTAAGAGTTCATGTTCTCTCCATTGACCCCCATTGCCCCAACGAGCATTATCATAATTAAGGTAAGTAATAAACTTATTATTGTGTTTAAGGGAAACGCATTAACATTGTGTCCCTCTATTAATGAACCTAGATATCTCTACTTGAATTTAACTTTACACGGGATAAAAAAAACCCTAGATACACTGATAAAAGTATAACTTTACACAGGATAAGAAAACATGGAAAAAAATAGTCCATTACTCGCCATGATTGATTCCTTGTGAATATTGGCTTGAGGTCAAGGTCTTTGCCTCCTTGCACATGTAGTGGCTTGAGGTCTCTGTCTCCTTTCACCGTAGTGGCAGAGGTCTTTGTTCCTTGCACTGTAGTGGGAACCAAGGTCTTTGTTTCCTTGTGCGTGTGCAGGGGTTTACTAGCTCAAGCTCTCAGCCTCGACTATACTCTTCCTCCCTTGGTCTCTGTTTCCTTGCACCATAGTGGGCACCGAGGTTTTTGTTTCCTTGTGCACATGTGAGAGTTTGTTGGCTCGAGTTCTCAGCCTCAACTATACTCTTCCTCCCTTTAACCCTCGACAACCATGATGATGACTAACTAATTTAATATTCGTATATATTATAACGAATATGTGTTCATATATATTATATATTATATATGTACTATTATATATTATAGTAATTAATACGTTATAGATTTAATATATATTATAATATAATATAATAAATATATTATTCTAATTAATATATATATTATATAATTAACTATATAATATATAGTTAAATATATATTAATCATTACCCCTAACACTACAAACCCCTAATATTGTAACCCCCTATGATGATGATGATAATGGTGATGACATTAATGATGATGACAATGGAAATGATGATCACGATGACAATGATGACAATGCTGACAATGATGATGATGATGACGATGATGATGATAATGTTTATGATGATGGCGATGACGATGATGATGACAATGGAAATATAATGATGATGACACTGGTGATGACAATGATGATCACAATGGTGATGATGATGACAATGGTGATGATGACCATGGCGATGACGGCGATGGTGTTGATGATGACTGCGAAAATCATTATGACGATGATGATGATGACCACGACGATAACAATGATGATTAGGAGGAGAACTGTGACAATCATGATGAGGATGATGATGATTTCCATGGATACGATGATAGTGATGAGGATGAAAACCCTGATGATGTCGATGATGATGAAAATGATGATTATGATGATGATGATGATGATGATGATGATAGAGATGATGATGACCATGTTGATGATGATGGCGATGAAAATGATGATGACAATTGCAATGATGATGAAAATGGCGATGATGATGACAATGGTGATGATGATGATGATGATGACAATGTTGATGACAATGATGATGAAAATGGCGATGATGATGACAATGGTGATGATGAAAATGGTGATGATGACGATGATGATGATGACCATGGAGATGCTAATGACGATGATGATGATGATGATGATGATGATGATGATTTCGACAATCAGGATGATGATGATGATGATGATGACCATGACCATGACCATGACCATGATAATGATGATGGAAATGACGATGACAATGATGGCGATGATGATTACCATGCAAATGACGATGTCAATGATGATAATGACGTTGGCGATGATGATGACGACGATTATGATGGCGATGGTGTTGATGTTGATGACGATGACAATGATGACAATGATGGCGATGATGATGATGATGATGATGATGATGATGATGATGATGATGATGATGATGATGATGATGATGATGGTGATGATGGTGGTGGTGGTGGTGGTGGTGGTGGTGGTGGTGGTGATGATGTTGATGATTATGATGATGATGATGATGACGACGAAGACCATGGAAGAAGGTCAAATATTACAATGGGGATTCTTTCATGTTAGGTGGAATTGTTGTTGAAGACATTTCTTTTTTAAATGGTAAAAACCTCTTTGCAATAAGAAAAACATATAACATTGTTTTTCTTAATAGATCTCACATATAATTAAAAATATTGGCATGTAAGTCGATGTAAGTTGTTGATCCAAATGTCCATGATGGTAGAGATAATTAAAAATTACTACAAGATGGGTGATGGTTGGTAGGGGAAACACTATATCATGATGACAGTCCCCATAACCTCACCCAAGATGTCCAAATAATACAATTTAGAGTCCATGATGAGTCAATGAATGCCTCAAATCCACAACCATTGCAGTTATTCTACATGGTGGATGGTGAAGGGAACTAAGCCTATCTAGATATAGATTGGGGAGACCCCCTTGAGTGTTCTTGTAGCGTAATGATGGTTCTCCAAAGCACATTTTTACATTTTTCTCCATATGTTCAAAGATCCATAACCAAATCATATCTTCAAAGGTCACTAACCAAATCCACAAATGCATTAATTTAAATTTCACATGCCAAATAGGTTAAGTACACATGCATTGTAGGTATCTCAATACACACACACTTTAAGTTAGTTTAATAAAGTCAACAAAATTTGAATTTAAATTGATGCAAGGATAAAAAAAACACATAGCCAAATCAATTAATGCATGAGCATGACGTTGTCTTGGATAAATCATCAAAATTTAACTTTGAGTTTATGATAATAGAAAAAGGCTCTTAATTGTATCCCTAAATTTATAAGATGATAACAAAGACTTATAAGTAGATCCCCAAAATTTAAAAGTTAAATCCACTATGGGTATAACCTAATTGATGGGAGGATAGCAAAGACTCATATCCAAATGTGACAAAATATATTCTATCTAAATAGATGAGAGGATAGAAAAAACGCATGACCAAATATGCCAACAAAAAGTAAATCTTAGAAAGGTTAATTAAATATGAATTGTACGTACATGAAGACACACCAAAACCTCTTTGCACCTTTTGAGAATCACACTTATTTTCCTTCTTGAAAATAAATAGGTCTTGTTATAGCACAAGTTGTAGGTTGGGAAAATCCCAACCCAACCAAAAAAGCAAGTGCTACAACTTTGGAATCCGACACCCAATGTCACCCTGATGTAGGTCCCGCACTTCAAGGGTGACTAGGTCACTCTAGGGAGGTGATCCCACTGACCCTAGGGGGGATGAGAAGGATGAATGGAAGTGTAAGGAGAAGTCCCACGAAATTTCAAGTGATGGAAGAAATGATTGGTTGAAAATGGTAAGTGAAGAGAGGTAAATGGATACCAAGTAAAGAGATAGTTGTCGGTGCACCTGTACTTGCTCGAAACACAAGAAAATACACTTTTCCAACCAAGTATAGTAGTGGATCATAAAGTTAAGCTTGTTGTCCCTAAAATACAACAACATACAGGTTAGTAAATCAGCAATATATTACATCCAAATCATCAAGTAAAAGGTCTATATTAATTATCAATGTCAACAATAAAATTAGTAACCAGTGTGGACCGAAAATAACACTTCAAGACTAAATAAATATGGTTGTCATAAAAGAAAATTTCTACAGCAGTATATCATCCTTATGGATGTAGTATTCAATGAAGTACAAAATCAAATCTGACCATCAAAAATTGCCAAAATCTGTCCCAATATATGCACCTAGGTTAGTAGGTTAAACTAGCAAAGTTAGAGGGTTAGTCTAGGGTTAGTTTGTGAGATATTAGCGGTTAGGGTTAGAGTTTAAAGAATCCTTAATAGATGTAGGTTAGTTTTACTACATAAATAATAATTTGTGGGATAAAGAGGATTCCCTAAGGGAGGAATAATTCCCAAGGAATCAAGATCATTATCCAAAAGAGACAACTTCAAAACTTGAAATTTGTATGTTTACCAAGGAAACAATTTATTTCTCCCATGTAATAAGTAAATGGCTAGTTCCTTTAAGAAAGGATTAATGGAGTCAAGAGAATGTTAAGAATAAATATAGGCTACTTCCTTCGGGGTGTAAACCCTTTTACTCCCTCAGGAAATCTTCTCTTAGCTAGGGTTTCAACTAGGAGGGTGTATGCAATTATACTCCTATTAGTAAACCCTTATGAAGCAATATTACCTTAGCAATAAAATGGTGGAAACACAAGTAGGGGTGTATGCCCTTATAATCCCTACTTGTCTCAAGCAAATAGAAACTTTAACTTGTACAAATGATAATACAATGAAATAAATGGCACCTTCAAGCATTAAAAAGGTAATAAAAGCTAGACTAACAACCAAAAAGAAATGAAGAAATCTTGTCAAGGGTAGCGCACCATATCCATCAACCATAACCAATAAATATCCATAAACAAAAGAACAAGAGGAAAAACACTCCAAGTGTAGAAAAAATTTCAATCCAAGAGCCTCTCACCATGGAGAGTTATGTCTTAAAATGAAATCTTATGATCTCAATTTATAGAAAATGTAGCTAGCAAAGTTTGTCCACATAATATTATGGAAAACACAATATTAGGGGTCAAAATCCCTTATATTTCCCCTTTGAAAAGATAATATTTAAAAATTCTCTTTAATTTCACTTTTGCACAAAGAAAACCCTAAAACAAAGGTGACATCATCCCTTGAAGGAGGACATTTTGGAAAATTGAGCAAGTTGTTGGAGATGGGCTGCAAAGTAGGGCCCCCAAAGGCCATGTGGAAATCATTCGGAGCCTATCCACCTAAAAATTCCATGTGTCATGCTCTAATTCATCATCAACCACCATATGCTCCTCAAATGTGACGCCAAGCCCCTAAGGAGTGACGTTTTTCCCCTTATGGGAAAGTTGTTTGGTATGCAAAGGGTGAGCTATGTCTATCCAGTTGTTTCCTAGGCCTCCTAAGAAATCTCTTTGTCATCTGGAATGTGGGCCTATGTCATCCATCTTATGGGTTGCTTTCCCTCATGGAATCCCAATCTAGGATTGTTCTTCCAAAAATAGCCACCAACATGTACTTTCAAGACAAATGTATATGCCCTCCAAGGATATCAAGTCAAAGCATCATGATGAGTGAATCAATTCAATAAAAGAGCCATTAAAGCATGTATACCAGGACTACATCATACAAACATGTTCTTAAAAAACTAGACATTTTTCCAAGTTTGGTTGTGGGTGGGTTGGCATGGTACCTCTTTTCAATATATCAAACCCCCTAAGTCTAGGAACAACCCTATATGAGTCATGTGAATGAAATGAAATGAATGGGGGAAGTACTCAATGGGAATGGGGTTCATGATATGCAAGGGTACATAGTATCTCATTTATGGGTGCCTTTGTGGAGGGTGTGTCACACCTTCATCCATAATGCATTTTTTCCAAGCCCATAAATTGCCATTTATCTTTATTTGTTTGTATTTTATTTCAATACAGAATAGGGTGAGTTGGAGGTTGTTTCCCTGGCATTGTGACCAAGTAATGACAATGTCACCCACAAGTACTTTCACGAAGATGAGAAGGTTGGCTCATGATGAAACCCCCTTTCCCTCAGCCACGAAACTGAGAGCCATTACCCTGGTGTGATGGACACAAATGATAATGTCATACTTTTATATACCCATGGATTTGATAGGATGGCTCATGATGAGACCCCCTATCCTCAACTGATCCTTTAAGCATCTTTTTTTATTCTTTTCACGGGGTCCTTATTTTCATGCGGAGAAGATTTTCATTGCTTTCTTAGGATCCCCTGGGTGAAGCATCTGGAAGGTTCTTTCATTAGGATTTTATGTTTTTCCAGATAACTCCCCTCTGGGCCTTCAACCCCTTCTTCTCATGAAATGAGGAATGGTCCCTTCTAGATTCAGTCTACCCCCAAATCCCAAGAGATGATGTCATGCGGGGAAATATTGATGGAAAGTGGTAAGTATGGTCGGGAGTGGCACGATGACTCATCAAAGGAAGATCCTAGAAACACCCCATCCTAAGGGTGACCATCTACTTGAGTGCCCCAATCCAACCACCAACATTTAAACAAGGGAAAATACATATTTTCCAATGAAAATGTCTCATAATAAAAAGTAACCTCTCATACATAAGATAGAATGCCTCAAATATTAAAATGATACCCACCATCATACCTGACTTGCACCGCATGGAGCAAGACTCAAGTGACCTATGGTGGCAAGATGGTGTGGACGATGACCAGGTGTTGGATCACTATGGTGGAAATGCAGGTCTGTAACTGTGCAAAAGGATATTGTTGGTCATGTGGTCTCTCGACACTCCATATCTGCAGCCTAAGGGCCTCAAGACACAATCTCCTTAGTTATCCGCAAAATGGGGATAACAAGTATAAAATGGATTTTGATTGGATTTTCATATGAGTGTCATATTTTCAATGTGACGTTTTCACCTACAAATTATACCATTCCAAATTTGAAGAAAATATGATTTTGAAAATTTTAAATGAAAGAAGTGTAAAATCAACTTTGGTTGGATGCAAAATAACATGTATTTCATGGATAAATGAATATTCATTCCTCAACATTTAAAACCATCTACTAAAACAAAATGATCCTCTGTTACATGAAATTCTCAATCACGTTAAACTAATTTTGTTTTATAGAATTTTTTATATGCCCAACTGTAATGTATATAGGAAAGATATCTACTTTAGTGAGGGAGGTACCTAGTGGTATAATTAACATAAGGCAACCATACTCATGAAAAGAAATCCACTAAATAGTTGTGGTGAACTCATTAATTAATGTAGTGTTGTCATATTCATTGAATAAGTTCCATTAGGTAGTTGTTCGGTAATAAAGGTAATAATGAGGGGTATACGTTGGTATAGGCCCATATGAATACTCATGACTAGTGCATGTGTATATATACTCTCTCATGAGTATTCATATGGGCCTATGCCAACTTATGACATATGTAGTGATATGAAAATGGCGATGATGATGATGATGATGATGATGATGATGTTGACAATGGTGATGATGATGATGATGATGATGATGATGATGATGATGATGATGACGATGACGACGATGACGATGATTATGACCATGGATATGATGACAATGATGATTATAATAATGATGACGATGATGATTATGATGACCATGAAGAGGATGATGACTATGACGACTGCGACAATCACAATGATGATGATGTTTATGACCATGATGACAACAATGATGATGATGATGAATGATGAATGATGAATGCAAAAATCATGATGACGACGACGACGATGATGATTTCCACATTAAAAATGACATCAATGATGATGACCATGGTGATTATGATGATGATGATAATGATGACGATGACAATCATGATGATGATGACCATGATGTTGAAAATGACATCGACAATGATGATGATGATGATGATGAGGACTACGAAAATCACGATGATGATGAGGAGGAGGAGGATGACTACAAAAATAATGATGACGATGATGATGATGACCATGGAAATGATGATGAAAATGGAAATGATGATGATGGTGACAATGATAATGATGACGATGATGGTTATGGTGATGATGACGACCACGCTGATGACAATGATGATTATGGTGATGATGATGGCCATGCTGATGGAAATGATGATGAAAATGGCAACGATGATGATGATGGAGATGATGATGATGATTATGACAATGAAAATGGTGATGATGATGATGATGATGACGACGACGATGAAAATGGAGATGATGATGAAAATGACAGTGATAAAAATGATGATGACAATGGTGATGATGATGAAAATGATGATGACGACAAATATGATGATGAAAATGAAAATATTGATGACAACAATGAATAAAATGACAACAACAATGATTATGACCATGACGATGACGAAAACGATGATGATGGTAACGACTACAATGATGATGATGATGATTATGATTATGATGATATTGATGATGAAGATGATGGTGATGGTGATGAATGCAATAATGATGATGATGATGATGATGATGATGACAATGTTGATTATGGTGATGACAATTATGGTGAGGATAACAACGACGATGATCATGACACCACGACTAAAATCATGATAGTGATGACAATGATGACAATGACAATGAGGATGATGACAATGTTGATTATGATGATGAAAATCATGAACATGACGATGATGATTAACCCATATAAATAAATACTTTAAAGAGTATAAATCATATAAAATATATAATCACATAACTCATATATTTGATCACTTTTGCAATATCATTGATTATCTTCTTCTTCATCCAAGCCTACATCTGTATTGTCTAGTTCAAAATTGATGTTGAAAGGATTATCTATATCAACATCATCATCAAAGTCATTTTGTATAATATCATCACTAATATCATAATTGAGAACATTGTCATCTACATCTGGCTCAACATTTTATACTTCTTCATCTGACGGTACATCTACCTCATGCTCCTATGCATCTTCTTCTTCTTCAATATCATCTTCTTATGCTACATTATACTTTATTGGCCTTCCTCTTGGATCATATCTAACAACGTACAACCAACCTACTTTACTTGAAACCTCTAAATAAAAGTATTGCTCACATTGTCTTGGAAGAACATAAGTTTATGTACCCGGCTCAAACGTCCTTGTATTAACCATGGTAAATCCATTAGAATGCTCAATAAAAAAATTATTTGGATCGTGATCATTCATCTGTTACATGTACCATTTAACCTTGAACATAACTAACTTGAATTATTTAAATCCACACTTGATTATATCATCCAAATACCAATAATATCTATTTCTTGATATTTTTAATGGATGCATGTCACTTCTTGTGGAAACATTAGTGACCTGGAAGATTGAATTTATCCACAATCAGAGGATTTCTTCTTGTCATCCAACTTTTTGATGTGAAATTTACAACCATTACACCACATAGCCTTGTGGTGTGTCAATTGCAATATGCCCAACACGTAAAAAAGGAATTATCAATCAATAAACATATTTAGACTTAGGAAAAAATTATAAAAAAACACACCACATAGATTAATATATTGAAAAAAAAACTAAAACATGATGTGGGTCAATAATATGCTTGCCTGTTTATCTTTTAAACCATATTCTAAATCAATTTCTCTCTCGTTAATATTGGTATCTTGATTACGATGAGCTTCTTTACGCAAAGTATCCACACCTTCCTATTATAATCTACCATTACATTGTATACATCGATCTATCCATAAATTCATCCAATCATGATTGTTTGTGATGTACAAATGTAGTGCATCCCACTCTCGACTAACTGTATGAAATAATAATAAAAATTGCTAATCAGAATAAAGATTAATAATTGATCATGGAGGCTAAATAAAATTTGAAAAAGTACAATATAGAAATAAATCAATATTAATTCAAAGTGTTATAGATCTCTACTATATAATTACCTTTCACGTTCCTCATTCTACCTTTCCCGACCAGGATCTCCCCTAGTTCAAATTTTTTAAATGGAATTGACATCCAAAATCCGAGGCACCTTCATGATTTTTGCTGCTAATTTAGAAAGATACTAAATAACATACACCAAAAATTGACATACCATAGAGCCCTCAATATGTTCTCTTTGTCTAACGAAATCCTTCAATGACTTCAAATCCCTCTCCACCATCCACATTGACATTGTGTGTATAGGTCCACACATTTCAATCTCCTCTACTTGGTGTATGGGATAGTATTCTTGTGCAATGAAAAATGTTGGAGGTAGATACTTTTTCATTTGGCATATTAGCTCAGGAATTTCTCTTCTCCATTATTTATATCTTCTTTATGGATTTATTTATATGAAATCCACCTACACATGATATAAAAAATCAAATCATAGGTTTTAGCAACAACGTATATATATTGAAAGTAAAACATATGTTGACAAGTTGAGCAACACATATTTTGCATATAAATCGTTAATACTTACCTCATGTATTTTCCAATATCATATCACTAGTAAATTTGGGTCATTTTGCGATGGTAATTTCGATGCACACGCGACATTCTATCGCGGAGATGGCGAAGAATCTTGGACCCTCGAAAATTTGTATCACGTGTCGTGGAAATTGTGATGACCAAATGATATTGTTTCCTGCGAGATGACCTAAGGATGTCGTATCGTTGTCGTCGCAAGGGAGACGACCTTCATAGTTCTTCGTCCATGAGACGACTAAAATTTCACGTCGCGGGATAGATGATCTAAATTTTAAGTTGCATGAAAGACGACCGAGAGATGTTGTCACACCAAAGAAAACCAAAATATGTCGTCACACGAAAGACGACATAAATAGGTCGTCGCATGAAAGACGACCCAACGAGGTCGTCGCACGAAAGACAACCTTAGGTCATCTCCCACGAGACAAACTATCCAATGCATTCGGGCGAAAAAGTATCAATACTATCAACGAACTATCAATATCATCGACAAAAAAATTTGTCGCAAGAGTGACGAGATCTGAGTATTTAAAAAAAATAAGATTAATATTAACAAAATATCTAATGCATTACAAGGCAGAATTTCCTAAAAAATTTGACAATTATTCATGTTCAATATGAAGGATATCTAAGATTAAAAAGAGACATAAGATTATGCACTAGGGAATACATGAAAGATGATTAGTGCAACCATATGCCCAAGAAGAAGAAAAAATAGTTTAAGGAAGTGATAAGCGAGAAGGTTTTCAAGACACATGGTATGCCATATAAACCGTATTTAATAGAATGGAAGGACAAAATTATAGAGGAAAGCACTTGATGTGAGGCAGGATAGAACCACCTTGCTCATGTTACACTCTCCTTCCTTGTGGATAGAAATTCAATACACACATTAATATGGGCATTAAAGGAATGAACATGAACCCACACAAAATACGATAAACTAGTATTTCAAATTGATCACATATATGACAAATACATAATCGATAAACTAATTGTTACTTGAGTCACGAACTTAATTATTTCACCATAGTAAATGTGAATTATCATTTCCCGCTACCCCCTCTCAACTATAGATCCCTAAGTCATATGTCATCATCTTAACACCCAATCATAATGCATAAAAATACAATATCCAAACATAGCATAACTTTTTTTAATTAGGGCCTATGTTGAACTTTAGGAAAGGAGAAAAATAAAGCCATGTAGGGTCATTTTAATCCATCAACACCAAAACTATATGTCCCTCATAGAAACATAATTCTTTTTTACTTCCTACACATCATAACACCTATGAAAATTTAGGGAGGCATGTTGTTAAAACATTGTATAACTGCAAAGAATATTCTTATCCCCTTTTGTGGATAAAATAAAAGATAAGATATATTTATTATTGATTAGATCAATCCCGTTTTGTGGATTGATCATGTCGAGCATTATAATTGACCAAATCCACTTTTGTGGATTTGTCAAACCCTAATTGTAATACTCAAAGTAAAAAGTTGACCCCCAGGCAAATTAAAGTGGTTCTAACCACCCAGATTGAGAAGTCGACCCTGCCAATGAAAAGACACCTCAGTTCATCACCTGCCGGATTGTATAAATAAGAGAGGCCAATGCCTCATTTATACACTCACACAACTCACTCATCTAGTGTGCAAGTATTGAAGGAAGCTGTAGTTACCAGTTGTCGGAAGAAGGGAGAGAGAGAGAGGTGCATCCTTAGAAGAGGATTTTTTTTGTTGTTTGGTTCATTATCTTGGCATTGTATTGCCTATCTATATTAAGGAAGTTTTGTTGGGTTTTCTTCCCCATGAGGTTTTCCCAGGATAAATGTTGTGTATCTTGTGATTGTGTTTCTCTCAGTGATCCTATCTATGCTATTGTTATCTAGTAAATTGAAAGGTAACCTAATAATAGCTTAAACTTTAACATGGTATCAGAGCTAAGCTTAAGAGGGCACATTTCACAAGAAAAAGAAAAATGGCATTGTTGTTGTACAAGAAAAATAGGGATTTTTATTGAAGAATAATTTCAGCCCCGAAACCATCTAGAAAAGTGTGCCCTTCCTCAATGATCACTTTGGCATCCTCAGCGCACCTTTTCAGTGCCTAGATCTCCAGAAAGTGAAACCCTAGTTTTCACAAAGTACCAAGAGTACCAGAAGTACTAGAAAACCAGAGTACCAAAAGTACCAGAGTACCAGAAGTACCAAAAAACTAGAAGCACCAGTCTAGAAATCTGTTGATCAAGTTTGAAGGGGTAAACTTTGGATTTTCAGAAATCTGATTGTACCAGCATACTTGCCTCGGTCCAGCGCATCTTTTGATGAGTTCAGTTTTTAGATCCAAGAAAATTGATTTTTCTATTATTTCTATAGCCCAGAGGGCTAGGGTTTCTACTGCAAGAAAGAATGCCTACCAGCATGAGGGTAGAAGACAGACTAGAAGGATCTAGAAACTTCATATCTTGGAAGCATAGGTTGCAGATGATTCTAGATGAGAATGATCTCCTAGAACATGTTACAGTGGGTGTACCAGAACCAGATGAAGAAGAGAAAAAGACCAAGCATAAGAAGAATGAAAAGAAAGAAAAGAGAATCGTGACAGATTCATTAAAGGATCACTTGATCCCTCATATTTCTGAACTACAGACAATAGGCAAATGTATGAAGCACTCAGCAGGTTATATGAAAGCAAAGACATTAGCCAGAATCTTTCCTTAAGAAATCAACTTCGTAATATGAAGATGGAAAACTCAGAATCTGTCACATCCTATCTTATGAGAGTTTCTTAGATCAAAGATCATCTTCCAGCTATTGGAGATGTCATTAGTGACAAAGAGCTTGTAACCACAACCCTAAATGGGTTTCCAACATTTTGGATTCCTTTTGTACAAGGAGTGTGTGCAAGAAGCAAGTTACCCAAGTTTGATAAGTTATGGGCAGATTGCACACATGAAGAATCTAGACTTGTAGACCAACTTGTTGATGAAGAGGAAGCTATTACAGCTCGAAAGAACAAAAGAAGTTCCTTCAGGAAGAAAAATAAGGAAGCCAACTCTGGAAGAGTTCTAGATACGAAGAAAGATGTTTCAAAGATTAGATGCTACAACTGTCAAAAGTTGGGACACTTTTCCTATGACTGTCCTCAAGGAAAAGGGAAAAGAAAGTATCAAGCACATATGGCAGAGGAAGAGGAATCTCCTCCCTCAAAGAAAGCTTTAGTAGAAATTGAGGGTTATGTACTTTAAGTTGAAGGTAGTTGATCTGAAGAAAGATAGCAAATGGTGGAGTCCGTAGAGCCTCCCCACAAAAAAAAAAACAAAAGATAAGTATTCATGTTTATTTTTAGTATCTAGTTTACCTTATCATTACAAGTTAGACTTTTTGTGAGAATGTTAATTAAGCTTGTTTTATTTCAGTGTCTATGAAGAATTATGAAAGGAAAGGATAAAGAAAGAGATAAAATATGTATTTTAGAAGTTAGACAACATGAGAAGGACGTATGATATGGTGACAGTCAGTAAAGACCAGACAATATCCAGTATTTATATAGGAGCAGGAGGCTCCTAAAGATGCAGAACAAAAATGTTCAATATGAAGAAAAAGATGGATACTCAGATATAGTCGATGAGATGCAGGTAAATACAAGTTTCTACAGTACCGTTCTTATAGATGCAGAGGGAGCAGGTTGATCCAATATGAAGTCAGAAAGAAAGAAATGTTCAAACTCAAGAAGGCACCTAGGATATTACAGAATAAGAACTTCAAGGATAATGATTGGAAGCTATTAGTTTGGTGCAAGAGGGATCCTATCTCCGAGTTCGAAATGGAGGATCATGATTTGATGCAGTTAGGAAAAAAAATGGATGGTTCCCAGCGGATGGGTATCATGGTATTATGCCATGGAAATATTTTGGACCACAAGAGAAGAGACCTTCTTAGAGAAGGAATGAGAAATCCCACAGGTAGACCTTCATAGAGAAGGAGAAAGAGAAGATACCTTCGTAGAGAAGGGGAATGAGAAATTTTCCAAGGTTGGACTTTGTCCAAGTGTTGAGTTTTGGATACTCTAGGGACATGCTAGAATGCCCTCATAGAGAGGAAAGTGGATGTTTCTCCAAGTTCTTTGAAAAGGTCTTTTAATGACTGTGGTTGAGTTATTAATTGCATGTGATTATTAACCATCCAGGAAGCTTAATGAAAGAGGATGAAGATGAGAAAATTTTTTATCAGACACAAAAAAATTTATAGATTTGAAATAAATCAATAAGAACAACAAACCATAACAAGAGAAGTGATAACAGAGTTCGACACAAAATTGCCTACATCTCCAGGCCTTTGTCTCAGTGGGGGAGGCTTCTTTATTAATTATTCAATGCTTGCAAAGTACAAAAAAAGTACATCAAATGGATCTCATACTAGTCTCACTTTGTTCTGCTTGACCTCATAAATTCAACACAACTGACGGCACTGAAAAATACTGAGTGTAGCTCCCAGAAATGGCCCGCAAGCGTCTGCTCCTCAATAGCTTCCCTACATAAAAATGGCTTTGGCTTGGTTTTTCTTCAGCATAAATTTGATATGACTGTCCCCCATGGCCTCAAACAGGCTTGGTTTTTCTATATCTGAAGTTGGTTATCATTCCCCAACTTCCTCCCAAAATCTGGGCTAAAACAAAACCCAATATCTCCCAAAAATGGGCCAAATCATCCATTAACAGGCTTAAAAACAATAAAATATCCAAAAGCATAGGTAAAAACCCAATTTATGCAAATATTTGGGGATAAGCCCCTTAAAATGGAACGTGACCCCCAATTCTTGGTCACATGCATCTAATTTTGGCCAAGCGCTAGCCCAAAGGGCTAAGCATTGGCCCTTAAATCGCGCTAGCTCCTCCATTTATGGGCACGTCCCACAGGATCTGTGGGCTAACTGATAAACCCCCTCACACAAATATGGGGATAAACCCCTGGTTATGTAGAATATCTGAATCCAAGGGCGGAGAGGTAGGGCACTGGTGGTTATGGCTTATGCCGCGCCTCGATTGTATGAGTGTCACCAATGACCATGGGCTGGGGCTTAGCCCCAGCCCCCTTCTCCGGTGCCATATTAGAACATTACAATATATATGTAATCAAATGCACTTCATATAATAACAAATATGTGTGGAGAGTTGGTGTTTGGTCATTTCTTAAGGCTTGGGCTTGGTGGGTGGTCGTGGGCTCAAAACCCATGGACTCCAAAACATTTTTGGAACTTTCCCCGAACTGCTAACTGGGTGCCACGTGGCTACCCATGCCTGGGCCACATGGCACCACCACATTTGTCCAACCACATGCCACGTTTCGGTACTATATTGGTCCATGCCTACATCATCTACCCAACCACTAGTCACCACATGTCATCACTTGCCTTTGTCACCTCTATCACTGCCACCTGTCACTTCTAGAGAGTACCACATCACCCTTTGACTGTTGACTTGTTTTTTACTTTTTCCCTATTTGGAAAAACGGTCAGAGTGCGATAACTCTCACATACGACGTTCGTTTGAGAAAGTAAATATATGATCAGAATATGCATGACGAGGAGGTCACAAAGGAATTGGTTTCATATGATTATGAGAACTTTCATTTTTGAGCCTTTTCTGGACCTTGCAACCTCTTGGATCCAATTCTAGATCACACCTCCCCACTAAAGGACCTTTTGGTCCCCAAAAGGTTATTGACCAGTCAACAAGCTCAGGATAGGCCACCCGGCTTGTCCTCTATCTCTGAACTCTGTCCTGTGCACCTGTCTCATCAATATCAACTGTAACACAATCATGACAACTGACAACATATTGTTAGCCATTTGAACCCTGTCACGTTTCATTGAAGCTACTATCATCCATGCAGACAACATTACTAATGATATCATCAATAATATGACTACAAATGAGTTGATATACTTGTAATATTTTCACAACATGAGATTATCTTAAAGCAACCTATGATTGATTTTCCATTCAACAATCATTTCCTGTTCTTGCTTAAGATCGATTACTTCATTTGAAACAATTATTGGTTTGTTTCTTGCTTGAAATGCCTTCTTTAATTGTTCCATTGTTTGAAGCGTTTTATTTTCCTTAACGTGATGAGCATGAACCACATAATCTTGACCTGCTTTGGTTAATTAACATTGATTCTTTGTCCTATAGAAGATTGCCTTTCGATCATATAAGTATGGACTACCTAAGACCATTCCACATTCTCTTAATGGCACTACATCACATGTTACCTCGTCCACATACTTAGATGAAATTGAAAATTTGATTGTGCACTTCTTTGTTATGTGCATTTGATGATGATTGCTTATCCATTTAAGTGTGTAAGGCTTATGATGTACTTGTGTTTTTAACCCCAATTTCTTAACCAATTCTTCTAAGATTAGATTAGATTGAGATCCACTGTTGATTAATGTGTCTATCTTAGTGTGTCGCATGATTACCCTTATATGAAACAACTTACTTATACAATCAATGCCTTCACCAATTTTACCTGTCATACCAACTAATGAGACCTTAGATTCATCACCTAAATCCGATCCCAAGACTGTGAGTCTTGTTGTCGCTGCAACTGTTTGCCTTCCCTTCTTTTCCTTGAACCACTTTGGCCTATTCTCGGGAGGCAACTGCCAACATATGTCCTCATCATGTCCCTCTTTATTGCAATGCTTGCAAGAGGGCTTATCGTCCTTTCTTGCCACTGCATTTGAATTCTTTCCATGCCATTTCCTCTTGTCCTCTTTCCTTGAAGACGATGATTCCCCTGATACACCTATTTTTCCTGCTTCAATGTATGTCGCTTGAACACAAACCTCATCAAGGTTAGTGGGTCCAAACATGAATAAAATGTTTCTAATATGTGCAGGTAAACCTCCTATATACTTCATAAGGGTTTCATGTGTATGTAAAGGGATATCTAACATCAATGCCATTTTTCGAAAGCCATCAGTATACTCTTGCACTATTTGTCCTTTTCTTAGTTTTAAAGATTTCCATTCAATTAATGATTTTTCTTTATAACCCAAAGGATAGAATTGTTTCCTAAGTGCAGAAATGAAGCTTTTCCATGATGGAAATACATTACCCACTTGTTGCGTTCCATTTTTCAACTTGCTTTGCCACTAGATGAGAGTTGTACCTGCAAGTCTCAAATATGCCAACTTGATTTGTGTGGCCTCATCCTTGATCTGTTGCACACTGCAATAAACCTCCATTTGCCTGACCCAATTGTCAAGTCTCTCTGCATTAACTTCACCATCATATATGGGTAACTTAAATTTAACATCAAGTTTTAATAATGGCATTTCATTCTTATGTTTATGAGCATGTTTCTTTGCATTAGATTTAGAACTTGAACTTGAAGAAGAAGGAGAAGAAGGAGTTGATGATGGAGGTGAAGGATGAATCTAAGGAGGATTCTCTTCCTCTTCACTTTTTCCCTTTGAAGATTCACCTAGATTTGGTCTTTTTCGTTCCAGGTAATCCTCGTACAAAACTTTCACCATCTTTGACATAGCAAGGAAATTTTTTTGAAACTCTTTCTCATCAAGAGAAAGTCCCTCTTTCGATGTCATCTTCTCGTTGTGGGAAGCTCTCTTTCTCAATCCAATTAATAGATTCTCTGAAACAAGCTTGCCTTCACCATGTTGTATCTTTTCCCTGGTTAGCATGCAAAAATCAAATCCAAATGTCAACTAGATCTGATACCACTTTCTCCGAAAAGATCTTTTAATGACTGTGGTTGAGTTTTTAATTGCATGTGATTATTAACCATTCAAGAAGCTTAATGAAAGAGGATGAAGATGAGAGAATACATATCAGCCACAAAACAATTTACAGATCTGAAATGAAGCAATAAGAACAAAAAAACATAACAAGAGAAGTGATAACGGAGTTCGGCACAAAATTTCCTACATCTCCGGGCCTTTGTCTCAGTGGGGGAGGCTTCTTTATTAATTATTCAATGCTTTCAAAGTACATAAAAATTACATAAAATGAATCTCATACTGGTCTCACTGTGTTCTTCTCGACCTCATAAATCCAACACAACTGACAACACTAAAAGATACTGAGTGTAGCTCCCAGAAATGGCCCGCAAGCGTCTTCTCCTCAACAACTTCCCTGCATAAAAATGGCTTTGGCTTGGCTTTGCTTCAACATAACTTTGATCTGACTTTCACCCATAGCCTCAAATAGTCCTATTTTTTATAGATCTAAAGTTGGTTATCATTCCCCAACTTCCCTCCAAAATCTGCACTCAAAAAGAGCCCAATATCTCCCAAAAATGGGTCAAATCCTCCATTAAGAGGCTTAAAAACAATAAAATATCCAAAAGCATAGGTAAAAACCCACTTTATGCAAATATTTGGGGATAATCCCCATAAACTGGTGCGTGGCCCCCAATTCTCAATCACATGCATCTAATTTTGGCCAAGCGTTGGCCTTAAATCGCGCTAGCTCCTCCATTTATGGGCACGTCCCACGAGACATATGGGCTAACTGATAAACCCCCTCACGCAAATATGGGGATAAACCCCTGGTTATGTGGCATATCCGAATCCAAGGGCAGAGAGGTAGGGTGTTGGTGGTTATGGCTTATGCCGCATCTCGGTTGTATAAGTGTGACCAACGACCACGGGCTGGGGCTTAGCCCCAACCCCCTTCTCCCACACCATATTAAAACATTACAATATATATATAACCAAATGCACTTCATATAATGATAAATATGTGTGGCGTGTTGGTTTTTGGTCATTTCTTAAGGCTTGGGCTTGGTGGGTTGTCATGGGTTCAAAACCCATGGACCCCAAGACATTTTTGGAAGTTGCCCCACACTGTTGATTGGGTGCCACATGGCTGCCCATGCCTGGGCCACGTGGCACCACCACATTTGTCCAACCACATGCCATGTGTCTGTACTGTATTGGTCCATGCCTACATCATCTACCCAATCACTGGTCACCACATTTCATCACCTACCTCAGTCACTACCACATGTCACTTCTAGAGAGTGCCATGTCACCCTTTGACTGTTGACTTGTTTTTTACTTTTTCCCTATTTAGAAAAATGGCCAGAGTGTGATAACTCTTGCATATGATGTCCTTTTGAGAAAGTAAATATATGGTCGAAATCAACGCAATGAGCTAGTCACAATGGAATTGGTTTCGTCTGATTCTGAGAAATTTCATTTTTTATCCTTTTTTGGACCTGGCAGCCTCCTGGAACCAATTCTGGATCACCAAGGGGCAACAGGCAGATACTCTCCTCTGGCCAAGGATTGAGTAGCCTGTAACACAAACCTTGACCATGTGGAATGGTTAGTTGTCTCTTGAGGTTTGTGTCGTGATCCTACATGGATCATAGAAAGGGAGTCTAGTCTTGCCCAGGCTAGCATCTTAGCTTCTCTAGTTCATGTGGGATGACTAGGAGTGAATCTATTGTAGTAGTCCTCCCCAGTGGATGGGTGAGATAGATGACAACAAGAGAAGGGAGAACATAAAAGGAATGGAAAAACTCATAGAACATCTTCTGTGTGAAGATAAGAAAGAGTATCTTTTGCATGAAGATGAAATAAATAAAGAGTATCTTCTATGTGAGGATAAAGAGAACAAAACTTCTGATGATTTATAGATATTCCAGTCAGTAATCATGATGCCAAATGACCAAGTGGATTATATTGATGCCTCCTAGTATCCACTTGATGATGTTTCCCAGTTGATGATGTTATCCAGTTGATCATGTTACCCAGTTGATCATGTTGCCCACGTGATCATGTTATCTAGTGGATGTTTCTACCTAGTTGATGTTGACATATAGTGACCTGTCAACACATAAAGAATATCCTTCTTATTAAGAGGGAGTGTTAAAATATTGTGTAACTGCAAAGAATATCCTTATCCCTTTTTGTGGATAAAATAAAAGATAAAATATATTTATTATTGATTAGATCAATCCCCTTTTGTGGATTGATCATGTCGGGAATTGTAATTGACCAAATCCCCTTTTGCAGATTGGTCAACCCCTAATTGTAATGTGCAAAGTAATAAGTCGGCCCCTAGGCAAATTAAAGTGGTTCTAACCACCCAGATTGAAAAGTCAACCCTGCCAGTGAAAAGACACCTTAGTTTAGCACCTCCCAGATTGTATATGTTGATACTGAGAGGGGGGTAGATCAGTATCAAGTACAATTTAAAACCTTTTTCAACTTATACTTAAACCATTCTACTATATCCAATGAGCAATGAACAATAGTATAAAAGTTACAACAATACACCATAATACACCATGCACAATATATGTGAAATAATCAGTAGTTATTGTTCAAGGGAAGTAATGACTTCCAAAGGTAGATACAGCTTCCAATTGTAAAGGGAGGGATAAACCTCCAAAAGGAAGACACAATCCTCTAATAACAAGAGAGATTTAAACTCTCCATCCTTTCCCCTTCCTTCCACCCAAGAATATATGAGAGATAATAAAACTTTACATTAAATCATCACCATCAACCAATCATTACATAGAACCTGATAATGCTTCCTGAGACTTCTTCAATTTCTGC